>KK502410.1:1405096-1441503 GCA_000688735.1 Glossina austeni | reverse complement strand
GAGAGTGAGAGACTGAATGGTCAAGACAGGGGGTGGGGGAGAGGAAGAAAGGAAGAAAGATAGAAAGAAAGGAAGAAAGAAAGAAAGAAAGAAAGAAAGAAAGAAAGAAAGAAAGAAAGACAGAAAGAAAGAAAGAAAGAAAGAAAGAGAAAGAGAGAGACAAAGAGAGAGACAGCGAGAGAGAGAGAGAGAGATAGAGAGAGAGAGAGAGAGCGTGAATTATATAATCAAATTTGATTTCGTGCATTTTCCCTTATTAACAGTCAACCGCTTTACCCGTCTTGAAAAGAATGGTTTCAATCAAATTAGCATGCGGTGACATTTTGAACGTAGTTGCATGCATTATAAGGTGTTGTTATTTACGTCTTAAAATGTGTAAATAATTGGAATGAATTCATAATAAATTGGAAACAAGTAAGAAAGTTATAACCGGCTGAGGCCGAAACTCGCATTTCCACCACTATTTAAATCTTCTTCGCCTCATGCTTTTATTTCTTGTCATAAAGAAATGAATCCCTCACATTCGACTTCACTAAAAGGTATTGTTAAGAAAAAGTAATCTACCACGTCGTGATCTCCATCATAATTCATTTAGAATTAACACACTTAGAGTTTCGCATTCTACTCCTTTTATATAATATGAACCCATACGAACGGTGTTGTCACGAAAAAAATTAATTTGCTTTGTCGTGACGCCCAACATAATTAATTTAGGATTAACACGCTTGGCATTTTCAGTTTTACTCACCAAGTTCTTTTATTCGATACCCATATCGCTGATATTATTAAGAAAAAATTAATCCACTCGGTAGGGGATGTCCGCCATATTAGTTTTAAATAGTTTTAAACATTCTATCTTGTTTACCTTATGATTAATAAGCAGAAAACATCAAAATAAGTAAAAAAAAAAAACACAGAATTTAACCAACTGCAATTTTAAGTGGGCATGGCTAAGTAGAGTTTTCCGTAAAGTGAAAAAGCGGTGAAATTTTAGCCTTCTATCTTTTATAAATTGGGAATAATTAGCAACAAAAATCCACAAATTTTTGTTTAAAGGAATGGAGTTGCGTTCAGTTTACGCTTCACTGTGAACCTGTGAATGTTTAAGCAACTTGGCTCGCTTCCATTGTTTGTAACAAATTTGAAGTCGATCGCTTTATTTCTGCGGCCAGGAGAATGTTTACAACAGACCTTACGCAGACGGGCAGAGACGGATAGACGGACATTTTAAAATCATTTCAGAATTTCATGCTGATCAAGAATATATATACTTTATGAGATCTCTGAAGCTTCTTACTGTGCGTTTGTAAACGTTTTAACAAAATGAATGCACTTCTCATCCTTCGGTGACGGCTAAAATAACTAAGACGGCAAAGACTAAGAAAACAACGACTAGACAAAATTATGCTATATAATGAAAGAATCGCGAATATAGACTGTATAAAAGATAAACACAATAGCGGAAAAGAGAGAAAGACAGATGCGGGGACTCTTCGTTCGTACTTCCATCAAGCATCAATGTATTGATTTTAAAATGCCATGCATTTCTATCAACGTCACTATCGCTAATCTTCGTTTTCTTGTCTTGCCGTTATTGTGCTTGTGTAAATGATGATGATGATGACGATGATGATGACGATGACGATGACGATGACGATGACGATGAGGATGAGGATGAGGATGATGTTGTTATATTGTGTGCATTGCTCGGCACATGTTCGCTCGCTTGCTTGCTTTCTGCGCTTAGCGGCATTGTAATGTAGCGATTAAGCTGAACATGAAAAATTTTGCATAATAATTTTTTTTTTTTTTTTTTTTTTTTTTTTTTTTATTTTTTTTTTCGCTTAAGTTTCAATTAAATTATTTTCTAGTTTATATTTATGTTCAGTAATACATTTTAATAACGCGCCGTGGCCTCGTGCCTGCATTTTCTTAATAGCATAGCAGTTTTTCTTTCGATTCACAATTTTGTAGTTGTAGTTGTAGTCATGAATTTTTGGATTAAAATTTCTTTTGTTTTGGTTTTTATTTATTCTTAATTTTTTTCGATTTTTAATGATAAAAAGAAGAAAGCAGAAAATGTTGTTTTTTTTTTGTCTAATTGCTGACATAAATCGAAATTTTGATTATTAGCTTAAAAATGTTCCTAACGATGCATGCAACACAAGTTTAGCCATCGAAGTGAAGAAATTTTGTCATCAAAGACAAGGCGAGAAGACTATAATAAATCTTAAGACGCATTTTGCAAGCGCGCATATATGAAAATTACGAAATTGGTCCCATCACATAGCGCAGATCAAATAATGCTGCCGATGAGGTCATTAGAATAAAGCAAGGATTGGAGATTTTGATTTGAGGTTTGCATAATAATTCATAGGAAGTTGCGTTGTTGTTGTTGAAAAATGTTTTACTGTATTTCGTACCTCTGTCCATGTCTTGCCATGTCAGATTTTTATTCAATGTATAACGTCTGCACCTGGCGTGAAGCCTTAATCAGATGGGTTGCTTACAACCAATAGCAATCGAGAGGTTAATTGATTGAGGACCCCTCAGGGAGAGAGACAATCCCCATTAAAAGGCGGCCTCGCTACCCTGAAGTATCGCAATAGAAAATGAGTGCGAGCCAAATTCTCGTTTAGTCGTCTTCGTCGAGGCCTATCTAAGCACCTCTTAAATAGCTCCCCGCGAAACTTTGGGGTAACCACAGCCAACACAAATACTCCCCGAAGGGCCGTACCCAGCAGCCAGGCAAGAAGGCATTCGTCCGGCATTGCGATGGGTAGTGTGCTTAGGGTACTTTGGGCAACCTGACCCCCGTGGACACCCTTTAGCTTCTTGGCTTATCGTTCAAACCAGGACTTACACCAAGCTACACAGCTTTGGGTGATCTCATACTGTACGCGTTTAGCACTTGCCGTTGGACTATCCACACGTCCCGGACGGCCAATCCCAACTATCCTTTGTCAAGGGAAATTATGTTTCCAAGGTTGTCGTCGCACAGCACACACACCCAGCTGTACCCCAGCCCACTTGATATCGCTGGCCATCATGATGATTACCTCCACCAAGAGAACCAAATAGGGAAAGAAATGCTTCTTTACAAAAGAAAGCCCCCTCCGACTAGACCCCTTCCGACCCCTTCCAAAGGGAAAAACCTATTGCTAGGTTATAGATAGTAAGCCTTAAAGCTTTCTTTGCCATTGACTGTACGACTCTCAAAACAAGAGGGAAAGAGAGCCATAATGCAGCAAAAAATGGTTTATAGGGAGCACCACGAAGAGGTGAAGGTTTCGGCACGTCTATGGGCAAACAAAGGGACCCCATAGTTTCGTTCCCCGCCCATGTCTTACAGCTAACTACTATTAAATTTGCTCAAATTTGCTTCTTACTTAATATTATCTTAGAATTCTTTCGACTTGCTTCCATCCAGAACAGCCTGCCAAGATGGTACAATCAATTTTTGCAAATATATATATATATCTTATGGAAGACTTCATTCGCATTCTTAATCGACTTTCATTTTCAACGAGACTGTGCAATCGTAAATTGAGAATACGAAATCGTTATCAAAGGCAAATTAACCTCCTCCACCCTCTACCCTCTACCCTCTACCCACCAACCTCCACCATCCACCCTCCACCCTGCACCCTCTACCCTCCTTAATTATTTTAGTTATCGATTGTAGATAGAATATGAAAACTGAAAGTAAGCCCTGAGCAGTTCCCTCAACGGCCATTGCAGAAGCTCTTTTTTCAATTTTCTTCTGTTCATCTACTACCGACCAGATTGGCGAAAACTTCCGAATGAAAGAGTGCCGAGAAATATAGGAAATATTAATCCGAACACAAGTGACAAAAACCTGGCGAATTTCGAAATTGATTGATTGCATATGTAAAAAACCTAAATAATATAATTCATTATAGTAGGGACCGGCTCTTGGAACCGTAGTACCTGGATGAGGTTCAAGGACACAAAATTCTCTCATTAAAAGTCATCGTTGAAATGTATTAAATTACTTACTAAGAAATTTAATCAAAACAAGTTATGCCGGATTTTACCTAAAAATTCTCAAAATATGTTTCGTGAAATTAAAAAAAAAAAAAAACTCATACATTTGAAGAGTCAAAATTTGTTATATTTTTGCTCAGTAATGAGCGAGGACAGATTCCTGAAGTGAAATGACAGAGAACTCGGATAACTTCATAAGATAAGAAGAACAGCAAAAGTTAAACCGTTGTCCCTGGGAAACAAATAAACGGATATTCGTAATCCAACGCATATTGAAATAAATGATTTCTGCGGCAAAGTTTTGGAGAATTGGGAAGAATGCACCTGAAAATCCAAACCACAACTGTAACTACATAAGGGGTATAGATCTGACAACACTTCCAGTAGAAGAGAGTATTAAGTTTGTGCGAATGTATACAACACCCAGAAGGACTTCAAAGGGAGCCATCTTTTATTATACCGATGGATCACTCAGGATCACTTTCTGAATCGATCTAAGCTGGCCTCTCCTGTTTTCTCTTCCATTGACGGATTTCGTCCCAAGGATGGATGCTATGAGTCGGAATGCTTCGAAACGCACCACTTTTTCGATCACTCCTCATATAGAGACTTATTCTGACGGCTCGCTATATGAACAACTCTACTCTAAATCCAATGGTGTAGGGTATTCAATGATGGGCTTTGTGGCTATAGTGTTTTTAGTTTTTTTTTTTAAAGCAATTTGAATGCAAAAATTTGGACACCTCTGAGAACCTAAGAAAGAGTTTTAAATCTTTTAAATGGATTGCAATGGGGACAATGGGTGGTACGGATGACATAAGGAAAATTTATAAAAGTGCTTTAATATCGTTGAGAAGTACTTTACTGATTGGAATGTAATCACAAATACAGAAAAATGTGAAATCGATTTATGCTAAATATAAACGTAAGAGCGTAAGAGCAACGTAAGAAAAAAGAAAGCAAAAAAAAGAAACTAGAAAGCGTTTAGCATCAAATCGAACTTATCGAACAAGAACATAACAAATAAACAAACAATTAAATACTTAGGCATCTACTTTGTTTTATCCAACATGTTGTTGAGATGTTGTTCTAAATAAAGCGTGAAAAGCGTTTTCTGTGTACAAATCATTACTTTATGATAAATTTATTAAATTCAGATTCAAGACTAATCAGTCCGCACTATTATTATTAGTGTTTACCACAGTTTAAGTTATATGTTCAATAACAACAACAAGAAAAAAACAAAAAGTTGAATAAGTTCGCGTGATGAGAAACTTCGGCGCTTGCAAATGAAAAGTGTTCGTTGCCCTTTATGTGTTTGCGTGTGGTGCCGATACGGAGATATACGGAGAAGAGAGAGTTGATGCCAATTTTTTAATAAAAGATTTAATTCGTCACTTGCTTGGACGGTTATAACGAAGGCTTTAACGTCCGTGACATTGTAACGCAACTGAAGGTCAAATTTCGAAATGTAAAACGCACCGCCAGTGCCATGATCGGTCGATCAAAATGCTAGATTTAATCTCAAATATAGCAAACATAACGACGCTTCAGAGGCGCGAGATATTTGCTGACATATTTCAAGCTCGATCTCATGGACGGTCAAGGAACCGGTCATGAAGCTCGATCGGCCGACTGCGCTCGGCATGAGAGCCGACATGCTTAGTAGTATATCCCAAGTTCGACGTCATAGACGACTGAAAAGATTGATCCCGAAGTCACTTTTTAAGGCGACGCTGTGCTCTAGCGAGCATTAAACCATTTCGTCTCGTCACGTTTCAAATTTTAATTGTGTTTTGTCGTTTACGACATACCTTCGACAAACAATTGCTATCACATAGATATAAAATTTAATTACTCTTTTGTTATGTCATCAAAACTATTACAGAACTTTATAAATACCAGTCTTCTCAGCAAATCGTTGTTTACACTCGTAGAGAAGCGCTTGTAATCAACGCTTATTTTAGAGCAAATAGCTGAGTTGCTCTCGCAGAAACTACATTTTTTTCACTTTGACGATCCTTATCTTTGATCTAATATTATCTTTGATAGGTATTAAAGTTATCCGAATATAAGTTTCGCATCGAATTCTTGTTGTTCAGAAAATGAATGCCTCGGAGAGATCGGAATTTGCAATTGCCAGCAATCGTTACTTCTAATGTATGTTGTGTTTGTAGGGAGAATATGTTTCCTAAAATAAAGTAAAGCTAATTAAACCGACACTTTCAACACGAAACTCATCTTGCTTTTCATTCCGAAGTCATAGAGTAAACATTTAAATTTGTAGATAGATATGTTCGCATGTTCGCCCAATCATGACTCATATTTGATGATTAATGTGACGATGAAGAATTTGACTTCTTTTTCGTATAAATATTTTACAAACGGATTACTCGAATTTTAATCAAAAGGTTTAAATAATGATTTTACCAAAAAAAAAAAAAAAAAAAAAAAAAAAAAAAAAAAAAAAAATTGAAAAAAAAATTGAAAAAAAAAATTGAAAAAGGATTTGTCACAGCAGCTGTAACTTTACCCAAAATTGCCTTTGGCAGTTTAAGAAAATAGAAAAGAAAAAAGCAAAATAAAAACAACTGTAGCAGCAACCTGTAAGACGACTTTAATATATATATATATTTATGTATATATACATTTATATATATTTATATATATATATATATATAAAACTTGCATATATATTTGTAAATTTGTAATTACGTCGCATTAACAACTACAACAACAGCATCGACATGTACCATTAAGAAGAAAAACATTTTTGCTTAAGCTTGCATAATAAACGAACGAACAAATGAATGAACGCAAAAACACTTTAATCGACCGAAATACAAGCAAGCAGACACCAGATAGCTACAGAGACAAAGTGTTCTTCAGGCATTTTACATGTTTATTGACTGGCTTTTAAATAACAACAACTTTGAATTCGTAAGCGTTTTTATTGTAAATAATTTCAATTTCAACGTTTATTGCGTATGACGGTGTGACGCTTTTCGCTTACTTCATAGCATTTTTATTTATTTCTGTTTTTTTTTTTTTTTTTCTTACCAAGAATAAGAAAAAAAAAAGAAGAAAAATGAATCTAAATCAAAATTCAAAATCTATGTATGTATGCATAGGCTTATGGCCGAATTTTTTAATACCTAACATTCATGAAGTCTTGATTTTATTCTCTAAATTTAACGGGGCAGTTATTTTAATTACCTCTAACTTCCGTGGAAAAATTCCGATATTACCCGTGATTATGATATATTTGCGATGACTGGAATCTCTATAATAATTTACAAGAGAATGATTGTAATTACGTAAGAACGCTAAGCGAAAGCAGTAAAATGACTAAAACAATTCCATTTAATGTTATTCTGGCGAGTTATGATAACAGTGCCGGGTGATTGATTCCTATTATTATTCGTAATTAAAACATTTTCATGGCCAAGTAATCAGTATGTGCCTCTTTAAGCAAGAGGAGTGGGCAATGAATCGACTAATCTCAGTTTCTCAACCATTATAATAGGATAGGAATACGACAAAGTACGGAACTTACGGGAATTGCATTTAGTTGATAATAAAAAGTGGAAATGAAAAATATCGCACCTTTTACAAGTTAAAGTCTCGTTCGATCGTCTATTCTTCACAACCTTAAAGTCGCTGTCATTTATAAAGTGATTTTTCGTAAGCCGGGAGTATTACGCGAAAAATGATACTCACGAAGTTTTCCAGTTCGAATGCTTGTGAATGTTGTAGCGATTCTAAAAGACGAAAGGACGGAGAAGAAACATACTACGCTGATCGACAGACTACTAGGTAACATATTTGACGTATGTATCCCGCTATCTGATACTGTGTTAGTTAGTTGCGATGGGCCTCTTGTCAAGAACTTATTGCAATTCAGTGCTCTCAACGACCACCATAGCCTACTCGAAGCGTTCATGTCTCATTCTATTTATGGCTGTTGTTGTTGCGCAAATAACGCTTCTTGAAAATATATATATATATATATATATATATATATATATATATGTATATATAACTGGGATCAGAATTGATTTAGGATCGATCGACTGACTTTTCTTTAAAAGCATGGAATTTCTAAATTTATCGGTCTAAAGTCGTTGCAAGAATTTCTTGCAAACTACAAAATGTTTGCAAAAATTTTGCTTACGCAACAAATTTCGTTTTCCAGAAGTTGACTGTTGTCACTACTAAGTAGAGAAAGTACATCTTAGAGTCCCGAGGCTCATCTTTCTAGAATAGTACGAGGTGTGTGGGCAAAAAAAAAATATGTAGACTTTTCAAATTTCATGGGCTACGTGCATTCTATTTTCCATTTTCGATTTTCGATTTTTTTTTTTTGTTTTTTTGATATATTGGTACACATGTACCCAACATGTCTTGACCTTTTGTATTTCTAGTTTTTTTTTTTAACAGATACAAAGGTTAGATACGTTCTGTTGCGCTTGGTGCTTGACAAGCTCAGAAGACGATCACGTACCTGTATGCCCCAGCGTGCCAATGACCGATGAAAACGTTGAAGCAGCGAAGAAACTTGTTAGGGAGAATTGTCGAATCACTATTAAAGAAGTTAATGACGATGTCGGCAAATCGGTTGCCCCGGTTGCTCATGCTAAGCAATTTTTTCAAATGTTTTGGCCGTGAAACGGCTGGCAGCGAAGTTTGTTCCGCAAGGTTGTAAATTTTGATCAAAAAAGAATCGCAGTCCATATCAGAAGCGTTGACACTAGCACATCATATCTAAGAGGGATTGCTTTAAAGGGGACAATTGATGAATAAATAGGTATTTTTTGAGTAAACTAAAAAGTCACCTTTTTTCTGATTACATCTCGTATGTGCTGTGTGTGATGAAATACCGAAGGAATCTTCGACATTTTTTACGAGAAATTTGCCTTCATCTCTGTTAATGTATGTCTGGAATTCAAGAGGTTCGTAGAGTGGAATCAAAAACAGTACCGATTATTAAAGATAGAATTCCGAAGTCAAAGGTCAGTATACTGACACTGAGAAATCCTTTAAATTTGGTCTCGGCTTTGTATAATGCAAACCCCCGCTCTTGAAATTGCGCATCGATCATAACTGCACATGTACATGTTCGAAGCGAAGCAAGGTTTAGAGCTCTGTTCTGTCAAGAGTTGGACGCGTCTCAGATAAGTTAAACTGGGTTAAATTCTATCTCTGTAACTCTGTAACTTTTACTTTACTTATACTTGTATCTGTTGTTGTTGTTGTTGTTGTTGTTGTTGTTGTTGTTGTATTGGTTTTATTCCTTCTTTTCTTTTGTTTTTATTTCCCTTTTGTTATATTCCGTTACGCAAAAAACTTGTGGCTGCTATTAAACAGATTTTACTTGCATTTCGATCCAATTGGGTTTTTGTTTCTTAGCGGAATTGAAATTTTATTTAGACTATTTATGTAGTGTTTCTTGCGGTATTTCACTAAATATCCAACACAGTGGACTCTAATTGGTTTCTCGCGGTCTACATGATCGGCATACTCGGCTATATTTAACATTTCTATAATCATACTAAGAATAAGATAAATACGAATATTGTGACGAACTTATCATAACTGCCACAAAAGCTGTGTGATCGTAAACTAGTAAAACTACATCACACCTGGAACTTGAAAAAAGAAAAAGAAGACGAAGACGAAGACAAAGACAAAGACAAAGACAAAGACAAAGAAAACAAAACGAAACAATGATCACAAGACCAAGAATAGCAGAAACAACGAATGCTTATGAATCAACGCAAGAAAATGCAATAAAATATTTTTGTAAAACCAAGTGCAACAATGACGAAATATAAAGGAATAATAATGAAAACGTCTTATGGAAGTGCGTGTGTGTGTGTGTGCGTGTGTGTGTGTGTGTGTATGTGTGGTAACAAATGCGAAAGATATTCGAAAGCAGAGCTTGAGAAAGCATAGTTAAAAGGAAAAATTTGAAAATAAAAGAGACCGGATGAACTATATATATATATATAAAGGGTGGCGACACTTACGCGTACATAGAGTACGTAATGTGTGTTCGGGTCAAACGGGCTGACAAACTTAACTTTTATTATATGTACTTTTAAGGTGCATGCATATACACGTTGTTTAAATTTGTGTCTTTAAAAATTCAATTATGCTTTTTATGCCTTTTTCTTTAATCGAAACCTGATAATGATGAAACCGCTCCTCAATTATCTCGAAACCCTTTGTTTTTCTTTTCATGTAACAAGTTTACTTACTTAGTTACTTTCAAACGAAGATTTCATGCATACCGTGAATAAGTTCTGTAACCCTACATGTATGTACTCATGCGCTTTCTGATCTTACCTTCTCTATCTCTCTCTTTCTCTCTCTCTATTTCTCTCGTTTATCGTCTTCTGCCTTCTTTTTGTTGTTTTTTTTTTCGTCTGTATTCTTCTTACTGCACTTTGAGTCTTTTTCATTGGTAAGGTACTCGCAACCCGTAGATGCGACTTTTGTGTTTTACTTAATCATTATTCTGCACATTTTAGTTCTATTTTATACGCTTGGTTTATGGCTCTTGTCTTCTTCGTGCACACATAGTTATTTATACGTTTGCTATTCTATGTGTCGTTCTGCATGTGCTTGTTGCTGTTGCTGTTGCTGTTATTGTTATTGTTATTGCTGTTGTTGTTATTGTTATTTGTGCTGGTGTGGATTTCTTAAGGTTAAGGACCCTTACGTACAAGTTGTTGTCGTTTAACGCTTACACTCAAGCATGTTGATATTTGCAACTTTTATGCGATTTCTTTTTTCTTTTATTTATTCATTTATTTACTTTTTTCCTTATATAGAAATTGCTTTTTATTTGACAGGGCCGCGATTTTGGTCATGACTTTTATATGCATTATTTAGTGGGGTAGGCTTTCGGAGACTTGTTACTTACATTTTCATTTACAGATACTTGAATGGGTTTACATACGTAAGCACGTTCGTGTTAAGAGGTTTGTTTAAAGCTTTTGACATTAAAGATAATTTGCTTGCATATCATAAAATGAAATACGCACTAAGAGTTCAAGTTCATCTCTTTAAGCATCAATTCTATGATGTTTTGTGCACTCATTGGAAAAGTGCAAGGAAGAAAAATGTACAAAAGAATTTTTAATAATTTTTGATAAAAATTTTCATGAAAAATAAATTAAATTTACTTTCATTTAATAGAAACCGAGCACAAATCAATCTAACGGAAAAACCTAACCATGACATTACCAGGGCGATTATTTCCATTGATATTTTTATAATAAATTTTAACGTTACGTCAGATTGACAAGAAAAAAAAAAAATAAATAAATAAATAATTAAATAAATAATAATAATTATTAATAAACTTTATCTGTTAAAGAGGCCGAGTTTTAATTTTCAATTTAAATTTTTACAGTCTTTCGTTTGTGTGTTTGCTTCAAACCGTTTAGAGCCTCAAGTTGATTAGAAAAATGCTTTTCTTAGATGGTTTCGAGCTTTTAAAAGAAATGCAATGACAAAGTCTACGTCTGCTGTGGGATGTCTTAAGCGTAGGTTGACTCGTTACTAACTATAAGCGCCTGAATATCCGATCAATATCCGATAGATAGAAACGCGTAAGTGTAAGTGAAATTTCGTCAGGTGTTGTTGGCAGGTTCCGGAGCTTTTCGGCTCCGTTCGAGAGCGAAAGTAGGGGAGAGAATACTCGTTGCCTTTACTTGTGCCATATGCTGAAGTTATTCTTGGAATTTTGCTCTCTCTCTCTCTCTCTCTCTATATATATATATATATATATATATATATATATATGTGTTTGTATATATAAGAGTATGGAACTCTTTCGAGCCTTTTAGTAGAGTTCCGAAAGATCTCGTTTGTAATTCGCAAGCCCTAAGAGTGCCATACAGTTTCGTGTTTGCATTTTAAAAAACCATTGAACGAGACTCGTGGTTTATTCGATTCATTGAGTAAAAAATTCAAGTATCTATGGAATATTATCTACACTGTCAGATACAAACCAACTTAGTTTGGTTGCGAAATGTTGAAAATTGAAAATTTTTTTCATATAACAACTTCGTTGAATTTAATGTATTTTGTGGGGAGTAGTCTAAGAGAATTGAATACAAAATTACTACGGCAGACATCATCAGACAGACGGACGGGTTTAAGTGAATTCATGATATGATATCCAATCGTGGTCGGCATATATTCTCGCCAACTCGTTGTAGTAGTAGTGTGGAGCGTAACGTGAAAATTGATGAAAAATTTTCTTTTGCGAATATTTTAGTGTTTTTTTTGTTTTTTCTTTTTCGCAGTCAATTTTTTGAACTTAACCGAGTCGATCTGGAAAATATTTTGGAAAACTCTGTTTATGGGTTTTTTTTTTTTTGTGGCAAAAAAGAATGACACGTAAATGTTTATGAATAAATTGATCTAGAATCTCAAACACACACACAACCGATCATCTCACTATATACAACAAAAGTTCTTTCATTTTGGATATTCGTAGAAAGACAAAACAATTGCGCATGTAGTGGATTATGAACGGGATCCGTAATCCTCGTACAGCATGCATAAAGTGTTCAAAGCGCTAATTATGTTAGCGACATGTGTTCGCTCCATATATCATCAAAATGCAAGTAAATGAAATATCACGACATTGATCCTCGCGTTTTGCATAAATCGTTTTTCCTATCTTCTCGAACAATGTTTTATTTAAATTGTTGTTGTTGTTGTTGTTGTTGTGTTCCGTAATGTTATGAATTGATAAATTGTTATAAATAATAAGTGTTTCAAATTGTAAGCGAGTTTCATTGGATCCGTTTTTGTGTATCGTATGATTCACGGGCGCGTGACTCATGCATTTTTTTTATTTTGTTTTTTGTTCAAATTTCACACGGAAACTAATAATTTGACCGATACTCGTAAATAATGCTTCTAATGCCTATTCGACTACGACAATAGAAATAAACAGAAAGAAAAAAAAAAAAAAAAAACAAAAATGAAATATAAATATTTTACCATTAATTCTAAAAACAATAGATCGATTAGTTGTATACGGTTATAACTAAATATGCAAACGAGCAAACGGGCAAACGGGCAAACGGGCAAACGATTTAACTCGAATTACATTGAAATGCGATGACAATAGTGAAAATAAATATTCGTTAAATGATTCACGCTTGATGCAACTGAATGCCATGCCGCATACATGGCCGCAAATACACGAACAAGCGGTACATGCATTAACACATACACATGTGTACACAGTTAAATACACACACAGTCGCTGATGGTAAGTCACAAGAGAGTACAACGAAGAAAACTTAAAAATCAGCAAAAAATTTTAACAAAAGTTTACCATAACTTTTACATCAACAGCGACGTAAGAAGAAGCAGCAAATAGGCGGGCGAGAAAAGAAACTGAAGGTGAAAATGTTATAAATATATATATATATATATGTGGATGCATGTGCTTGTAAGAAAAGTGCATTCGTTCACTTATATATAAGCTTTGGAGTAAACGTTGGCCAGAATGAATTGTAAAATCGGTCGAAGGATACGCCTACAGTAGTAGGTAAAGTGGGAACACCTTTGTTTTTCAAAAGGAGGAATAAAAAAGAGTAAATTTTTAACCCACTACTCACTCATAAGCTACAAGAGATGAGTCTACAAAAATTTGAATGTATATCCTATGGGCAATGCTGTACCGCCTGTGCATGGAAATGGAAATGGAAAAAAGCGGCCACGTCTTGTCGCAAATTTTATGTTGCTTGTGCAAAATTTCATTTTTTCAAAACATTTGTAATGCACAGACACAGACGCAAGCTTCGAAAACCCCATAGAGTATATAAATTATTGGCCAATAAGAAATGCCATCGTTCCATCTGTTCATCTGTCCATCTGTCCATCCTTCTGTCTGCGTAAGTGTAGTAGTAGTATCTGTGGTAAACATTCAAACTTGCACAAGAATTTGAATATGAAATTTTTGAAAGAAAGCGCCGCGGCCACAACGCCCACACATCTATATAACAAAAAGTGTGAACACTCCTCTCTCTCTCTCTCCCCTTGTTTTTTGCTAATTACTCATAAATTTCAACTTTTACTTTGATATTGGAAAAAATCAACCGCGCCCATTTAATACTATAGAGTATGACAATTCAGTTTGTTTTAGTTTTGCCGAGATCATGGCGACGCGTACAAAAGATTCGGTCACGACCGAATGTACTTTTGTTACTTGTTTTTTAATTGTTTCGCTATCGTTTGCTATCGTTTTTTTTTTTTTTTTTGGTAAATTTTATAACTTCTATGGCCTTCAATTTTTATTTAGTTTATATGTGAAAAGTTCGGTAAAGTGATTTTCGCAGATACGTTCCGAAATCAACTTTACAATGTTAACGAAATTTCGCAGAGCGTGGGGCAAAGTCTGCGGTATACGTTTCATTCATCAAAGTTTCGCATCTAAGTTTTTCAAATTTTTGCATATCATTCCAGATAATTGCGGTCTAGTGTCGTCCTAATGGAAAATCAAATCATAGACTTTCGATTGAAATACGCTGACGCTGACGCTGACCGATTATTCGCTTGTATCGCTTGCTACTCTCGCTCGATCTTAGAGATTCGAATTAATCGTTGAATCGTCGAATCTATGGATGGAGTGCATCTGTATGTTGCGATATTGCATATATTCATAAATATCGGCTGGTTTTTTCACTTTTTCGTCAAAAATAGTAAAATTGCAAAATGGCGAACTTTTTAAGAACAAATTCACTCACTTGTACTCGTGTAAAGATTTTCATAAAAATTATGCATTTCGAGATTATGTCTCAAACGTATGGCAACGTATATATGATGCAATCTGATTAGTTTTGCATTATATGTGAAACCAAACACCATCTAGTGTGAAAAACTCTCAACATATATTTTCTTTAAATAAATATTTAGTAGCTTAAGGTACTTATGACTATTCAAATTTGTACGTTTTACTGTTAGCTTAAGAAAGCAAGCAACGTTAGTTAGGTAGCTTTCGTAAACCAATATGACAAAGAAAAAAAAAAGTCTAAACTTAAATGTGTTTACGCTTATTGACGTGAATGCCCTTATTGCGCTTAATGTTCGCAGCAGTAAAAGAACAGAAGTCGTTAACCTTTTTAGTTGAATTTAAATGAGTTTATTTTTTTATTGTTGTTTTAATTTTTTTTTTTTAACAAATTT
This sequence comes from Glossina austeni, assembly GCA_000688735.1. Classification (NCBI taxonomy): domain Eukaryota; kingdom Metazoa; phylum Arthropoda; class Insecta; order Diptera; family Glossinidae; genus Glossina; species Glossina austeni. The sequence continues at coordinate 1,426,278 of KK502410.1, read as the reverse complement.
AATTAGTTGGCAAATTTTCTTTTTCTTATTTTCATTTAAAACTTAATCTAGTGTAGCTTTTTTTTTTTTTTTTTTTTTTTTGTATTTTTGGGGAGAAAATATACTAAATTTATTATTGTTTGTGTGTAGCCAAGATATTCTAATGTAAGTGTATTTTCTTCACGAGAACGTAAAGTCGAGCATCTCTGGCACGGTTTTAATGATCATCGCATCGTGTATTGCTTGCTCTATAGTAGGCTTACAAAATAGCTGCAAGTTTGAAGTTATTGGGGCTTATGGGGAATAGAAAAGAACTAAACCTGTGCCGAAACTTTTTAGTGCAAACCTGTAATGGATTATGCATACAGGGCATAGGAATATAAATCAGTGCTTTTTTTAGGCCGTTAGGATTCGTTTCCGGAAATTTGTTAGTTTAACTGGAGTTCCGCATATGCTTTTTCATATGCCTTTCTATTGTAGCTTGCGGAATAATGTTTTTCGAGCATACAAATAATTTCGCTAATTAACGCAATGTTTAACTCGTGAATAGAACAAAAAGCTAATGTGCAGCATCTGTGCTTGACAGTTCAGCGGCCTACAAGTGTTAGTTTTTAATTTGTTTACTTTCCCTTTCCATTGTTGTCTTCATCGGTATGTGTCAATCATCTACTCCCAGAGTGCTACGTGATTGATCAGAGTGAGTTAATAACGGTCTTAACGCTTTGTAATTTTATACTTGGCTGTCGCTGAATAACTAAGAGCTCAGACTTGTTTTACGTGCACTGGGTAAGAAGAGCCAGCAGAAGCAACCAGAATTGCATGTTGCGCATCTATAGAGCATATGTGTGCAATTAAATGCAACTTTTTTTTCCTGAGGGTTGTTCCAATATGACGATAAAAGAAATATTTTATTGAAAGTGCTGTCCATCGTTCAAGCTTTACATATTTTCCACATTTCCCTCAATCGGTGGTGGACTCTTTCGAACAAAAGAATTCGAGACATCAATTTTTAACTTCTCTGTACTGTTGTCCACCTGCTATGCAGTCTCTGCTTTCACTTCTCTATTTGTCTCCGAATAAGTTTTTTGATAGCTTTCGATAGCATCGGTAGCATCAATCAAAGCTGGGCTGGCGTCTGTTAGCGGATTGAAAATTATATATAAATCGATTATAATTGTGGCCTTTTTTTCTTTAACTATTGTAAGCATTTTTTTGCGAGTGGCTCGGTGATGACCTGGATGGAACTCATACCTAACCTCTTAATATCACGGTTCCCCTTATCTAAATTGAAGTTCAGTTAATGCAATTTTTTCGCTCAATGTATTATTAATTTATGTTTGAACGATTAAATATTTTTGTTGAATTTGTTTTGCATTTCGTAAAGTAATTTTCTATTCCAACTTGCACTTTATTTACCTGCACTACGCTTATCGGTGAAATATAAATTTCAGATTTGCGTTATTTCGCTTACTTGCTTATTATTATTACAATAATGTATGTAATGTATGAGTAATGTTCGGATTAGTAACGAAGATCAGAGAATCAGAAAATATTTCAGTCAATCTTCTTCGTCATTTAGCAGCAAGCATTGCTGAATTGCTGCATTTGCTACGCGATTAAATAAGGAAAAGTTAATTCTCTTAAATCATACGGTGCGTATTAACAACAACAACGACAACAACAACAACAGCAAGACGAAGAAACAAATTCGCCAAATTTCAGTTTGCTAAGAGTTCACTCAACGATCGTGCCAGTTTTTCCAACAGAAGATGGACAGATGAGGCAGACAGAAACCCAGACATGGAATAGCAAATAGAGAGAGAACGGGTAAGAAAATCGAATCTTTGGAGCGGTCAATTCGGCTTTCGAGTACTTTTTGCATAATAAATATTCTTATGTTTCTGCCGATAAGGAGTTTATTGAAATTTTACATCTCTTTAGAAGTTGTTTTCGGCTTTTAATCCGAACATTGTTCGGCTTTACATTTTTGCATGGATTTGAATGGAGAAGTGATTAAAGAATATGTTTGTCGCACTGTGTCCCAGTGTGGTGTGGCAGATATTGTTTTCTCACTTTAATTCTGATTGCGCGAAGAATGTCAAAGACAAGCAATGGCACGTAAACACGACCACGTGAGGAAGGAGGCTCATGCGTATATGCGTATTGACATAGGGTCAAATTCGATTCTCGTCGCTCAAAATGCGACAACCGAAGGCATTTCTCTTACTTCAAGATAAAGATTGCCTTCCGCATCTAACTTATATCTGCCCACTTGTTACACAGCCATCCTCTCTCTCTTCGTCGTCGTTGATGGTAAATGAAATCATATATGCGCACATTACATATTAATTTATTCATTAAAAGACAACGGCGTTCGGTTGGTCAGTTGTCGGATCTATACGAGAGTATAAATCCGAAGATCTTAGACGAAAGGTATGCAAAGTTTGGCTCAAGTTATGCCCTATATTTTGTTTGCTTGTTTTTTTTAATTGCTTTCTTTGACGATTTCACCTACTGACCGTTTAAAGTGTTGTCTTGTCTTGTCTTGTCTTGTCTTGCCTTTCTTACGGTGTTAGTGTTAATTTAGTTTCTTCTTTTATTGTTTTTATATATATATTTTTTTTTTTTACTTAAAATTTCTTCTCACACTGTTTTCTCTTGCGAAAATGAAAACAAAAAATGCCAACTACCGTTTTGCTGTGAATGTTAAAATTTGTCATCGACAGATGCGAACCTGAGCATAGCATTGCAGAACAACTTTACACACTTGTACGATTTTCTCTCATTCCATATTCTCTTAGGGCAAAGAGGCAAAAGAAAGAAAGCTTCTTCTTATTCGTGTACAATTAGTTTTTAAAGCCTTCGCGTTTCACATAATGATAGTTAAGGATGTTTAGTGTATACGCACAATTTCCACAAATTCCTCTCACGTCAAACTGTTTAAATTAAGTTCGCATCAATTTTTTTAACCTTTATTTTAAACCGAAATGGTTTCAATTATTTCCACTCCACTGTCGTGTCATTTGTAAAATGAATTTTGAGTGAAGCTCTCTATTTCCCGCGTCCCGTCCCCCGTCCTCCATTCCACCGTCTCACTCTCTGTGTCTCCCTCTCTCTCTCTCTCTCTTTCTCAATATCTTTCCCTTTTTCTCTTTGAAGCATTTGCGGTAAAATTCATGTTCGAAAATTAATTTACTCTCGTCATAGCTTCGTTAAGGTGAACCAAACAGCATAAATTTGCTTGTAATTTACGTTCATATTGTTGGGTGTATTGTGCGCGGTGTTCGGAGAATTTTCTTTTAATTAAAACAATGAAAACGCCAACAAAGAACTTGAAAAATTATTAAACTAGCGAGTAGCAAACGGATGTGAACTACGAAAGTTAGAACACCAGAAAGTGAATGAAGAGTTTTGCAAAGTTTTTATTTTAAATACGAACTAAAACGAAAGTACGAGAATGCAAGACGAACTATAATTGTGAAAATTTCTTCATTTCCTTTATAAACGGATTTATTTAACTCTTTCTTTGCTTTTTTCGAATCTTGAGCTTCTTGGCGTTGCTTTTATATCAGATATCCGTGATTTTCGCACATGATCTTAAGCCAAAGGCTATAATAAAAGTACAACAACAACAAAAAAATTTGGGCTTCAGCTCACTTCAATCGAAGCGATAATTCTTCGTCGGCTTCCGGAAAAATTCCATCACTTTTTATTTAAGGCACTTTATCAAAAATTCCGACATATGCTGCAAAGATTTATTCATTTCCGCTCTGGATATTCTCGATGTTTCGATGACAAGAACGCCCCGTTCTCTGATAGACGGCAAATTTGATCGGAATAACGAACAATTTGCGCAAAGCTAGATATAAGAAGCGACTTGATATTTATAGATCAGGTGAACTAACGGTGCAAATAATTAATTAATGGACTCCATCTGCGAGTCGCTTTTTGAAACGGATGATGAAAAGTGACTCACGCACGACAATAATATGCTAAAAAGATTATAGTCCGAAATGGATGGAGTTCAAATTTTGAAATGACGCCACGCAAATTAATTCTCGTTACTGGCCATGCCATTCCTTGTACTCTGTACCCTGTACAGAGCACACAATAGGAGTGACTTTGTCTTCATTCACAACATTCTCAGGCCATATAATCTCTTAATGACTCGGAATAAGTTAAGAGAACAAGGAGAGGAGGAGGAGGAGGAGGAGGAGGAATGTTACAAAAGATGTCCGATGAATCCCAGAAGCTCTACAGTGGAACGTTTTAATCAAAATGGCTATCATTAGGCTTACAAAAGGTTGCTTTAAAACACAAAAAAAATTTGTTTGAATTTTGGTGATCGAACGCCACTAACATTTTTCTGTACTCAATATAAACTTGTGAAGAGTCCTCCCATTGGTTCGAAATTTTAAAAGCACTTGCAACGCATTTAATTATTTAGTGAATATATAACGGTTCACGTGTTCACCCATTACCGAAGGATGAGGAATATATTCATTTCGTCAAAACGCTTGCGACGCCCACAAGGAACCATCAGAGACCCCCAAAATGTATATATATTGAGTATATGATCAATATTAAATTTTAAATTGATTTAAGCATGTCCGTCTGTCCGTCTGTCCGTCTGTCTGATATAAACTTTCTGCTGGCCGCAAAAATGAAGCTGTCAACTTTAAATTTGGCAGAAACATTGAAAGCGCAGCCTTGCATACAGGTTGGTATTGAAAATTGTGCCAAATCGGTCGAAGGACGCGCCCACAGCACGACGTAAACTGAGAACGCCTCTGTATTTTAAAGGGTATGAAAAATTGATTTTTTGCTCATTACCCAAAAACTATAGTAAATAAATGCAGAGAAATTCGAATGCATATTCTATGGGCGACGGTGCAGCATTTGCGTACAAGAATGGAAAAAATTGATAACGTCTACCCCGTACTATATAGTGTATCGAAATTTATTCATTTGAGCTTCAAAAATACCATAAAGTATACAGATTCTTGGATTTTGCAGTTACAATTCTTGAATGCACATAAACATGTTCGCCTTCTCGTCTGTCCGTCTATCTGTTTGCGTAACTTTGTAGTATTTGTGATAAACATTCTCCCGTTAGCGAAAATTTGCAAAAGAATTTGGAATTCACCTAAACTTTTTAAAGGACACGCCTACAACGCCCATATTTTTTTTTATAATACGCAGAGACAAGTTTAAAAAACCCCATTAAGTATGCAAATTCTTGGCCAGTTACAACTCTTGAATGTAGCTAAACATTTTCGCTCTTTCGTCTGTCCATCTGTCTGTTTGCGTGACTTTGTAGTATTTTTGGTTAACAGTCTCCCGTTATCGCCTAAAAATTTGCAAAAGAATTTGGAATTGACCTAGACTTTTTAAAGGACACGCCTACAACGTGCAACATGCCTTTACGATAAAAACTTTTATTTTGAAAATAGAAGAAATCATTTGAGCCCACTCCATATTATAGAGAATGAGAATTTTGTTCTTTTACTTGTTTTTTCTTTTTTTGGGGTAAACGGTGAAGGGTATAAAAGATTCGGTATCGGCGGAATTTAATTTTCTTGCTTGTTTCTGTTACTAGGATTGAGTTAGTTGTTGTTAAGTTTCCTGATTGATATGGAAACTGTAATCCTAATGCTTTAAATACGTTGCGTGGAGGTTGATCGCCCATCACTTTGGAAAACTAGAGATTCGTAACCTTGTTAATCTTTTCGACATTTGCCAGGTGCTTGGAGCAGATGTAATGTGATTTGTTCCTTTGTTAGAAAAACTGGACTAGTTTTCATGAAAACTCAAATCATCAAATACGGGATTTTCGTAACAAGATTTTCTGCTTTTAACGCTAACTGGAGACTGGATTCTCATTTCTCTCTCAGGTTTAACCAGAAAGTCAATTTTTTGAAGGGCGAATTCTTCTAATCTTTCTTTTTTTATTTTGCAAATTACATCATAATAAATATATTTAGTTAATCAATACAAATCATTGGCTATTTAGTAGTTGTTGGTCAATTATAGAGTGCTACTGGGGTTAGCGGAGCGTCTTCTTTCCATAACGTTTTTGCGAACTACAAAGTACTTTCATATATTCTTCATTCGATGTATTTGTTAAGAGTTGGTTCAAACATGTCGACGTGAACGCAATCGTAGTCTCTTTAAATTCATAACAAATGCTGGTAAGCGGTAAGAAGGTAGTGCACAATGGTTTTGTGATAATGTGGTACAAAAGAAATTTGCTGTGGTATCTCACTTTGCCAGGTATCACGTATGGGTAGATCTTAAATGACGAACTAAAAGCATCTGCCGTAGTGCACACACACACACACACCCATTTGCGAATATTAGTTACAACTAATGCAATTATATAAGATAGGCTCATGCATATATGCATAAGTACATACATACATAAATACATACATATATATATATATATATAAATATATATGTATATGTATAAGTAAATTCGTATATATTTATATGTAAAAGAAATTTATTTATAGCTAAATAAATGCAACGCTTTCTTGTTTAACATGACAGTCACTTAATCATATAAAACACACCAAGAATTCCGTCTGTATGTACTTTTTGCACCCACCACCCGGGGATGGGGATGTATTCATTTTGTCATAATGTTTGCCACACCCAAGAAAAAGCTTCAGAGACCCTAAAGAAAGAATATGTATTCTTGATCAGCGTAAAGTCATGTCCGTCCGTCTCTGTGTCTGTGTGTTTGCGTGATGGGTATTGTTGGCACTTTTCTGACAACAAAAACTTGGTAGACACATTGGAAGTGCTTGCACGCAGGTTGATATTCAAAATCGAACAAATTGGTCAGGACACACGCCCGTAGCAAAGCGGTAATTGAACGCAAATCCGTTTCGCTCATTACAGATAGAACGATGAAATTTTTCTACATTTGCTTTATGAAAAACTTTATTATTTATGTGCAAAATAGGAAGAAATCGACCAACTTTATGCCTACTCTAGTCACAAGGTAAACAAGACAGACTGCTTAAAATTGTTTCGTATATTCTTCAGATATATAGAAGATATACTATCTGCCTAGAATTGCGTTAACTTTAAAATAAACTTGGTGGGCGACACAGCGACGTGTTTTCTTAACAATACCGTTTAGTGAGCTAAAGAGTGCAAGAACAAAACATAAGAGCATGACGCGACAAAAACTTAAATGGTGATGGGTATGCGAGATTCAGTCCCAACCGAATATAATTTTCTTACTTGTTATTAAATTCAGAAGTGCAGTGGTATGTAGGAACTAGACAACAAGCGAACTTCGACGGGGGCAAATAGAAGGAAAGAATATGAGGAAGACGGAGGGATGGAAAGTATCAGAGTGAAGAAAGTAAAGCGAGTCAGGTATAGAGTAGCTAAGTGATATTGTGAAAAGTAATGGAATGCTTTGGTTTTCCTTTTTTTTTTTTTTTTTTTTTTTTTTTTGTTAACATTTGAATGTAGACAAGGGAATTTTTAATTATTTTGTCGCTAAGAGAAGTAATCTCTGAACGTAACCCCGACCTGAAATCCGTCATTAGTTGGGACTCTCTTCATCCCAAGTGGATCTTTGCTGGATACTTTTATCCAAGCTTGTCCAAGCTTGCAACACAAAAGAAACATTTTAGTTGGAATCTAATTGCTTTCAAATATATATTGTTGCACAAATATAAACAAAGGATAGATAGATAGATGGATGAATGAATGGGCTAGCGGACGAATTGTTTTAAAGGAGGACCTATGAGAAGATGAGAAGTTGACTAATATATAGAAATAAACTAACGGATAGACCGGAGGAGTTTTATTTAAAGTTCGAACATTACGTTCGTATGTGTTTCCAATATTTAGGATTGGAGTTCTTCCCTTCTCCTTGTCACTTAACGTTGCGAGACCTTACGTAACCTATAACAAAAAATGACTAACACAGCAAATCAGTAAGGGAGTAAGAAAAAGTAAAAACAAATTGAATGCAATTCATTTGTATAGTGTTGTAGGTCTCTTTGTCGGTTATATTGACAGCGTACATAGATAGACACATTTGTTGAATGGTTGAGTTTCTAATTGTCAGTAATTGAAATGAACTTATTGGCCTTTTTGTCAAACTAATGAGAAATGGAGAATCGATTAACTTACTATATGTAAGAGTCTGTATTCTGTATATTCGAAAGGAAATGAAGACGAAATATCAATTTGTATAGACAGACAGACACAGACAGTCTCTTTAATTGCAATAAGTAGAGTTGTTTAAGGTGGAAAACTTTTTGTTCATTTAATAAATAGTAAATGATGTGAATTTTGCTTTAAAGTACTTCAACAATTTTTGTTGTTTTTTTTTTGATGGTAAAAAAAAAATGTCAATTTTTTTATATTGAAAATTTCAAAAAAAAAAAAACTTTTAATTATATAATTAAATTAAAATTTAATAACTCGTGGTGGAGAGGTGGAGATTAATTCAACTGGTATCATCGACTAATACATATCAGAAATGTGTGTGTGTCCATCTTCTCCATAGTTGTCTGTAGGCTTAGTTAACCCGGTCGGCGATCTAAATATTTTTCCTATGGCCAGCAAATTTCTTTATTCTTTCGTTTATATGTTTCTCTACTCGGATGTTTGTTCGCCTCTAATCACACCTTCTCCGCTTTCCGTCGCCGTCTATCTGACTCGGCTTCCATGTACTAATCTAAAAGTTCAAGACGTAAGTTGTGTAGTGGGAGGTACCTGCTTAACTCTTAACGTTAGGTTGTGTACTATTCGAGACACGAACTATGGCGAATACAGTTTGTACAGTACTTGTTGTCGACATAATTTAACCATTGGAGTTCACTTTCCGCCGTTTAACGCTTGCTTCTTCTTGTTTTTAATCAAAATTTTCTTCTCTTTTCAGATAACAAAACAGTTGGAATTTTCTAAATGGTTGTCACACATACACGTTCACCGGTCAATTAGAGCTTTTTGCAAAAAAATTTTTACAATTCAATCTATTAAGCTCGAAAGTCTTTGTTCTCTTCGCTCAACGTTGTGAAAATCAATTTTTTTTTTTTTTTTTTCATTTTTCCTTAACCGGCTTTGGCAATTGGTTTCCCTGTTAAAATATAGAAATAAAAAGAAAGACGAAAAAAATTGATAATTTTCGTGCATGAGCTCTCGGAGAAACATAACGACGACAACAACAACAACCGCTGCTACTGGTCTAATATGGAGCATACGAAAATCGTTGTACAAGCGTAGTACGAAGAAAATGAAAACAATTTCATGATATTACAAATGGTCAGAATCGGTGATACTAAATTTTGTAAAAATGCCTTCAACACCGTACGATTTGGTGCAGGACGATCAAGATTTGCGAGTGCCATTACATGCTGAACAGGCCTTCTTTCATGGCATTACGTTTCAAGCCAAGGTAAGCAATAATTTTTATATAAAATTTTCTTACAAAATTTACAATAAAAATTTCGATATGAAGTCATTTGTGGTAATGAAGTCGGATAAGGTTTGCAAGCATTAAAATTTACTCTTTTTTTTTTTTTTTTTTTTACGATCATTGTTTTCTTAATCGTTATTACTGTTACTGTTAGCAATGAGAAATCATTAGCTTCTAAAAGCTAAAAACAAAACTTGCATTGTAATCGCGTGTTTCGCGTTAAATATTTTTAATAACGGTTTGCAAAAATTCTGATCACTTTTTCATTTGAAAAATGCACATATTGTGGAAAATTGATTCAATATATATATTAATTCAATATAGTTTCCATCATTTTCGAGAACACTTTACAATATGTTTGGCAACAAGAATTTATATTAGTTTGGCAGCGATCCACCAACCGAGCCATGTTTGCACTTCTTCAACTTTGCGGACCTCAGCCGTGCCGGCCAAGCCATGCTGAATAAATGATAATCAGAAGGCACGTTGTCCAGCGAGTACGCTGGGTGTAACAGATCTTCCTGAACAACTCTTGCAATAACTGGTCAAAAAATGGCATTTTCAGGCAACTCGTGTCGCGATTTTTAAATCGTTGATCGTTGATCGTTGATCGCTGATAAAACCGACAATTGAGATATGATCGAGCAGTCTCAACGCAACGTGATCTGAACGTGTTTCGTAGGCTCCGGCAGCAAATTTTCGTCACATCAACAACAAACGTAATGAATTTAGAAGAAGAAGAAATTTTGAAATTTGAGCGCTCCACGATTAGCGTTGGCGTGCTTTGTTATTTTACGTAGAGGACGGTCAAAACACCATCGAATTCAATTATTATGCATCACTGTTATCTCCCATTTCTTTAGCATTTTCATTCATAGAGGTCGCTGATCACAATTTTTGCAAATGCGATATAATGCGATAAGTACTGGTCTTCTTCTTTTCTTTAATTTGCAATATTTACGTAGCTAAGGAAGGTTCAAGGAAAACACTTTGATGCCTAAATTTGATTATGTAAAAAATCTAAATGAACTGGTTAGTAAGAAATAGCCCTCTCAGCTCGGAGGCTGTCAACTTTTTGTGACTTTTTTTTTTTATTTACTTGCTAGATATTTAGATTTGAAGTGATCAGTGCTATGGTAAACGTTGGTTAATACTCAAAAATAAGAAACTATTCGAAATACAATTCGCGACATTTGCCATTAAGAACGTCTCGCATCGTTCTTGCGATAAACGATTCGCTAGCGTCATCAAAAATATCTTACGGTTTGAACTTGTTCCATATAAAGCTGACTGGGAAGAATAAGAAGCCGTAAAGTCTTGCACAGCGCACATCGTCATACAAATGCTGAATTTATCAACATAAAGTCTGACGGACTTTCATAGAAGATTGTGAGGCCTCTAAACAGACTGAATTCTTTTTTTTTTTTTTTTTTTTTTTTTTTTTTTTTTTTTTTTTTTTTCTTGAAAGCTTAATCCTTCCACAATGAGCATTGGAGTACCGGAAAGTCGCATTGACCGATCTAAAATTTTTTAACCTTGTTGTGACAAAGTTCGAATGCGATAAAATTAATTGAATGAAAGACATGTTACGTCATAATTCCGAAATGAACGAAAGAGAGTTTTATGGGCGCACCGAAGGACAGCACCACAAATTTTGTGATGTTTATGGATTGACAGTTGCTATAATATAACAAGATTGGATTTGGATTGATGATGATATACAAAATCGTAATCCTGTCATCAAATAGATAATGAAATGCCATCTCGATGTGAATAGCACTCTCTGCTAGCCGCGCATTGTATTCCTTGATCAAGGATAAGATCGGATATAGAGAGAAGATAAGTTTGAAATTTTTTCTAATAAAATTGAGTTCAATGAATTTCCCTTTGAAAAGCATCGCTCGTTTATAGGCCAGTGAATTATTCAATTCCGTTAAGAATGTGTTTTCAATTGTAATCAATTTCCCATCAGATCTATAACCGTGCATAAAATAACCTCAAAATATATAATTGCGAGTTGGTAACTAACATGTTCATTATTAGAATGCATTACAGACGCGACTAAAAACTTTCTATATGGAGTCGATGATAAAGGTTTAGAAAATGCATTATAGAAAACAAATATTTACGGTAATCGTAATCAAAATTTGGTCAAGCTTTAATGACAAAAGAAGAAGAAGGAGAAGAAGAAGAAGAAGAAAACGATTTTTATTTATTTTTTTTTTTTTGATTTTTCATTTGTCAAATAGATGTTTTTTTTTTGGTACAAATCTAATAAAAACGCAACCTTAACCAGTCATGTAAACATGCATGTGACACATGCAACCGCAAAGACCTTAAAAGTTTTGAAAAAGTGAAGAGACTATAAATTGTTTGGGAAATTGTTAGCATAACGTGAATGTATGCAAATGCAATAGAAGGAAACCTTGACCATAAACCAGACCTTTATCATAAATTTTGGAAAAGTAAACAATAAAAAAATAGCACAGTATTTAAAAAAGATATGCATGTGTGCGTTTATCAAATAGAAGATGATGGCAGAAACCAATGTTTATACCAAAAAAAAAAAAAAAAAAAAAAAAAAATAAATAAATAAATAAATTCTTTCCTTGTTCTTGCACTGTATGTCTTGCCCGAAAAAAAAAAAAATATTGCATATACGGTGTCACATACTTAAGTTTCACTACTGCAGTTGAATTATTATAAAATTCTGTGCATGTGACATAAATTATATTGTTCTCCTTCTTCTTTCTACACTCGCTCAATGGGCGGTTAAGGGCCGCCTCTATGTACCCATATGTATGTCTGTATATTTTATCATCAAATAGCAACAACAACAACAACAACAACAACAATAATAATAATAATAATAATAATGTTTTTTCTATTTCTCAAAAAGTCTGCACCTTTAGAATTTTATGGGTGTTATTGGATTATTTTTAAAAAATATTTCTTGATTTTTTGATTTGTCACGTAAAGGCATTACTGAACTTTACATATATATAATTTGCATATTTTCGAAAATGTTTTCATAGACACTCTATTGCTTGCAGTTTCACTGCAGCCATAAAGATTAATGCATCTAAGTATACAAAGAATATACAGAAGCAACCTTTTCTTTCAGTTAGTTATTTTTTTTTTTTTGTTCTTTTTCAGATAATGTTATGGGATTTTACATAAATAAAGAGTCTTACTATCTAATGAGGAGAAAGTGAATTTTTCAAGAGAACGTTAGAAAATTGTTTCAATTTTTTTCTAAAAATTTATGATTCAGGTGCATGGATTTTAAAAGTGTATCACGGGAGAAGAGCATTTTCAGTCTGCATAATCAAATTTTGCTGCGTGCCTTCTTGTCCGTAGGTCCTTATCCGCAAATATTTGCCCAATAGGTAGGTGGGTAGTGGATATTTAAGGAAAAGTTTTATTGTATACAGTCTGCTCCCATTTGTCGTGTGGATGAGCTCTGTTTTGCTTTACATGCCAAGGCAGAGAACGAACAAAGAGAAGAAGTGTTGTTTTATTGAAGTGCATCGAGTTTTAAATGATGATCTTTTGCGAGCTACATAAAACCACCACGCAATCGATCGAGAGCTACTTAACGATCAAATCAAGTTGGCATGATGAAATAGTGTGTGGCAGTAGTGTGATTAACACTTTTAAACGCTTTTTATATCCATCACCGAAGGATGAGGGGAATATACTTTTTTTTTTGTTAAAATGTTTGCAACGTTCAAACGGAAACATCAGAGACCCCACAATGTATATATATATTCTTAATCAGCAACGAATTCTAAATTGATTTAAGCATGTCCGTCTGTCCGTCTCTCAGATAAAAACATTCTGCTAGACGCAAAAATGAAGTTGTCGACTTTAAATTTGGCAGAAACATTGAAAGTGCTTGCACAAAGATTCGAATTGAAAATGTGGCAAATCGGTCGAAGGACACGCTCATAGAACCACGTAAATTGAGAATACGTCTGTTTTTCAAAGGGAATGAAAAATTGGTTTGTTGCGCATCACTTATAAACTATAGCAAATAAATGTACAAAAATTTGAATGCATATTCTATGGGCGATGTAGTAGCATATGTGCATAAAAATGAGAAAAATTGACCACGCCTACTCAGTATTAACATTTAATTATTTTTTCAATATTTTTTTTTATAATACGCAGAGACAAGTTTAAAAAACCCCATTAAGTATGCAAATTCTTGGCCAGTTACAACCCCTTGAATGTAGCTAAACATTTTCGCTCTTTCGTCTGTCCATCTGTCTGTTTGCGTGACTTTGTAGTATTTTTGGTTAACAGTCTCCCGTTATCGTCTAAAAATTTGCAAAAGAATTTGGAATTGACCTAGACTTTTTAAAGGACACGCCTACAACGTGCAACATGCCTTTACGATAAAAACTTTTATTTTGAAAATAGAAGAAATCAGGTGCGCATGAGAATATTGTTCTTTTACTTCATTTGCCTATTTTTGCAGTAAACGATGAAGGGTATAAAAGATTCGGTATCGACCGATTTTAATTCATTGTTATATAATAAAATAAAGAGACCGTTAAATACTAATATGATAAATTCGAGTTAATGATGGTACAGCCATTTGCGAACTTAACCGTTAAGGTCGGCAGATTTCAATGACGTCGTCCTGCATAATATGACAATTGTTGTTAAGGAATTGCATAGTGATTGAAACGATATACTGCTACTCCTAGTTGGTGCGATTGATTAAGACGGTCTCCCTTTATACACCTATTGCAGATAGTTTGATGTGAAGGTGGGATAAAAAATTATTTCCGCAGATTTAGTATTAATTAATTTTTATCTCGTCACTCCCATACCGGGAGGGAGGGCGCTGTATATATATTCGTAAACAGCACTGCCAGTTACTTTTTCTTGTAATGCATTTTCTAATCATTTTCTTTTCGCTTAAAGAAAATTTCACATCTTAAATTATTTACGATTTAAGCTTAATATGAGTTTTGCATGTTAGTAATTTATCCACATTTTCGCAAATACACATACAAAAAACAATAAAACGTTTTATATTTCACACCATGGAGTAGTAGTTCTGAGCTTTTTTTTTGTTTTTTCTCTTATGACCTCAACATATAACATATGAAGCAAAGTTGGTTGCTTTCATTGTATTTAAGTAACGATGGCCTTACCGGGCGGTAGATTTGGGCCAGGGATGATGATGAGGGAATGACGTGAAACAAGGCACAAGAAATGCAAATGCACACAAATGCTTTGTGGTTGATGATGTCTGTTTGTTTCGATGGATGATGGTTCGGTGAGTGAGTGAGTGAGTGAGTGAGTGAGTTAGCTAGCAAACGAGTGTATATGAATTGTGTTATTATTATTTTCAACCATTATCATACACGCATACACACACCCATATATATATATATATATATATATATACATGCATGCATTTTTCTGTGTCAAAACTCTCTTGAATTGGATCTGTGTTGGCCAAGTTCATGGGTATTATTTGCATACATGAAACTTGTTGAGTTTTTAGTTTTAACGTAATTGCAAACTCATGCCATCGAGTAGCAAGCAGCAATCAGAACGACACAATATAATGCAACAATGGCAATAAAACTGATTTAGGGAGCCAATAAGAAAGGTACTGAGCTAAATGGAGAAAGAGACAATAACGAACGGGGACGGTAACAGAAAGTAGAAGGCAAAGGTAGGGGCGCGTGCAAATTGTTATTGCAGACATCTGATGGCAATTGTGTTCATATACCACCACGTGATGATAAAGTTGATACTGTAACAGCTTTTGTTGGTAGGTAGGTAAGTGGGTGTATAGATAGGTCGTTCTTTAAACAACAGATCCACACCCCAGCATATATAGCAAACAAAATTATATTCGGTTGGAGCCGAATCTCGCATACCCACCACCACCACCACCACCACCACCATTAAAATTTTTAGCACTCCATGCTTTTATTTATATACAGAGATTATAAACAAGTGAATGGAATAAAATTGATTTCCCATCTTTTAGTTCCCTACAAGGTATTGTTAAGACAAATTTAATTCACCACATCGTAGAATTAACATTAACAGCCAGCTTGTCGCATTCTATTCTCCGAATGCCTTTATTTGATACCCATATTGTATTGTAATGGACAAATTAAATTACTTTGGAACTGACACACACACTTAGCTTGTCACCTCCTATCCCCATGTTTTTTTTTACTTCCCATTCATACCTATCGAATCAGAATTTCACGCTGATCAAGAATACATATTCTCCGCAGGGTCTCTGGAGCGTCTCTTTTTGGGTGTTGCAAATATTATGACAAAGTGTGTATACCCCACGTATATATCCTTCAGTGATGGGTATAAAAAAAAAAAAAAAAACAGAACAATAATATAAATCACTAAAATTTAATCTATTCTTTCTTTCTATTGTGTATTTTGTTTCTCTTTTTAAATGTTTTTTGTGTCTTGTTTTCATTATACCCACCATCCCCAGACGACGGTATACTCATTTTGTCATAATGTCTGCAACCTAAACGTAAAAGGCAGCTTCAGAGACCCTATAAAGTATAAATATTTTTGTGTTAGCCACGTCTGTCCGTTTCTGTGTCTGTGCACCTTGTATGTGCCTGCATGGCTCTGTGGTGAGTATTGTTGACACTCTGCTGGTCGCAAAAACCAAAAAGATATCGACATGAAATTTGAAAGAAACATTGGAAGTGTTTGCACGCAGGGCCAAATTGATCGGAGCACTCGCCCGTAGTAAAACGAATTTTGAACGCAACTCTGTTTCTCGACAACAACTATTTATGGATTTCTGCTTCTACTTTACTTACGGCCCGGCCCACGCAAACTGATTAAATTTCCTTTTTTTTCACTTTTTTGTTGTCTCATAGTCAGTAGTCATAAAGTAAACAAGAGACAGAATGTTTAAAAGTATTTTATCCAGTCCGCAAATGAGGGCAGATAATACGCCTACAATTGGGCTAAATCTAAATTAAATATGGTGAACACTACGACGTACATTTTTCTTAACAACACCTTTTCCCTAAAAGGGAACTAAAAGATGAAAGATCAGTTTTATCCGATTTCATTTTTTTTTTAGCCATAAATGAAAGCATATGCAGCGATGAAGATTTTAATGGTGATGAGTATTGCGAGATTCGGCGCGAGCCGAACATAACTTTCTTATTTGTTTTCACGTCACATTGTTATGCCCAACTGCTTGCTTTCAATGGTTTGATTATTTGTTGTAATCATACTTCACGTTAATATTCGTATGTTGTAAAATACAATGCGTTCGCTTCTTTCAGTAGCATTTCTCAATGCTACTGTTGCCCGTTTTCCGTTTCCCATTTCCCGTTCTCCGCGTAGCTAACAAGTGTGTACCACTGATCATAGATTTTTGCGAACAAATGAGTGAATGAATGACTGAGTGAGTGACTGAATGAATAGCAATTGTAAACAATTAAAGTCACATTGCCTGAATTTTGCATGCAACTACAGTCTGTTGTTGCAACAGTTTCACTAGGATTTCAAAAGATATTTTTACCTGACATGATTTCATGCATGCATGCATTCATGCATTCATGCATGCATGTACATTTATGCGAATCTGTCAACGTTTTTATCTTTCTTTCATTCTTTCACACAATCAGTCGGTTCGCCGGTCGGTCGGTCGGTCGGTCGGTCGGTCGGTTTCCAATCGTCACTGTGCTACCCTTTGCGTATCTTCTTCTTTTTTGTCATACTTTTTTATGTATAATACTGGCTTTGAAGTGTTCTTCTATTTTCGGTTTCTTTTTTCCAGTTTAAAACTTTCTAACAATTGTTTCGTCTCAGTTATTGTCCACCGTAATTGCTGCACTGTAAGGTAATCCCATAAAACTAAAAAAAAAAAAACATCATATTTAGTTCATTAGTTCATCGTGGATATTTGTGTGAGTGTGTGATGATGATAATATTAGGCAAAGATAATAATCGTAGTGAACGCGTTATTTCGATTCCATATATATAATGATATAATGAACGATTGTGTGTGACAACAATAATGTTCAAGGTGTTACGAGCAGTAATTTCAACCATGTACAGCGAAGTGCTCAAATGTGTTCATGGGTGACGACACAGTGTCCAACACTTTCGATGTTCCAGAGCGTCGTTGTAAAGTGCGCTGCTTTGTGCTCTTTTATAGGCATCCTCTCCAGCGAGCTAAAAGCGATATGCACATCAATGAAGTCCTCAAGACTACACAGTTTTCTCACTTATCTTGGAAGCGCTCGCATATTCTGCAAGATGTTACCGCAATTCGTGATCCTTTAAACGCGTCGTCTTCATCTGAATAACTTACTTGCAATAGACTTTCCCACCATTTCAGATGTTAACGCCCTCAACTCAAAGACTATTTTCACTTCTTTCATTTTCCTTTAGCTGCAGTCATTCCTTATCCATTCCTCAACCATTCCCACAGGTGTAAGAGGCATTTGCTGGATAATTGGCCAGAATCCGTTTATATGGTGAGTACAAATTAGTTCGGTTCGTTTTCTAAGAGAGAGAGAGAGAGAGAGTGTAAAGAGAGAATAAAAGTGTGACTTCCTCTTTAAGCTAGACGCGACTGTACAAACTCTCATAATAGAGCGCACACAATGCAGTTTCTCGAAGCTTTGAATAGGTGTCGCTTTGTGCAGAACAAAAACAAAACTCAATTTGCGAAAATTTTCCTTTCTTGATTAATTCGAAGGACAGTGCTGTTAAAGTGCTGCGATAACCGAATTCCAAGTAACTATGATGCGAACATGTACGCGAACTTAGAACATCGACGATGAAGCCGAGTGTCCATCATCAGGCGCCACATCGGCGTCGTGTGTTATGAAAATTCCAATCGAATGAATCCATCAATGTGGAACGCTACCTACTGCTAGTTAATACGAGTTAGGACGAAGACCGGTTGCAATATGCCAAAAACCATGAAATCGTGAGCATTCGATATGAACAAACTCGGCTCCATAGAGCACAGCTCCCTCAGAAACTAGTTACAGTTTTAATCTGGAATGTTTCGCCATCGTCGCTGGTATCAAGAGTCATTATTCGTTTAGATTAGCGCACTAGTCGTTTCATCGGACGGTGCTTCGGCGTACGGTTATGACGATATTCGAATATGGCTCCTTTTGGGGACGGCCTCAAAAGACGAGATATTTTTTCAAGATGAAATACGAAAATTTGCCTGAAAGGTGGAAGAAAGTATTAACCAGCACTGGACGATATCTTCATTAATGTGTTCCTTTGTGTGATTTTATTTCTGAAATAAAGACATTTTTCAACGCGAACAACGGACCGAAGTAATTAAAACATTCAACAAATCTATGATAAACTTTTATATGTCTGTGTATCGATGGGTACAAACCTTGACCTTTGTTTGAGTTAATGAAACCAAAGCTTTTGTAATCTAGAGTTTAATTTTGAAATATTCGCACTGATCATGCAAAACTGTTTCATTTATAAGCCATGTGATGAGCCATGAGACTTAAATGCGTACGTATTCGACATTATCTTTATAAGGCTTCAAATTGATTGCCTTTTAAGAATGCATTTGACGGCGCTCTTCCGCGACTCGTAAACACTTATTAGCTGAGAGAATAAAAAAAAAAAAAAAAAAAAAAAAAAAAAAAAAAAAAAAAGAAAAAACAGAGAGAAAGAAAGATGCATGAGGATGGATGTGTTTTTAAACATAAGTGCATAACTTTGTATATGAGCATCCACTGAAACATTTATAACAAATGCATTACGGATGTTGTGGATACTTTGTCAACACAATACAAATGTAAATTTAAATTTCCGTTGCATTTATGAGTGAACAGCAAACTATCAAATGAATGAATGAATGAATGAATGTCTGGACAAATGCACCAGTAAGCGAGTAAGAGTTGAAGTGAGCGAGAGAGAGCGAGTAAGGAAACGAATGAGAAACTGCCTAAGTGAATGGGGGTGTAAACGTGCATAACCATAAACACAGAAGTCAAGATATGCGCATAAATTTACCCGTAAACGCTTTGCTTTACTTTACGTATATACAGCAAAGTTATATTTTTGTGTGTGTATGTATATGCGATGCGGTGCGTTTTAAAAAACGTATATTGTATAGTTTTTACATTTAACATACCGCGTGAACATACGTTCACAAAAAAAATCAAGTAAATTATTATCAAGTAAACGAATCAAGCAGACAGAGTAAGCATGTAAGCAAAATTTAGTAAACCGTTACATATGCACACTGATGCTTACGCATGCCTGTGCGTGTATGTGCAAAACTGCTATTCTTCTGCTTCTTCTTCTTCTTCTTCTGTTTTAAGTGTAATTCTCTCGCATTTGTATCTATCCAACGTTGACGTTTACGCTGTGCTTTGAGTAAAGTTTTATTTTGAATTTTTTTTTTTTTTTATTTTCTTTTTAAGCCATTAAGCGATCTATACATTAATATGCTACAACAGTTGCACAAAGTATTGTATAATTGCACTTTATAACAATGTTTTATGGGGATAATGTGTGCAAATAAAACTTTATATCCAGTAAAGCGCAGGCAAGCATCCTTCTCTATAATATATTCCTATTTCTCTTTCTCTTTCTCTTTCTCTGTCTCTTTCTATTTATCTATCTACCTCTCTGTTTGTTTTTTGTTGCATAAGAAAGTCTTTTATTTATGCATTACAATTGTATGCGTGCTTCTGTCTTTTCTGCATTTAACTTTTCTTTCCGACTATTATTTTTCTGTTTACTGCCAGTGCTCAGATAAATTACGAATCCGCAACTTCACCACACGTACAATTATTATTAATGTTGATTTTAATATCAAAACATTTGTTGTTGTTGTTTTTTTTTTTTTTTTTGCGTTAAATTTGATACATGTGCTGTAGTGCATATGGCGGCGGTAGCTTTTAAAATGCATTCCTTTGGATTTCAGTTGATCGAATGAGGCACTTTTTAAATGAAGTTTCCTTAAAATATTTCCTTAAGCGAAACGATAAGGAAGAAGGAATTGCAAAAATGTCTTTATGAAATTTGTATCCAATACTGTGTTTGTTTTGTTCTTCTTTGAAAAAATCTTTCCCTCAATCATTATGCAGTTTATTTTACGCGAATGACTAAAAAAATGTCATTATTTTAATTCGATCTCTAAATTTCATTTGTTAAGTTAACTCTCAATGAACTTAGTCTTAGCGGAAACTTAAACTTAAACTAAAACTTCTTATTATTTAATGTTATATAAGCAATCAATGTATTATTCATAAAGCGTTCGGAACAATTTACTTAAACGACTCTGTCCGTGTTCGCGCGCACTCATTTTTATTTCTTTTCAATCATTTCTTGTTCGTCCATTCCGCCTCACGTGCATTTCTTTTTCACGCATTTCTCGTTCATCTATAACTAATTTTTGCCCGATCCCTCTAACTGTTTGAATTCTGAGAACGTCTCTGGCCCGTGCTTTATCAGTCCCAAAATTCTTCGTGTTGCCTTCGAATATCGTTTCCGCCTTCCTCCACTTCCCCAAAACGCACCTGCATCGCCCCACCAGCATCCCGTTCATCGTATCGTTCGTTCAAGTCTACCTTTCAAGTGCATCCGTCTCTTCGTTTCTTTCATATCTCTTATCTTTCTGTATATGTCTCTATTTGTATCTTTCCCTGTCTTTTATCTATCAGCTGCCCTTTCCTTTCCTTTCCTTTCTTTTCCTTTCCTTTCCTTTCCTTTCCTTTCCTTTCCT
>KK502410.1:1392723-1404996 GCA_000688735.1 Glossina austeni | reverse complement strand
CCTTTCCTTTCCTTTCCTTTCCTTTCCTTTCCTTTCCTTTCCTTTCCTTTCCTTTCCTTTCCTTTCCTTTCCTTTCCTTTCCTTTCCTTTCCCTTCCTTTCCTTTCCTTTCCTTTCCTTTCCTTTCCTTTCCTTTCCTTTCCTTTCCCTTCCTTTCCTTTCCTTTCCCTTGTGTATCTTTCTGCCTCCCATCATTTTGTCGTCTGTTTTCAAACAACGCGATTGCAACTCTTCGAATAGAAATCACTCGTATTTTCGCTGAACCATTCGGTACAGATGAATTGCTGAACTAAGCGTTACGGGTCTTTGCAAATATTTCGATTATATTTTAAAAATTATTAAAGTACAATAAGTCCAAGCGAACTAATCAATATGTAGCGTATGCAAGGACGTTGATAAATGGAAAATTTGACCGGTTAGGTAGAAACTGCTTCAATATTCGGATTCGGATTCGGATTCGGATTCGGATTCGGTTTCGGATTCGGTTTCGGATATGGATTCGGTTTCGGATATGGATTCGGTTTCGGATATGGATACGGATACGGATACGGATTCGGATTCGGATTCGGATACGGATTCGGATACGGATTCGGATTTGGATTCCGATACGGATTCGGATTCCGATTCGGATTCGGATTCGGATTCCGATTCGGATACGAATTCGGATACGGATTCGGATACGAATTCGGATACGGATTCGGATACGAATTCGGATACGGATTCGGATACGAATTCGGATACGGATTCGCGTATTTCAATTGGTTGCATGTATTACATATTAAAGTTTTTTCCATCGATCATTTCAGTCGTATTTGTTCCAGATTTTTTCATAACTTGTTAACGAGTATCGTTGGGAAATTTTTTGATTATATTCAACATATTACAAGACATAACAAGAATACCGAGTGTTCGTAGTTGTTGTCAAGACAGTCGCTTAAATGAAGAAATTGTTTTTGTAAATCAAAATTTTTGTTTTGAATTATTTAGAACGTTCAAGTACCGTACATTTTTGCGCTTAATGAACAAATCCATTGAACAAATCCATTATCCATTGCAATCTTCATTGCAGCAACTCCGCCCCTCTGGCACTTTCTCTATTTATTAATTTGAAGCTATTGAGACCTCTGACATGTGAGCTTGTTCTTCGCTTCGGTGTGCGACTCCTGCTCAATATTTCAACATTTTCAAATTGAAATGCATTTGTGAACGTCGATATCGGTAAATGAATTGGTAAATGAATGTGTGGCAATTAATGGAGAAATGTGTTATTTCAAATCGAACACTTTCCTCAATTAAATATTGTGTGAGTCATGATGAAACGCTTGAAATGAAACTGGTTGACCAGGTGTGCAATGAACTGCTAACGTGTACTAAATCTACGATATATACGTTTATTATTGGTAAAGGTTTATGCCCAAACTGGGAAGATCAGCAAACTTTTTAACAACAACAACAACAACAACAACAACAACAACAACAACAGCAATAATAATGAGTCAGAAAATGCAATGCATCGACGCTATGAATGCCGAATAGTCGAAAAGGAAAAATCCATCCGTTGAATATTAGGGGCGCGCGCATATAATGTTTTCCTCTTTTTTCTTCCACACTCTCCTCGATTGCGGTAAATAGAAATGTACTAATAACTAAAGTATGTTTTATTGATATAAGCATTTCGAATAAAAACAACATACACCAACAATAGCAACAACAGCAACAACAGCAATAACAGCACCACAAGCCAATAATAAATTTATATGAAATTGTTACCAAAATGTCCATAACATACGTATATGCGTAAAGCGCAAGTGTGCCTATAAGCAGCTGTTGGCAAATATGGTCCCAGGTTATGGAAGTTTTACGCTTTCCTAAGCACTTGCATCCACGCTTGGTTGCGCCTTATTTGTGCTAATAATGCTAAAATATGATTTTTAGTTAAACGCTGTATTTATCCATCGATACGGGCGAGGTGTACGTACATGCGCGCTTCTATGCTTGTTGTGAATTTTTATTAAACATTTCCTGTTGTTAATGGAGTTTCTGGGTGATCAGAGGAAAATGTGCATTATGCACTCTATCTGATCGACATTATTTGAGTAGCTTATGTCCAGCTTTGCCAGCATATGGTTTTCCTTTTATTATTAATAATATTTTTTTTTTTTTTTTTTTTTTTTTTTTTTTTTTTTTTTTTTTTTTTTTTTTTTTTTTTTTTTTTTAAATTTAATTTAGGGTAACGCTAAGCACACAGCTGCCATTGCAGTCAGTCGACAATGGTACGTATATGTATGTCGATGAGTGTTGTTTATATTATGCTAATAACAATGACCCGTAACGTTTTTGACCCCTTGGAGGAACGCGACAAAAAAAATGTTTATGTTTTTAACAACGGACGGACAAACCTGCAAAAAAAAAAAAACTACTTTATTTTTATACAATTTATAAAAAAAGTAATAGAAAAATACTTTTTGAATAAAGCACAAGTTGAGGATTAAGTTGTCTTGTATTAAAAGTGATACTGGCATTGGAATGTCCCAGCTTATCTTATTGACCCCGAAAACATGCTCGAATGGATTTGAAATTTTGGATACTAGAAGAAAGGAATTTGATTAGATTATCGAATCGAAACTTTGTCCGAACAACTGTTTCGAGATGTTGTTATTGTTATGTTGTTTGTGCTTAAAATCTACTTTACTTCGGATTTATTGCCATAAGCACTTCTAGTTCTACAAATTGCGTATTTTTCCATAATCGATCGATTTTAAAAATAATAAATAATTCGGTTATTTTCTTTTCAATTATTCTATTATTCGATTTCTATGAAGTTGTTGTGAATACTAAGGCGCTTTTCGGCCGAGTATTTTTGGTTACTACTTAAAATATGATACGATATGATGATCCTATATATAGATAAAATAAATGACGGTCCGCTGATTACTAAACAAGGCTTATGCTGAAATATAATCAGGCCTTTCACTCGCTTATCTTCTATTTTAAAGACTTATAAAGTTCTCTGGGCAGTGCATCCGTCTTTTATTTTTGGTGTCTGGTCTGGTTTTTATTTTACTATATTCAATATTAAGTTGTTTTCCTTGGAGTTTCTATTAGTGCCTTATCCTACAGATATTATATTTTGAAATTAATGAAGAAGAAGTATTTCTGATGCATATTTTAAAGTGCAGAGTGCAGAGTTAGTAGAGTAAGAAGAAATTTCATTTAGCTGAAAATTTATTTCATTTATTTTGAAATTTCTGCGATCTCTGGGCGAAAAGCTAAACCAAATGAGTTTTACGGGCTTCTTACGAAAGATAGAAAACAAAGTCACGGGTGCTCGTACGAGCCAAGGTGCGGGCTATATCGAACGTCCCAACAGTAATCTGCTATTGTGGCGATAGAAGATCTAATAATTGATCAGTACAGGCTGATTTAGATGAAACATTTTATTGTAAAAAAAATCTTCCGAAGTTTTACAAAAGCTTCACTCATTTTCGCAAAGCCAATCCTTTCGTCTAATTTAACACATAAATGTCTTAATGCTTTGTTTTTGCTTCAATAACTGATGAATTTTCATCTTTTTTTGTGCGGGCAGTATGGCTTGTTAGGGATGCCATGAACTTTTTCTTTGAACTAATACATAAATTAACTGCCAAACCAAACCAAATCCATATAAAGACTGGCATACTCTGACCTCTTTAAAAAGATCCTTTAGCCAAAGAAATTGTTCCTATTGCTGTTGAGACTTGCTTAGTAGACGCTGTCCAAAATAACTGCAAGTATGAAGAAGTGAAGGAATTAAAATTTTAGAATTTTGAGTAAATCTCTTTAGTCGTACTAATAATTTATTGACTGCAAGCCATCAATATCACAGGCGACGTAGCTCGCAATATTATGAAAATATTTTTAAATTATATTAATTTTTAAAGCCCTGAATCTGAATACTACTCATAACTATTTTGCAATAAATTACGAACTCATTCATTAAAGTTCATTGTGTAAAGTCTCGCTCGTCTCAAGTCAAATATAATCAAAGTTTCGTTGTTCGAGCACGAATTGCTTAAAAGACTAATTCTTGAAATTTTGATTAATTGTTTTCAATAATGTTAATGTTAAGCGTTTAACAAGTGAGAGAATTATATTCGGCGAGGGTCGAATCTTGCATACCCACTACTATGTTTTTTTTTGCGTTCTACTCTCCAAGTTCTCTCCAAGTTATTTGATACCCATATCGTTGGTATTGTTAAGAAAAAATTAATTGCGATTAAATTTTAAAATTAATCCATTTTTAGGCCGATAATATATCTTCTATATCTGAGGAGTGTACAAAATAGTTTTAAACGTTTTCTCTTGTTTGCTTTATGACAAATAGGCATTAAATCTTAAAAAAAGTGAAAAAAAATTAAATTTTAATTATTCGTAACTTTTTGTGGGCATGGCCGATTAGTTTCAATTTTAGATCTAGAGGGTAAAGGGTCTCGTAAAGCAAACGTGGAAAATTGTAGTCCTTCTTTCAACTTTCATAATTTCCGAGTAACGAGCAAAAATCCCAATATTTTTTTTAAAAAAAAAACTGAGTTGCGTTCAGCTTACGCTCGACTCCGACCAATTTGGACCGTTTTCAATACCAAACTGCGTGCAGAGATTTCCAATATTTCTACCAAATTTAAAGTCGATATCTTAATTTTTGCGATCAGGAAAGTACCAATAACACACACCATACAAACACACCGTGGGACAAACTAATGGCTAAATCAACTCGGAATTTCACGCTGATCAAGAATATATATATATATATATATATATATATGTGTATTTTATAGGGCCTCTAAAGCTTCCCTTTGGATGTTACATACACTGCCGCAAAAAACAAAGTGTGTATACCCCGATCTTACAGTGGTGGGTATAAAAATGGCAAAGAAAACTTTATTCGAAAGCTTTTATTATCGCGCTTCTCTATGTCTTTAGCTGCTTGAGGTATTGAAAAATACAAATTGTCTTAATATTCTTTTATATTGTTTTCTTTTTGTGAATATGTGTTTTTAACTTTTCTCAATCAATTACCACAAACTAAAGCAAAATGTCGAGTTTATCTTTAAAAAGTTGCGTTTACGTTTACGTTGACGTTGACGTTGACGTTAATGTTCGTATTCTATGCACTTAGCACTTAACTTGGATTGCTTTTCGTTTATTCTTGCCGAGTATTTTCACAATGCCTGCAATGCCAGGATAATTGTGACTTCATTTTTTTGGCAAAGTCTTAGTTCATTTGTATGGGATTAATTTAGTTTTTCTTTCTCCTTCCCTCTATCTTCACTCCACACATGTATGCATTGCTTCATACATACATATAAATACGTATTGATTCGGATTTTTTCTTTCTATAATATGGATACAAATTGATTTGATTTCTAAATGTAGTAAATAAACATACTTTACGTCAATTCGATATACGCACAGTACCGAATAAAACTATTGCAAAGTTTTGCCGGGAACGTTCTAAACTAGCTTAAGACTAGATTTTCCAATTACAAAATATTCTAAATATATACATAAAAATTGTCATCATATCACTCAGGAGATGCAGCCTATTCATGCAACACGGTGACGGTTAGAAAGAAGAGAGGAACGAAAACAAAAATAGGGAGATGGTATCCGTAACTTAGTGGATTGGTAATTGCCGAGCCTTTAGTCAGTCGGTAAAGTGCTCGCTATAGCTACGACCAAAGAAAATTCTACCGCACTTGAGATTTGAGAATCCCCTGACTGAACATTGGTGTGGTAGTCGCGGTTCTTACCCGCACTAATCACCTATGCACAAAACGGTGTGAAGATTAGAAACCGCAGGACCCCCGGGGAATCTGGATCAAATCACTGGATCAATGGATCATTCATTGTTGCATAAACGGACCGAACTATACATTTCATCCGCCATTGTGGCGCATTCTTTTATAATAGCGTCTTTTAATTCTTCCAAGCGGCTTTGAGTTTCTAGCATAGATTTTCCATTCGGAAAAGTACAGTGGCGTGAAATGCTGGGAACGCACAATATATGTTATGGGACCTCGTTGTCCAAGCTTGAAAGTGTCTCCCATTACATGTACAATTGACAAACTTGTTTTTTTCGGCCCACCGAACCACCTTACCTCGATTGATAACACTGTTATCTGTATTAGGATATAAATTTTCTATTCACTGCACCTAAGAATGAATATAGACCTTCCCCCCCTTCCCCCGTCGCCCCTCTTTGGCGAGCGACTTTTTCAATTGCACTTAACTTTTTTTTAATGATAAAAAGATGTTCATCTTAGTAGGGACGGATGGACAGACGGACTGACGGGAAAGATCTTACGTTAATTAAAAATATATAAACATTCTCGGATTTACGAGAAAGAACTATTCGAGGATCTTGAAAGAGGACATGACTCTATGATATCCTTGTGTGAGACTGTACACGATTTGATTCGGATCTCTATTTTGAAATATTTCATTTTCATTCACTTGGGTTCGAAATCTAAATTTGGGATGAATAATTTTTCTCTTTCGTGTCCATTTACATATTTTTACAAACTTATTAATTTAGGCACATATATATAATTATAAAAAACGCAGTAAAAAATATTGCGATGTTAAACTACTGCCACAACTCTCTCTCGCTCTCTCTCTATCTCTCTCTCTCTCTCTCTCTCGTTCAGCGCTAAGAAGCAAAAATTCTTAATTGTTCCCCTTTAACAACGAAAAAGAAAAATTGTCTTGGTTTTGCGGTGAAGTGTAATGGTACGCATACGCTCTTAGCATTGTGCAGCGGTAGTTGAATGTTTTCTTTTGCTTTCATTGATTTTCTTTTGTTCGTATGGTTTTGATTATTATTATTTTCTTCTTTTTTTTTTTTTTTTTTTTTTTGTTTTTGCAATTTTTTTATAGCACCTTTGGCACTCAATTATTTTCTATACCTTTAGAGTACCAATAGCGGTATACATTTTTTTTTTATATAAAAAAAAAAAAAAAAAAAAGAAAAGAAAAGCAAAGAAAATCTCTCTTTCTATTTTATTATTTGAAATTCCAGTTGATGAAATAATAAATTACGAAAAAAATAATAATAGAAGAGATGTTTTTTTTTGTTTTTTTTCTTATTTTTCTTTGTTATTTATGGCTGTTTTTGTGTATGATTATATTGTACTCATTAGTTTCTGCAAACTATGCAACAAAATTAACGTAATCACCTTTTGATTATAGGCACATATATATATATATATATATATATATATAGAGAGAGAGAGAGAAAAGATTTGCGGGTTTCTAATAATGATTATGATTTTCTTTTCTTTATTTTTCTTTATAGCATACATCGTAATTATAACAAGTTTCACCAGAAATGATTAGAAAAAATTTTTCAATAATTTTCGTTAGAGAACTTTTACATACAAAGAACACTTTCTAAGGATTCCAATCGAAAATTTCTTTTTGGAATTTACTCAAGCAAAGAGAGAAAGATTGCAAAATTCTTGGGAATTATTTCAAAAACCCAATCGTGACAAGTTAAAGGGAGAGGAACAGAGATGGTGACTGAGGGACTATAAAGAACAATGAGCTTGTGATACATAACTGAACTGAAAGTAGAGGGTTCGTACATGTTATGTACAAAAAAGGAAACTTTTTTCAAAACATTTTTTTGTTTTCTTTTTTTGGGTTTTGAAGGAGCCCGAAAGTTAGCGTGAATACCGCAAAGGCGACTTTCGACGTTTTATTGAAAAGTATTTGATTTCCTAAATACTGTTGGCTTTAATCAGGCAATGTGCAGTAAAACTTCAATCCGAATTAAAAAAAAAATTCGGTTTTAACCTTAACGTGCATTAAACCCATGTTTCGCGACATTTGCAGGACTGAGCCCTGAATTCATTCGTGCTATTTATAACTGACTGACAACAGATAGTATTCGCTTGAATATTTTTCTACTTTCGTTCCGCAACGACGGCAATTTTTTGCGGTCTTCTGAATCTTTCGTTGATGGATATGAGAAACGTAACTTATGTTCGAAATGAATTTTAGAATAACATTGAAAGAAGATGTTGTTATACCGACACCTCCTAGTCTTACCAAATTTTAGATCCATATTTTTGATGTTTTTTTTTGGATTTTGTAATTTTAAGCGTCGTCACGTCGTTTCTCAAACGTAATTCGCGTAAGCTAGATTACTAAGCTAAATAATTTATTTCATCACTAGAACTTCCACATCAGTCAAGTTGGTCTTTTCTAACTTTCGAGCTTCAGAAAACAAAAAAAAAAAGGAGCAAAATGAATAAAAAGCATTTATAAGGCGTGTATTGTTTCAAAGATTTTCAGTGGAATGACATGAAATATCCTTAAATATCTATAAACGATTTTTTACCATCTGCTAGATAGAGTCTTTGGAATACCGATGACCGGTAAATTTTGATCCTCTTTTTTATGTGGAATTTCCGTCGTTTCATCGATGGTGTTTAGAAGTTGAAAATTTGGCATTCCTTGATCGGTTAGGCCTGCAGACGGCATAGGATAGAATAGATCCGCAATAAAGAAAAAAATATGGAAAAATCAACAATTTCTGCCTATTTTCCAAAGATTTTCGGTTCAAAAATTGTTGAACTCGGTTTATTAATACGCCGACAGTTAACAGTTAAACCGGGTACTTAGCGATTATACTTTATTTCATGTCAATATAATGCCTCTTAATACTATCACACTCTCTGGTCCTACTCCCTAACGTCATATGAATGTTAATGAAGCCAAAGTTTATTTGTAGTTGTTTGTTGCTTTTATATTCTCGATTATGACGTCTGTATTTCGCAAATAGTAGTTACACTCAATGAATATGTGCCACGAATGGTTCCATTGCATTGATCTGCAACGTTTTAATATTTCCATCCAATAACAGAATTTGGCGATTTTTGCATACGTAAGCGTTGCTTTTTTATCTCCTTCAGAGAGATGTTTTATATAATTTTCGCTACTGTTTTCATTGGCACGGGCTTCATCCATTTAGAATAAGTTCGAAGTAAACTAAGATTAAAAGCTTTATCGTTAATCGTGGAAGGATTCGTAAACTGATCGAAATCGCTTTTGAAGCGAACATTTTGATAGCTCTGACATATGCCTGAGGTAGTAATTTCGCGGAAATATCTTAACTCGAACCAGAGCTGAAGATGAGAATAAACAAGAAGGAAAATTAAATTCGTCCTGGCCCGAAGCTTTTATACCCATCACCGTTATCCGAAAAAAGACCCAGAAAGTAAAAAAAACGAAATTCTCATGCTCTTTGATAAGGAGTGGGCGTACCTGATTTCGCCTACTTTCAAAATAAGACATTCTGTCGTAAAGGCATGTGGGCGTTGTAGGCGTGTCCTTTAAAAAGTTTAGGTCAATTTCAAATTCTTTTGTAAATTTTCAGGCGATATTTTCAATTTCGCTAACGGGAGAATGTTAACCATAAATACTACAAAGTTACGCAAACAGTCAGATGGACAGACGAAAGGACGGAAATGTTTCGCTACAAGGGTTATAATTGGCCAAGAATTCGCGTACTTTATAGGGTTTTTGAAGACTGTTTCTGCGTGTTGGTTATAAAGGTATTGAAAAAAATAATTAAATTTTGATACACTCTAGTATGGGGTGGGCGTGGTCAATTTTTCCCAGTGATACACCATCGCCCATAGAAGGTGCATTCAAATTTTTCTGCATTTATTTGCTGTAGTTTATGAGTGATGCGCAATAAACCCATTTTTCTTTCATTCCTTTTGAAAAACAGAGATGTATCCAGTTTACGTTGTTCTGTGGGCGTGTCCTTTCACCTATTTGGCCAATTTTCAATACCAACCTACGTGCAAGAACTTCCAATGTTTCTGGTAAATTTCAAGTCGATAGCTTTTCGATTTTTTCGGCCAAGAGCCGTTACACAGACGGACAGACGGACAGACGGACATGCTTAAATTGATTTAGAATATGACGCTGACTAAGAATATATATACTTTATTGAGTCTCTGATGCCTATTTCTGGGTGTCGCAAACGTTTTGACAAAATGAATACACCCCTCATCTTTCGGTAATGGGTATAAAAAAAATTGTCGCTAGTCTTTCGAGGTTGTGTGCGTTTCTTCTACACTATGGACGAGCATTTTAGAACTTTTGATACTTGTACGTACATAAATTCTAATGTCAAACTTACGTCATAACTCTATTCTCCCTAAAATATACTCGATTTTTAATAATATCTCTGACGCTCTGAATTCTTTTAAACTCTTACAAATGTGATGAGGAATGAGTGGTTTTGAGTGGGTTTGATGGTGCGTATTAATGAAAGGATTGAATGAAAAATTAAAAATATCATCTAATTCCGAAAACATAATAAAAGTGAATAAAATTTGAAAAGTTTACGTCATTGAATTAGCGAAAAATTTGTTAAGCTTAACGGCAGCAGTAGCAGCGATTTTAACAGCATTTAGTAACACGGGGCAGTGTTGTTAAATAGTAGCTGTGTGTTTGGCACAACGAAAACTGAAAATGAGAAAAAAAGTGAATGAAAAAATTAAGACCATCTTTAAACCGAATCTTAGTTACTCTCCATAGTCACGATGCTATCGAATTTATTATAAAGCATTATATGTATCGTTATGTTAGGCATTATGCCGGATAGCTTTTCTTTTAGTTTCGTTCAATGAAAAATAATATTGTATCGAATGTTTGTTTATGGGGTTCTGCAAAACATTTTCGTGAAACTTTACATACCTATGAGCATAGCTTGTGAAACGAGTCTACCTGGCGTTGCAATCGTAATAACAATTTTAGTTGATTTGTTCGTTTGCTGGTGCCCCCTTATAAAAATAGCTGAGAGATTTAAATTGCATCGATTTACAACTGACTCTAGGGTACAAACTTCAACAACAGAAGTTGTAACAAACTAATTTATTTGTGACTATGTTAAGCAAAACTTCTTGTTTTTCTTTCTTCTTATTTCTCTTTCTTTACATGCTTTTCGTCCAGAGGGAGATTAACAATTTTTTTGTAAAGTTTTTTGGATGATATATCTTGGATTTTATTTATATATCTTCAAATATTGAAGCTACGATTAGATTCTTAAGAGCGAAACAGATTTTGTGCAAAACTTTTTAAAGTAACTTATGCTGATTGTGTTTTTGACGTGCATATCAGAATTAGTTTAATATTCTGACAGATTCTCAGAATAATCTAGAAGATGTTAAGTTTTCAATTTGAATAATACACACATAAGGAGATGCATCGAACTGCCGATAGGATGACCGCCAGTGTTATTATACCTATCACCGAAGCTTGAGAAGTATATTCAATTTGTTGTGCATCAGATATACCATAAAGTATGTATATATACTTGATCAGGATCGAATTCTTAATCGATTTTACCCATGTCCGTCTGTCCGTCTGTGTTAGATCTGTGTATATATATAAAGTGTAAAGAAAATTCTTGGCTAGTTTCAAATTATGAGTGCACCTGAGCATATTAATTCGCTCATCCGTCCATCTGTTCGTCTGCGCAACTTTGTAATATCGATGGTAAACATTCTCTTGTTCACAAACATGGAAATGTCGCTTACAAACTTCTTAAAGAATTTGAAAATGGCGTAAACTTTTCAGATAACACGCCCACACGTCTATCTAACAAAAAAACTGAACACCGTTTCGTTTTCCGTGTTCTTTCCTGTCACT
Organism: Glossina austeni; assembly: GCA_000688735.1. Lineage (NCBI taxonomy): Eukaryota > Metazoa > Arthropoda > Insecta > Diptera > Glossinidae > Glossina > Glossina austeni. The sequence goes on along the minus strand of KK502410.1, from coordinate 1,393,291 downwards.
CATTCGTAAAGTGCAAAACATACGTCACATGAATTTCCATTTTCATAAGAAAATTTATATTTTTCCGTTTTTTTTTTCGTATCACTGTGATGGGTATAAATGATTCGCTCACGAGCGAATTTTCTTACTTGTGTTCCATTAGCTTATTTTAAGAGACTAACAATGGATTTTAAATGAATTATCTATGGGATGTATTCGGATCATTATTAATGAACATCCCGGGAACTATAAGTGGACCGTTTCTAGACTAATCTTGGCCTGCCAATAAACGATCCCTAGATTATCTCATGAACGGATCAACGGACTTCCAATAGAATATGTAGAATCCATGTAGGAGCCATGTAGGATCATCAATTTATCGCTCGCTAACTTTTAGGAAATAGTTAATAGAGTCTTCCAGAGAGATAGATCGATAGAGATAGACAGACAGACAGACAGACAGACAGAGAGACAGACAGACAGACAGACAGACAGACAGACAGACAGGCAGACAGGCAGACAGACAGGCAGACAGACAGACAGACAGACAGACAGACAGACAGACAGACAGACAGACAGACAGACAGAG
>KK502410.1:1355379-1392618 GCA_000688735.1 Glossina austeni | reverse complement strand
AGACAGACAGAGAGAGAGAGAGAGAGAGAGAGAGAGAGAGAGAGAGAGAGAGAATAGAATAGAGTCCGTTTTATAATACATACTAAGATTTTTCTATTTTTCTTTTACGGTATAAAGATCACGAGATAGAGTTCTTCCTGCATTGCCTGCAAAACAGAAAGACAAAAGAGTAACAGTAGCGTAAAGCCTTAAGGGTGTCTGATTGCAGTAAAGTCTTAGGAATTTTTAAGCTCGGATACATTACGCCTCATATTGTAGCGCTGATGAAGTAGCGCGTGGAAATGATCAAATGGATCAAATCCTACTGTACGAGTTACATTTTTCAAAAATTATTCCTTCCTCTTACCGTTTTGTGTCAATTATCGACAATATGCTTATTGTTGGTTGAGCAGCAAGAGAAGCATGAAATGAGTACATTTTTGAATTGTCTCTAAACAATTGATTGGCAAACGATTGACGATGCTTTAGGTTATGGATTTGTTACAATACTCACTAAGACGTCTAAATTTGCTGCTAACCTTACAAATGCATTTAAGTAAAACTTAGGCGGATGTTTACTTCTTTGAGGATAAGCTATGTTAACAGCTTAGAAATATGCGCTGAGAGTGCCTGTAATTCTGCTTAAGCTGTCGATATTATCGTATATGCGGTTTATTTTCTTTCATGTTATTCTCTGTATGCGGGTGTGTTTGTGTGTGTGTGTAATTTACAAAATAATTTCTCTAATTTTTATGCTTCGTATAGATGATCATCAATAATACGGTGTTTAATAGAGAAACAACATTGTTAGCCTCGTCTAATATTTATGATATGGTTTTAAATGTTTATTGCTGACGCACGACGGATGTATTTCGCGTCTGTCTGTCTGTCTGCAATGCAATGCATTGTTCATTGGAATTATTGCTATTTTCAAATAATCCGCATATTTCAATTTTATCGCAATTATATTTTTTCTCTGTTTAAGCAATGATTGTAAACATTTATTGATTGCTGATGTGTTTCATTTGTGTATTTGAAAAGGTTAAATACGTTAAAAATTTTAAATTAAATTAAAAACTTCCATAATAATATTTTAGAAATTTAAAAATGTTATTTTTTTATTTTTATTTTTATTTATTTTTTATTTTTATTTTTTTTGATTAAATAAAGTTTCCTTACGAAACGATTATTTATATAGATGGGATGCATCGCGAGCCAGGCTCCAGCCTGGGATAAAACTGTTAAGAATTTTATTGACAGTTTTTAAGATTGTTTTTGCGTTATTACTTTACCTGAATGCAATAAATACAAAGTGTTTCGGAATGACTGTCTGGACCAGAGTAGTCTGGGGGATTCTTCATTAGTGTTACTTCCACTTTCACATACTTGTGTGTGTGTTGAATTTGTAAATTGTTCATCTGAAGATTAAAGTTAAGAACATTTATATTTATGTCTCTTGTTCACATATCCCACCACTATCAGATTTTGATATATAATAGCAGGGGATATCTAATAAATTGAGAATTTTTTTTTTTATCTTTTAAATCTAACACTACCGTTGTGGCAAGTCTGCGAAGAGGTTGCTTGTATAATCGGCTGGACATATTCTTTCATAGTATCTTTCATTTATTCCTAACTCGCTTAAATAGTTCTGTGGACACTAGGAAAAGAATTTTAGACCTAAAGTTCTCAAATAAGGCGATAAGGTAACTATCCAGCGTTCTACTCCTCTCGTAAATCCTTAGAGTAAATATTAAAAGTCTCCTTCCCTTGCGGTGTTTTCTTCATCACAATTTAAGCATACTTTTGTTATGCTTTCAATGAACTTTACAGTGGAATACTCAATGGCCGGTTCTCCGGAGTGTGGATCTGCTGTAATTTGTTCTCGTTATTCTTAAATCATTTTATTAAGTATTTTTTAGGCGAAGGCAAGTTCGTTAAATTTACTGCAACAGTTCAATAATGTCAATGATTTCGTTCGATTTTCATAATTATTCCGCTATTAAGTTGTCTGCAGTTACTTCAACGGGTTTCACGTAGATCCCGCACAGTAACATTATGCGATAAAGTCATAAAATAATGCCATCATTTTTACTCAAGAGCAAATTCTCTACCGAGAATGTTATTTTCGATCAAGCAATGAACTCCTCTCCGCGGTTGCCATCTACTGCGAAGTTGGATGTAATCACCGCGACTACGAAACACCCTGGAGGACGCTTCCCCGCTAACAGGGTGGCATATGATGGACCCAAGGCCACTTCATATCTGTGTTACCAAAGTGTCCTGACAAACGATATTTCGCATTAGACTTTTGAATAGCCAAAGTAAAAGTGTCCACCCCAGGCACGCAGACGTCTATTATACCTTCAAGGTCAACGGCCTTTTCGCTAATTCGCAGACTCTCTTGCCAGTTTGACTTTTTCTGATGTGTTAGTTTGGGCTTTTTGTGGAAACCGCAACAGTTTTTATTTTTTATTGTCCACATCTGCATTGCACGACACCCGGCAGCTTGCGAGCTAGATGGTAATGACAGATGACTCAAATAGATAACAAAAGCCACTGTAGCCGTCAGATTATCCAATTGCCAATGAATTGCCATACAATTTTTCCAGATGAATTTTCAATAAGACGTCTAAGAAAAACACTCGACACAGCAATGCCATGCTTTCAGATCCATTGCTTCATCACCACCACTACCAGGAGTCCAATCACCTGACTATGAAAATTGCATTGAATCTTGGAGAACCGTAATAACTCACTCCATAAGAAAGGAGTCTGGTTTCTCCACTTAGACGTCCCCCGTATGTACTCCTTTAACATTCCTTTAAAGCTCGCAACAATTCGTTGCTTCGTATTGCTTCAGTTGCGAATGCTTTGTGAGAATTTCAGAACAAAAGCTGTGAAGAAAGAGGAAGAGAGTTGAAAAGAAAAATGAAAGAAAACAAGAAGAAATCCTATTAACGAATACTAATCTTGCTTAGCCTGTAGAATCCGATGTGTATGTGTATGCACTTATTATGGCTTACAAGCTTGTCTCCAAATTTTATATCACGATCACTGAAAGGGGGCTTTCTTTCGACTAGTCATTGAGGGCATGCCTGCCATATGCTGCAGATATTTAATTTTTTAAGTTTTTTCTAAAAATATTCCGTCAACATCGACTTGACAGCGATTATTGCTTACTGCCAAGTGTAGCTTCGTGCATTCCAAAAGTCCAGAAAGAAGCCATATTCGACTCAGACTGGATCTTTAACAACCATTAGCGTGCTTCTCTGTATTTGTTGCGAAGTTACATACTTTGCTCATACGTACGCGTTCATTAAAATCAAATTTTTTAATTTGTCTATCTGTCCTGTCTACATAAATGTACACATATGAACACATATGTACTTCACTTCAATGGACGCAATTTTTGAACAAACTTCTCAACTTTTACGACAACTAGGTCGCGAAGATGTTTGATTCGCGAGAACAGAGTGTAATGCATAAAAGTGAATTTCAGACGGAGTAATATTTACAATTCTAGCGCTTGCGTTATTTTTGCAGAGAATCATTGTGTGAAGTCGTTATAACGATGCATACGGTTTGCATAAAGCTTTTAAATGGTCCTCCTCCTCCATCGGGGAGCTTGTCCATTGTCCATTGACCATTGTTTACTTAAAACTTAAATTAATCGCGCAAGGCCGGTTATTAAATACCGTACATCACTTTGCCTAATAAAATTGAATGAATATTCAATTGCGTTATAATAAACCAAATATTGAATCTTGTTTCCATATGAAGGCATACTTTTTATGAAAGTCCTTTTGCGTAGGTGGGGGTGGGGGGACGGCGGAGGTCTACAACGTAAATTGAGTGACACAATTTCAGCAAATTTAATTATAAAAGATTTTATTATTCTTCACTATAACTTAGACTTTGCTGTCATGCAAACCCTTTGCTGTTTATGAGAACCCTTATCGTGGTTGGGATCCAAAAAATCGATCTATGTGATCCAAAATAAATATAACAAGTTTTTATGCCAAACTATTAATGGTACCCTAAGTTCACCACGAAATATTAAATGTTATCATATGAATGATTGGGTTTAGCTTTCGTAACAACCTTTATATGGGATTGGGTTCAGAACAATGACTCAGTCTGTTCAAATTTTTTACATCAATTGGGTGTGACGAAAAATTCTGAAAAATGCATATATTGAGTGACTTTTTCAAGAGTTTCGATTCAATCCGGGATTCCGGAATCCGGGATTGGGCCCAAAACACGCCATATAGGCAAATAGATCGATTGAGAAAAAGATTTTCAAAATGATTTTGAATCAATCGCTTTACAAACACGCTAACAAAAGACGAGTCTGAGTCTATCTTAGGCTGTTTTGAATCACTTGTGATATGATAGACAAGCTGATATCCAACAATTTTACATAGTTGTTGTTTTTTTTTTTTTTTTTTTTTTTTTTTTTTTATCTTATTAGTTACGCTATTGATTTCAGATATCGATTAACTTTTTTTACTTTAATATGTTTTCTACTTTTGTTAGATTAAGTTTTCTTTTAATAGATTTTTTCCTTTTCAATCTAAATTTAATTTTTCCACTTTTCCGTACAAACATTGTGTCTTTGAACAAATTAGTAAATTGTTTGTCCGAAGATTGACAACAAACATAAATGCGTGTGCGCGTGTATATGTATGTACATGTGCTTGTCAATATCACGTTACTATTGTAGATTGTTGTCTTCATTGAGGAAACAATACTCAATTAATTATTGCAATTAAGTCGTGTTTATAAAACATTATGTCTCGCTGTGCAAGCAAATGCTATTTACAATTACATATACATACTTAAGCATTTAGCACTGAAGAGAGCAGTGAAGAGAAGGAATTGAAAATCAGATGGTCTTGGAGTCATATAAACGAAGTCAGAAAACATTTTCAATCGATTTTTCATTTCTAAGAAAAATTGGTCAAAATTTTGTTACTTGAGATCGGGGGATGTGAGTTTGTTCTAAAGTTTCGATGATCATAACAAGCCAACGGGCAATGTGTTAAAATTAATTGAAATTTTCATAGGCATCGTTTCATCTATTCCGGTTATCATTTCCATTAAACTTTTAAATCAGTCATGCGACCGATCGGAATCATTTTAACACTCGATCTTTGTCTCCCTACTTGACTTGACTATCATCTGGCACACGTTTGGAACAAAAAAAATCTTACATGCTGTTAAGCTGATGGTTGATGGTTGGTGTATTTTGTAGGGTCCGTTCGCATTCATCTATCACGCCTAGTTTTTGATATACATTTTGAAGTGAAAGCATTTTCCCCCTATCTCGGCTTGAATACAAACAGATTACGGCAATTTTTAAACAGCTAAGAGAGCGAAGGGTAAATTTCGAGATTCCCTTACAATTTTTGTAACCGTATGCGCTGCAATAATAAAGGAGAAGGTGAAGGAGAAGGACATAGCTACATAGAAATTTCAAGTCTTGTCTGCGCCCACTAACAATAATAATTCTAATTCTAATTTCTGATCTGATTCTGCGCGTTTCGATAAGCGTTATAGAGAGATGGACGGAGGTACGCACAAAAGGCAAAGGATCCAAACCAATTTTTTTTTAATTGTTTGATAAGTCATTGGGCAAGCGGAATTATAGGTGAAGGCGGAAGAACACTTGCCTTGCCCACTTGAAACCCGTCAGCAATATACATAGGGTGTACCAAAATTGACGCAAGATTTGAATTAAATTGAAAACACAGTTATTTCCTTTTTAGTTGTAATTTTTTTTTTATTGAATCATAATATACATAATTATGTGTGTGTGTGTTATGTATGGAATAGCTCGTCGGCCAAATGGCCTCCACGTCTTTGCTGATACTATTAGCGAAATTCTGATCACCGAAACGTGGGAGGACACGACCAGAGAATATCATCTTAGTACATGTCGTTCACATCAATACCATCGAATTTAGGGAGAAAGAAGAGGCTTATGGTAGCGCGACATCAAGCACCAGTAACAGTCATTGCCTGACCAGCCTCGTTTTTGAAGAAATTTTTGAAATATTGTTTAACAATGAAAACGCCTTGCCCTCGCATGTCGCGCTCTATTTTTGCTAACCCCAAACTGTCGGCTGTTCAGTTGCTTCTTCTTAGTGCGGTTGTACGTAACAGGCAGAAGGACTTAAGATAGACTCACCTTTTATTATATCGATCTATTCAGAATCATAATCTGAATTGATCTAAACCTGTCTGTCCATCTGTTCGTCTAATGTGTGTCTATGTGCATTTATATATTCAAGCTGTAGCTCGTAATTTTTGAGATATTTCGATGAAATTTGGTACACTAACGTGTTTTCACCTAAGGGCGAACACTATGGAAAATGGTTCGGCTCGGTTCACTTTTACGACCACTTGCCTTATAAGGCCCTATTCCGAAAAGCCGTTATATGAAAAAAAATTGCAATTTTCAAAATTTGTCGGCAAAAGTGGCTAAGTAATCGTATTTGGACATTCTAAATTGCTATGGAAACTTTGGATCGGCTGGGACAATTTTTGAACCCATAATATTATAGTTATTTCATACCAACATGAACTCCAACATGAACCAGACTTCCAGGCCATCTAAGCCTATTTTTGGATTCTGTCTTATGTAAGGATTAAACTTGTACTATATTGGGTTGCGTTTTCGACCCGCTTCCCCATAAATACGCATTTAAAAAATTTGCCTTTACATAGAAGCAAGATATAATTTTTGTGTTCTAGACAATAAAAGAAAAAAAAAGAAATTGTGTTGGACAATATGGTGTAGAGTATTTGAAGGTTAACCATGCCCGGCTGTAATGTTTTTACTTTTTGTTTCTTTTTTTTCTGTAAATATATATATATATAAATATATATAAAATTGTCAGCAGGTTGGCTGCTGCTTAATATCCAAATTCCAAAAAATATATATAAAAATATAAAATAACCGGCACAATTGATAAGAACTCACGAGAGAAGGCCATCAGGATCAAGGAGGCAGGATAATTTCAGAAATTCAGGCTAGTTCAGGATAGTTCAGGAAGACAATTAAACATTTCAGATAGACAGCCTTTTATATTAGAGAGAATAGCATAATTCTGAGCAAGAGAGAGATAGCCAATAACATCCCTAACATATGTGTAATAGTATGTATTACATACATATTGTTTAATTCTGATCTGCCGTAAGACGAACTATAAACGTGTTCTTCAGAGGGAGAAATCTGAAATAATTCGAAAAGAAGAAAGTGAAAATTCACTAACCTAACGGTTGTAACAATTTTTTCCATATATATATATATAAAAATGAATTTAAGTAAACCTTTCTCCCGACCGTAATGTTAATCACGGGTCATTGACAACCTGACGAAGTTAACGAAAAGTCGTATTCAAAATCCATTCTATCCGTGTATATGTAGATAGAGTTTTCATTGCTTCTTGTTTGAAACACTTGCATGCTTGCACTGTTATGCTCTTCCTCTTCTTCTTTTCAATTGTTTAATATTCTTGTTCTGCATTTCATTGTATTACGCAATAATTTGCATAAATTACGTTTATATTGAAAGAATTCACGGTTGCGTATACTTTATAAAATCTAGACCCATCTTTAATTTCATCTCATCGCTTTTAAACCTGCTCGAGGGAATGCATCTAACCAATAATAAATGATTCATATTCATATCGCATGCATATGCAAAATAGAAGGGCGTGGTTATTATCATTATATTATATATAAAAGATTTCTATATTTTTTCAGAATTCTTTTAATGTTTTTCTTTTTCATCTATTATTACATTTCTTGCGTTGTTCTTTCTATGTATGATTTATAAAATTGATCTCCGCTTAATATTTTTGTAATGAGGTTTGACGATTTTAACGATCAGCTTTATATGTGCACTGTGGATAAGTGCAAGCACGATATCTAGACATTGACCGAAAGAGATCACACATATGAAATTCGAACTTTTTATCTTAATCTTAGTAATCGTGAGTGTTTTAGTGACAAGAGCAAAGCCAAGCGGGCCAACGGGTGGATATCAAAATTGTCCTCTGCTCACAATACTAATAATAATGAAAACATATTTAATAAGTTCGATTAGATTTGTGGTGAAAATTTTTAATTGTTACGAATGAAATGACAAAATTAGTGTATATTTATTTGTTCACGGTGGATCTAGGAGAATATGTAATATATTTTAAAAAAAGTTGTTTTTTTTTTCCAGATTATGCAAGAGACATAAGAAAGTTATGCTAAGAAGTTTTTTATTCTGTTCACATGTCGAACGCACGCTACAAATGATGATAGCAACGTAGATATGCAAGGCAAGTTCCGGTAATAGCAAGCAACAGCAGCAGCAGCAGCAGCAGCAGCAAAAACTGTAAAAGAAGAAGTGCAAATTAGAAGACTGGCACGTAAATCATTTGAAAAGGTCATGTGATGCTATGACTATGATATGATTATGCATTACGCCGTTGCATTATTGTTGCTGCTGCTGTTGCTGCTGATGATGATGTTGATAATGATGATGATGATGATGCACTGGTCCATAATGAGGTTGTTGAGCATTAAATAAAACACATGTTAAAATGACACCTAACACAACTATCCGCATAGCACTGCAAAGACAAGGAAATGTACAAGTAGACAGGCAGGCAGACAGACGAACAGACGGACAGACGGACAGACGGACGGACCAATAGACAGTATACACAGTAAATCTAATATATTTGGCCATTTCTTTCTGTATTACGTTGCTTAGCTAGTTGGTTGCCTGCTTGTTGGTTCACTGCAGTTGGTGTTCACGTTGTAGTAAAAGTATTACTGAATGGTAAGCTTTGTTTATTTATTTTTTTTTACTTATTTATATATATATATATATTTTTTTTTTTCTATCCGTGTATTTCGCTTTTTTATTATTTTACGCTTTTCTTTTGAGGCAACTGTGTTCATCTGTGTGTAGGTATGTATTTGACAATTCCGTACGAATATTTGCCACAACTTGATCAATGATTATGCTAAGCACGTAGTTATTCTGCGCTCTATTGCATTGTCACACACTGCTACTGCTCTTTGGTTAATAAGCGCAATACAAAACTTTGTGCTACAGTAACCACAAAGAGATAAACTAGCAAAATAAGAAAATAAGAAAAAAATAAATAAAATAAAATAGTGTTTTTCCAAAAAAAACAAAAACGTAAAACAAAATTGTTGGCATTATAAACATGACAATGCACAATGTTGCTGATAATGTTCGCAATCGTTTTTTTATTTATATATTGTTTTTGTTGTTTTTATATACTTATTGTATGTTTGTTGAGCTCGGTGCAGTTCAGTTCAGTTCAGTTCAGTTCAGTTCAGTTCAATTTAGTTTAGTTCATGACATTCAAAGCTAATATAGTGTTCTTACTTTTTATCAAGTGCTAAGCCAGCCAACCAGTCAACCAGTCAACCAGCCATCCAGACATCCAGACATCCAGCCATCCAGCCATCCAGTCATCCAGTCAGTCAATGTTAGAAAGGAGGGAAACCAAAAAAAAAATTACCCTTTTATGTTATTCTTGTCGTTGCTAGTGTTGTTGTAGTTGTCATGGTCATTATCATTTTTGTTGTTGCTTATATTTGACTCTTATGACAATCTTTAAGTGAATTTGTGTGTATTTGTGTATGTGCGCAATTTGTTGATAGCTTTTTAGTTGGTCCCCGGCACCAGAGCAACAGTCGGGCCTTATGAAATAACAACAATAACAACAATAATCGCAACAAAAGCAAAAACACTAACTACAGTAAACAAATGCACAAAATTATTATGCCAGTCATCTCATAACAAACTCCATGATTATGTTGTGAACTTGTTTATGTATCTGTTTAGAATCTTAAATAATAGATGAATAAAATGGATAAACGTATGTATTAACAGAATTTATATAAATGATTTCTTCTTTTTTTTTTATAGTTTTTCCCTTTCTACATTCATCGTGTTTTAACCATTTTGTTGTTCTATAAAATTCAATTAATCACGTGTCCAGTTGTAGCGTGTTAAGTAAAAGAGTAATACGCTAGGCTTGACTTTAATTTAAATTTTTACATCAACGAACATCAACTCAAATAACATCTAATTACTGAATAATTTTGTAAATGAATGAAAATATCGGCTACTTTTAATTACTGTCAGCTTAGTTTGCTTCAAAGTTGTATCGTAATATTTCCTTTCAAACAGTAGTTACTTAAGTAAGGCTTTAGATCATAGCTATGAAGCAAAATCTTGGCTGCAAGATCTCTTTCAAAACAACTCAGGTGCAAGAATACGCAATTGTTTGACGCATTTCTATGGCATAGTTCTAGGCGCTACAGAAATGCTTTGAATAAGAAAAAATGCGTTTAATTCGATTATATGGTTATGTTTACAGTTAAAGGGCTTAACTGCGATTTACAAGAATATGTGAATGAACAGTGAGTCCCGTCAGCAGGAACATGAACGGAAAAGTTTATAATTCTGATTCAAATGGGATTTTCATCCCTTTGATATACACTCATAGAGCTATTATTTTACTTTTTGTTGAATTTCTCAGACTTGCAAAGGGGGATAAAGTGAACCGCAAGCGAAGGTATGCGCATTTACTTTGTCAAGAATATATCGGGGATTATGTGAAATCAAATACATTTTTCATTTAAACATTAAGGCACGCGTAATCCCCTTCAAAATAGTTTTCATCTTATAGAATACGTTTATGCTAATGGTTAAGTCGCTTATCCTAGCAATTTTTGTATACAGTCCTTGGTATTATAATCGTCTTTTTTTTTTTTTTCATAGGTCTGAATCAAATCAAATCACTTCCTTCGTGGCGATATTTTTGGATTTGAAAAGAAACAAAAGACAAAAGAAGAATTGTCAGACGCAAAGATTCGGGTGACTTTAGTTATAGTAACAAACTTAACATTACACACTTAAACTTTTATAATTAAAGATTAAATAAACAATGAGTGGACATTCAATCCCTACATAATGTCATAATAATTAATGATTAAAGGGAATGAAAAGCATTATCATCATCAGCATCATTTAAGCTTTAATAACTACATATGATCTCTATATAGCTAATATTACCCTACATGAACAAACACTACTTTGTTATATCAAAAGAAAAGAATAAATTGCAAATTTTAATGTGCAATAATCATAGACAAGGGATGCGGAAGTAAAGTGGCTTGAATAACTAAAGACTAAAGAATGTATAATAATATTATTTTACGAACTACTGCAGTAGGCTGGCAATCAACGGCCTTCTCGCAGGACATCATATTCATATTCATATTAATGGGCTTTAGTGGTGGATCAAACAAATGAAAATTTTTATTTTATATCTTCCAAGGTATCCGGAAAATTCATTTGCAGCATTTTTATATTACAAGTTCGTTTTCGTTTCCATTGCTTGAAGCCGAAATGCTCACTTATTTTATACCCATCAACGAAGGATGCGAGATATATTTATTTTGTCCAAACGTTTACACCGCCCAGAAGGAAGCATAAGAAACTCCACAAAGTATATACATTCTGGATCAGCATGAAATCTTAAATCGATTTAACCATGTCCGTCTGTCCGTCTGACAAACGTTTACACCGCCCAGAAGGAAGCATCAGAAACTCCACAAAGTATATACATTCTTGATCAGCATGAAATCTTAAATCGATTTAACCATGTCCGTCTGTCCGTTTGTTCATCTGTGTAATGTCGGTTGTAAATATTCTCTTAGCCGCAAAAATGAAGCTATCGACTTTACATTTGCCAGAACAGTTCTTGCCCGCAGATTGGTACTAAAAATGGGCCAAATCGGTCGAAAGATATGCCCACAGCACCAGGTAAACTGAGAACCCCTCTGTTTTTTAAAGGGAATGAAAAATTGGTTTGTTGCTCATTACTCATAAACTATGGGAAATAAATGTTCAAAAATTTGATTACATATCCTATGGGCGATGCTGATGTGAAAAAATTGACCATGCCTACCCAATATTATGGTGTATAAAAATTGAATTGTTTTTTCAATACCTTTATCACGCGTAGAAACAAGCTTTAAAACCCCTTAAAGTATGCAAATTCTTGGCCAGCTTCAAATTTGAAATGCACCATAACATGTCCGCCTATTCGTCTGTCCATCTGTTTGTTTGCGTAATTATGTAGTATTTGGTGTAAACATTTTCCCATTAGCGAAAATGAAGATATCGCCTACAAATTTACAAAAGAATTTGGAGTTGACCTATACTTCTCAAAGGACATGCCTGAACAACAAAAACTTTGCCTCTACGACAAAAACTTTTTTTTTGAAAATAGAAGAAATCAGCTGCGCTCACTCCATATTATAGATCACGAAGATTCTGGTCTTCTACTTCTTTTGTCTTTTTTAGGACAACGGTGGCGGGTATAAAAAATTCGGTCCCGACCAAATTTAATTTTCTTACTCGTGTCTTTTTTTTTTTGTTAAGCAAATAAATAAGTAATAAATCATACAGCAACGCTGTATTATTTGATTATTAATTCATCACAAAAACAAAGAGTTCGACTCTGCTTTTCTATATTATAGAAAAATGGATTTCTACGAAACTTCACTAACTAGGCTAACTAAGATTTTATGTTGATTCCATTCTTTTTTCTCTTTGATAATAATTCTATTATTTTTCTTTGTTTGATTCCCACGAAAATTGGGCAAATGCTCGATATGACGGCTATCACCCACGGTTACGAACGAACTGTAAGTGCCTATGAATTAACTTTGAAACGACTTGTGATCTGCTCACACTCCAGCTCAGAGAACGGAAACCTTTTTGAAACAACACATTCAACGTTTCAAAATGTTTATGTTATTGCTTTACAAAAAATACGAAATATCAATTTGAAGTGAATTGAAGAAACACTTATTAGGGTGTCGCGTAAAGCTCAATTCGCGCCCACTTATAGTAGAGGTAGTCTTCAAATCAGCACATACGTTAAATACAAGTGGCGCTTGCAAGCGGTGGATAGCTTGAATTTGTGTTAAAAGACGTTACACATGAAGAAAATTCGAGTTCTACAATTGTAACCATTTTTTGAGTCCTTTTAACGTTCCATGATGAAAATTGATTAAGTGGTTATTTGCTGTTTGTCGAACCGCTATACATATATAGGTTTTCTTATGAAAATCAAGTCGTTATATGACAAGACAGTTCGATATTGTGGTGGAGAATTTTTGTAGGCGAAGGCTTGAGCTCGCCGGTCTCTATTTCGAGATGGGTGGGTCTTCCTGAATACGTAAATATTTGCCGCTTATTGAGAAATATATTTTAAAAATATTTCGTTTTTTTTTTTGATTTACATGCTTCAGCTATGCTCGGCAAACTTAAAACAGATCATGTCTACTGTCATAGCTCTTCTTATCAACAATTTATTAATTCAATAATTTTCTATAGTTGAAGTTTCTTTGTTTTTTTTCTTTTAACTAATAAATAATCATTAAAAAAGTAGTAACAGACGAGCAAGGACACGTTAATAAAGAATTATTGGTTTTTTAAAAATACATTCACTATAAAGTGTCTTAGTTGAATAGATCTGAGTGTTTTTCATTGCGGTGCAGTTAACGGAAATTTCTTTACTTGTACTGCCGTGAGCATAAAAATGTTAGTGAATATCTCATAATTATATCATTAATTTTTAATTAAGCGAACAACAAATCGACAACTAATTGCAATCTTTTTGGAGACATTTTTAATGCACACTTTCATAGAGTTTGTAAACACTATCTCTATAAACTCTCTATATACTCTATTTATCTCAATATATTGCTTTTCCAAAAATTGATTGAAAGATTTTTAAAACCTGATCTTTAATTAAAACAAAAAAAAAAAGAAGGAAAATCATTGAAAATACATTGATTCAAGATCAATGTCAAAAAAAAGTCAATAAGAGTCATTACAACTTGACGAAAACAAAAGCGAACAAACAAAATGAATAAATAAATAATAAAAATAATTGAAAAAACCAAGTAAGCAAGTAGTCTAAGATGTGAGATGAATTTCGACCACCCCTCACTTTAAGTGAATCTATGAATCTATTAAAACACCTCTGAAAATAAATTATTCGCTATTGCGGGACACCAAAGAAAAGATTTGTGTGGTCACCTAATCTCTCTCTCTCTCTCTCTCTCTATATATATATATATACTTTATGACGTTGCAAAAGGCATGCTAATTGAAAAAAAACTTATGGATATGTTTGGTAATTATTTTGTCATATTTAAGCCGAATTTCGATTATTCGAAGGATTTTGTAGAAAAGTGAAATCATGAATTAAGAAGAAGTCAACGCATACTTCTATCGATTACAAATGGCCCAAACAGTTTAATATATCCATTTTGCGGTGCTTAATTGAAATCACATTCAAGCGTCGCTTAGATAGATTAAATGAAAAAAAAAAAAAAAAAAAAAAAAAAAAAAAAAAAAAAAAAAAACAGAAAAATTTCATACAAATACGTAAGCTTGGAGTAGTTTTCCCATAAAAGTCGAATATAGCTAAAGAAATTCATAAAATGATTGTCTCTAATATAGTGAGACTGTGTGCGTACGTATGCGTGCGTGCGTGCGTGCGTGCGTGCATGCGTATGTGTATGTATGTAACCGAGAAACACGCACATACATTTCAACACAGCATGCTAGCCTCTAATGAACCATAATGAGCATAAATATACGATATTGAACGCATACCGATTGCATTCATGTACTTACTCATACGCACACACACACACACACACACACACATGGAATAGAGAGATAGAGACACAACTTAGAAAATAACTTTGTTAACGAACAACAAACGAATCTCTGGCTTTAATGATATCAAAATGTTTTTTACACAAAAGCACATGCGAACACACGCACACACACGCAACCACACTCATAGATCTGTATATGAAGGCAAAGCAAAAGCAAAAAAAAAAAAAAAACTTGTCTTTGTTCAGTTAGCGAAATAGTTAATCTCTACTCCTTTCTCTCTTACTTGAAATGATAAATGCGCACTAAACCGCATGAAAGATGAAATGTTTAGCGACAGAAAAATTGAAAAAAATACAACTCAAATCATTGTATTATTATTAACGTACGTGATAATGATGATCGTCTTGTACAAATTGAAGGAAAAAAAAAAATAAAAAAGAAATAAAATTCGCTTTTGTTTTCTCAAGAAAAACTCATTAAAACTATTTTGTTAAATAAGTTAAACTCTGCTCAGAAATTGGTGTTAAAAAGAAAAATGCGATAGTCAAAATATTTTCACACGACCATACCCAACAATTAACAATTAGCAAATAAGAGGTTGGGTTTTTTCAGTTTACCACAGTTTAAGTTTAAGTTACGAAGTAATTCTGTAATTCTGCTTTTGAAATGCATATCGCAAGGCTTTTCATTAACTGCTCGCATTGTATAAACTGCGATGATTGATTTAGCGAATTGTTTAAACTACTAATCCGACTAATGTCTGGGCGGCTACGGAGACTATATATTTGTTCGGAATGGAATGGCGTTTCTTTAAAATTCCTTCCTTTTCCGATATGTTTCGCTATCTTGCAAATTTTCCAAGCTTTCCTTCCTCCGCCCATTAACGTGAGCGAATTTTTATTTGCACTCTAGAAACCGTTATCTAATAGGATTTGTAAGTTTGTAAGGAAAACAAATGTTTGTAGCCGAGTAAGGTCGACAATAAATAGCTTACATGTATTCAAGAACAGATCTCGTAAAACTGAATCGGTCCGTACCATTTTCCATAACGTTCGCCCTTGAACCAAAGCACAATAGTGTACCAAATTTTGCATTGTGTGTGTGAAATATTTCGAAATAATCTACAGGTTATATACAAAAATGCATGAACGATTCGAAACGCAAAGGGCGCGTTTAAAACGGTACAGAGAACGGTTCTGAAAGGCGAATCTGTCTGCATATACCCTGAGTGTAGTCTATCGTATACATATATAAAATATTTGATTCTTTTGAGATTTTTACAGTCTCTGTTTAATCAAGTTCGAACGTATGTATGTCCGCATGAGCTTATGATAAACTTTCCTTTCCTTAGCTTTCCATAGCTCTAAATTCATAATTATTTTTTGAATCGACCGAAATAAACGTAGTTAATAGCAGGGCAGGTGGGCAAATGTAGGTAACCTATACATTGTTCAAAGTGTTTCAAACAGCATTACGAAGTTAGTTTGCCAATCTCTAATGACGAGTCTAGGATAACGTGTTTCTTTGTTTAAGCGAACAGATGGACAATAAATCATTTCGTGTGGTTTGTAAGTTGGCGGAATATTTAATATTGCTTTACCATTAACGCACATGGTGTGCTAATGATATGTTATTAAAATTCCTACTATGTTAACTATTTTTCTCTTTTATTTTGCACATTTTTTTTCTTTGTAAATTTTTGTAGTTTGTGTGACGGGTTTCGTAAACGTTTATATGCCTATGTATGCATAAATAATGTATTGTATATTTATGGTGCTCATCAATCTTTTTTTGGGTTGTCTTCATCATTTGGAAAAATAAAAACAGAAAATAAAGAAAGAAATTTTATGCAATTTACGCCGACTCTCTTAATAGCTAACATTGGCTTATGTATGTTATCTGATGGCAATGTACAATGAGAAGACATTCATTTCGTTTCGTATGTATCATACATCCTGTCTAGGTTTATATGATTATGTAGGTAACAAAAAAAAAAAAAAACAAAAAAGAAAGAAAAGGAGAAGCAAACTTAGATGCGTTGCTGCATACGTCGACTTTCTTATCTGTGATTTCTAATTACTTGTAAACGATTTTCGATATTTCGATTTAGGTGATCTTCCTGACCTTGACACAAAAATTTTGTTAATATAAGAGCTGATAAGAGCCATTTTGTAAGCACAGCGTGCTTAGCGCTTTCGGATTTGAATAAAAGACGAAAAACAATCAAATGCAGCCATATTTTCGACTTTGACTGTGACTGTGGCGTGAGTAGTAGCAAAAGATTGGGAACTCAAGTCGATCTTAGTAGGCAAAGTTTCAGTACCTTAAGTGTGATATCAACCGACAGACGTACTGACAAACAAGCATATCAATTATGAGAGATGTCTGAATTGTTTTCACTATGCACGTTGACCAGCTCTATCTATCTGTCATGCATGTGTATACGTTGCGATGTCTTGCAATGCGCATTGCAATGCTTTGCAATCTTATGGGAAATTTAATAAACCCTATGTGGAAATAAAAAAAATCTTTTAAAATTTGTTGTTGCATTTTATGTTCATATTCTGCTTGATATGGCATGTCCAACCAACGTGTGAGTGCAAATACACACTGACGAGATATGGATATGCTACCACTATTACCACTACTACTACTACTACTACTACTACTACAACTACTACTACTACACCTACTACTACTACAACTATTACTATTGGCATTGCTGGCTAGCTGGCGTATGAGTGATATTAATTATTAATATTTTTTTAAAAAATATGGTCATGCGTACGTTCGTTCATATATTATATTAAGATGTATATATGTATTGCTTGTAAAACTTGCCGTATATCAATCACATGCCACTCGTAAAACATTTTGAATTGTTTTCCAAGAAATGAAGAAAATGCCACAAAACGAATATTTTGTTGTTAAAAAACAAAGCCGAAAAAAAAGAAGAAGCAAGTAGAGTAACTATATTCGGTTGAGTGCGAATCTTTTATATAATATATACGAAATTTATCTTAAAAGATGGACACAAATCGGAAAATTAACAAAAAATTTCACAGTTTATATGAGTGGAAGGGCGTAGCTGGTATTTTCCAATTTTTACATAAGTACTGTAGGGTAACTAGTTAAACATTCGTGGCAAATATTTTATCGCTGTATTTGTCGCAGCTTGTTACTTACCTCGGAAAGCAAAGAAACTCTCAGTTTACATTCTTCTGTACTAGCGTCCGTTGGTTGACTTGGCCCGTATTCAATATCAATCTGTATGCAATGACTCACAATGGTTTTACACAATGGTTTTGTGGCCAATGCCTTCATTTCTGAGACTAAAGGAATATTATTGCAGACGAATGGAGGACAGACAGGCCCCGATCAAAACTATGTATACTTTCTATAGAGAAAGTAGTCAGTTTCTGAAGCTTTATTCAAAGTGTTGCAAATGCTTTGATAAAATGAATATATCTGCAACCGGTCGGTGTTGGATATAAAAATTGAAATGCTTCTAGGGAGTAAATGAAATTTCATATGAAAAATGAAAAACTTATTAGATCACCGACCTAAATATACTTACAAAGAAACACAGAACATTTATTTAGTAATATTTTATAAAAATAAAAAATTTCTATAAATTTCCATAAATTGTTTTTTTTATTTTACGAATTTAAAAGAAAAATGTCACATTTTTTATAATTCTTAAATTCAATCTGATTTTTTGATCTTTTTTTTACATCTTCGCCTCTAATATCTTTAAATAGTAGTTTGAAGCATCCTTTGATTTTTACAAATTTTCGTAAAGCGTGGATGCTTAGAAGAGTCCAGTGAACACTGGAGACCTGATAGCGAAGAGTAAAACAAGCAAAGCGATGTTGCCGATAAACATAGTAAAACAAGAGTCAGTCGTTAAGTTGATGGGTGGGATGGATGGGTCAACGAACGGCCTTTCTTGCTTACTTTCATCAACTCTTTGCACTTAATTAATCGTAAATTTCAATTACTTTATAATAAACATTCGTCGAACATCTTCAATTCTAATAAATAATAAAAATATCATCATTCATAACATTCTTTACCTTTATGGACATTACATAGCGTACTTACAGGTAAATTTTGTGGACGATATATCATAGAAAAAGGCAAGCAACCGCGAACGCTATTTAATTTTATCTTTTTGTACGTTAATCATACCGATTCGAATAAATGGTTTATTTATTTACTTATTTATTTTTATTTTTTTTTTTTTTGCATAATATATGTTCTCCGTTTGTTGGTTGCTCTTGTTTACTCCATGTCCACATCTCTTATATATATAGCTAGCTATAGGGCTTAGCATTAAAATTGCAAACAATTTACATTTGCTGTTGTGTCAGTATCAGTATCAGTTTTATTGGGATGGCGTTGGATTTTGTCCGGTTCTCTTCTTAAGGCAAAAGAAATCTATTTCAAAAGAATCATATGAAATGTATTTTAATGAAAGTGTTGTTTATCGCTAGCCAAAGACCAGCTGGTAACTGCTTACGTAAAATACGTTGATAGAGTAATTAGTGAGAGCATAGTTACGCCCGCCATGTCAGATGTAACGCCCGATACTAAAATATCTTGATGAAGAGTAGTCCGGTGTTGGCTGGCCAGGATTGTATGATTAATCCAAAGGCAAGAGTGACTATATCATCATATTATCTTGCGTAAGGTAAAGCTAAAGGCTTTGTAGTCTAACTTTAAGCTTCACCGGAGTCAGGAGCCCGCTCGCAATGGAATGTGAATAAAAGCACCATTAAAGTACGCTGGAAGGTGCATTAAATAATATGAAAGGTGCACCTTGATACGGGGTCGACCAAATTGTAAATTAAATGATATAAAAGAGATTTGACGGAAGGCTTTTTAACCCTTTTGCCCAAAATCGGCCATTAAAGTACGCTGGAAGGTGCATAGATATACTTGATTGACTTACTGCAACTCGCTTGTGGAAGCCTAGGTGGAAGCGTAGCAAACCCCTTTTGAACGCAGCAGTTAATCAATGTGTGAGCCCTGACGTCTTGGGTACGGCCCTTCGGGGAATATTCGTGGTGGCTGTGGTTTTCACATTCCTTTGCAGAATAACTGAGGTAAGGATAGGCCTCACCGCTTAGCTAGCAGAGAGGGTTTATTCAGCCAAACGCAATGAATAATCTGGACTCCATTGTAGTTGGGCCCCTAACTTATAGGAATTGTCCAACTCACTGAGGAGCGTGGCTTACGCCAAATTAACCTGTGTGCCATCGGCACCGTAGGGTTAAGCCACATAGACAGGAACCTATGTAAAACCCTTGTCACTCTCTATCGCTAGCCAGATACATCGGCTTGACATTGAAAATATGAATTCTTTGACAGAAGGACGGGCGGATTAGTCTTTCAAAGTCATTCGCAAAAGTAGTCTTTTTTTGAGTATCGTTAGAATAATTGAAGCGTTGTGTAGATAGACGCTAAGTCATTATTTGATAGAGAAAAGAGCGGCACAGTTTTCTCTACGCATCTTCGGTGCAGTCGCCAATATTAGGTCAACAAGCATCGTCGTGTTGTAAAATCATTGCATAACGTTCTCTTTGCCATTTCTTGCTTTTGTCTCGACTCAACATTGAGGCAATTGCCATAAATGTGTGGATCATATCTGTATTTGACTTTATCGCGGACGCAAATGGTTTTTTTCGCTTCCGGTATTATATCGCCCGTCCCTCGCTGTACGTTCGTTTGAATTAAACAGTGAAAGTAATGCTCATTTTCTCTGCATCATTTCTTGTCGTACAATCCCCACAAACTGTATTGTGTACACATCGCCAAGGTGACTAACGCGATGGCGTAGAGAGCTTAGAGATTTTAATTGAACTTGAATTTGTCGAAGTGACAGATGGAAAATGCTTGCAGACAAAGTAACCCAGTTTTGTTGGGAAAAATCTCTAACGACTTGTTTATATAACAAATATTAACTTTCATGTGATGACAATAAAAGATGCTTATGTCTGCTTGTCTGCTGTCTCTTGTCGGTTGTCTTATTTCTTCTTCTTCTTCTTCTTCTTCTTCTTCTCTGTTACGCGTTGCTCACGTTTACATTTTTGCTTTTGTTTAGCGATAGCTAAACAACAACAAATCCATTTGCAGTTTTTCACCGATTTTCCGTACACCGTACACGCTAAAGTGCATACTACAACTTTACTCCCGAACGCGTTAATGCCAAGCATTTATGGTAAGCTCTTATGTGCTTGCATATATTTTGATCATTTTTTCATTTAAAAAAAAATTTATACAAAATGTTATATTAAACAAAGTATTTTCCATCATTTTCTGCAACAAGAAGCAGATTTCTTCAAGAGCATACAAGAAATTGCAATGAGTGTCGAAAATGCAATTTTGAGCTTTCGATAATCAGCTTTTTTTATACACACTGAATAGCTCAGTAATGCTAAATAGAAAAATGTTATTTTATGTGGGGGAAGGTGGGGGAAGTCATCGATTTTAACCGTTAATGTTGTGTATAATTTTCATTAATACATGTCACTGATCAAAATACATGCAAGTACCTATTGTAGCCACAAATTCTCACATGTTCGCGGACATATTTAAACGTGATATGGTTACGATGTCAATTTACTCTACTCGCTTCCATCAGTATTAAGGAAATGCATTTTCACATTTACCACTGAATGTGCCGGTTTTTTTGAGTTTTTTCAAAAACAAATGATTTGTAATAATTTTTTTACAAATCATTTTGGAAAGATCCTTAAATATGTTTATTGCTTATTCGGAAGAAAAAACAAAAAAAAAAAGAAAATCTGCCAGAGGCTATTAACGTTTAAGAGAAAACAAAAACAATTTCATCCAACTTATCAAACCGATTAACTCGACCGCAATTCGATTCGAGTGCTTTAAAGTGTTGTTGTTGGTACAATACGTATTGCGTAAGAAATGTCTGGCGAGTACATTTAAAATCAGTCAAGGCCATATTCGTTCATTGATGACGTACATACCCGAGATTGTTCGTATTTGTAGCAAATTGCTTATGCTTATTTTAGCATATAAAGGGAAGACTTGTATGGGTGGGTGTAACTTGAAGATAACAAAGTATTTCGAAGAAGGTTCCGCTAAGAAAGGTCCCTTCCATAAGTTTAGAACGATTCTGAGTTTTCAACGTGTATCAATGTGCAAAAAAAAAAAAAAAAAAAAAAAAAAAAAAAAAAAACCAAAATAAAATAAAATAAATTGTCCCGTTGACAATTGCTCGGAGCCCGTTTGAATTCATGGTCAGCGTTGAAATGAAACCTTCACTAAAAGATTACGATAATTAAACCGGCAGTAGAAGTGCAAACTTTCAATTGCTAATGTAGATCTCTGGATCAGCTCTTTAATATATAAATATTGGACCATAAATTTCAGAACTAAGCAGGAGAGACCGTTTTTTTTTTTTCTCTTTTTCACGAGAATCGTCTTCGTTCATCGGTATAGTTTCTTTTAAGAGTGATGCAATCAGGTTAAGGCTTCTCTAACATTGCGGTGCCTTTTATATAAAACGAATTGACATACATTTTAGTAGGCTAAGGCGTAGATCCCAAATGCCTTTATTTTTCATAACCTTTTCCTTTTTCCCTTCTCCCTATATCCATGGAGAGATTTTTCAATTTTTTTTTGTTGTTGTTTTTTGATGAGAAACTATACGGTTTAGAATCGTGTTAGACAGAAGCGATGTATTTAATGCATTTAATAGTCGACCTTGT
This sequence comes from Glossina austeni, assembly GCA_000688735.1. Classification (NCBI taxonomy): domain Eukaryota; kingdom Metazoa; phylum Arthropoda; class Insecta; order Diptera; family Glossinidae; genus Glossina; species Glossina austeni. Next base: position 1,370,136 of record KK502410.1, on the reverse strand, counting down.
CCGACAATTATATTTTTGAAATTATTGTTTTGTAATGTGTCTGTCTGTCTGTCTGTCTGTCTGTAAAATGTATAGATATTAAAAAAATCAAATCGAATCAAATATTATTTCTTTTTAATTTATACAAAAAAACAAAAAAAAAAGTTTGCTTTTTATGCGGACATCGCAATATGTACCTTACTTACTGTTTCTATTTTAGGCATAAAGCGAGTGTAACCAAAACAATGAAATGATTTCTATACAAAATTTTCAAATTTAATCATTTTTAAACATGCGCCCTTGATTTTTATTTTCATTTCGACTTTCTATGACGGTATCGATGAGAGGCAAACTCAAATACTCAAAAATATATATAAATATATATATATATATAAAATGATACATTCAAGTGTATATATCTATTATATTATATATATATATATAATATTGCAGCGTATGTATGTATGTATGTATGTATGTATGTATGTATGTATGTATGTATGTATGTATGTATGAAGTGTATGGGAACATATGAACATTGACATTCCATTGACCATTCAAGGCAATCAACTACTATAACAATCAATATTCGCAAATGTTCAACTGCTGTTGGCAGCAAAAGTTAAATGTTTACAATGATAACCGAAGGAAAAAACTGAAAAAAAAGCAAAAAAACAAAAAACAAGGAAAAACGGAAATAGAAAACTTTAGATGGAATTGCATGAAATCTCAATGATAGCTTCTTTTTTGTTTTTATGAAACAACAAAAATGCAAAGGGAAACAAGCGATAGGGAATGCGTTAAGTTTTGAAAAAATTTATTTCGCCTTTTCCTTAACGTATCATTTATCGTTTGTTTTTTCGTTTTTTCTCTTCTTTTCTTTTCTTTTCTATTTTTTTTTTTTTTTTTTTTTTTTTTTTTCGTTAAGAAGACAACATTTTTGAAGCGAGAAAATTGGATGAAATTTTATTATTATTTTAATCATTTTAGTTTCCTTTTATTCATTTTTCTTATTTCGAATTATGTCCGCTACAATATACAAATATTTTATTAAATTGAAAAAAGAGCGCAAGAATGAAGCTTCGAAAAATATTTACTGAAATTTTGGAAGCTACACTCGTTGCACCGTATGTGTAAAATGTGAAACATGTCATTCTGTCCTGAACAAGTGCACCATGCGAAATAAAAATTTTTGAAGAAAAAGAGGAAGAATAGGAAGGAATATCTGAAGATGGCAGAGCGTTTTTATGTGCTTGGAAAAAAAGTAATAAAAGTTTTTTTTTTTTTTTACTGAGAAAACTTGTCTATAACGCTTTTCAAAACTTTAAATGCGTCTTCCACGAAACACGAGTTTTGAAAATGGCAAGCACAACAAATAGCTCCAACCAATTTCACAACAGTTTGAAATAACAATTTGAAAAAAACGATAATTAAAACACTTTTTATTAAAAAAAAAAAATTGTTTATTTTTCATTGAAAAACGATTTTTATTCAAAGACACACCAACGAATAATGGGAGGCTTCCCAACTTTGCCATAATGCTTACAATACGCGAAAGAGAGCTGCAGAGATCCTGTAAAGTTTATATAGTCTTCATGGCTTTCAAAGTATGAATCGATCTAGCCATGTCTGTCCATATAGGTGTCCATATGTTTGTGTGTGTGTGTGTGTATGTGTGTGTGTGTATGTGTGTGTGTGTGTGTGTGTGTTGTTGTTGACACTTTTCTAAGCGCAAAATTTAAGATATCAACTGCAATTCACAGCAAAATCAGTGAATCAATTGTACGCGTACAATAAAGCGGAAACCCTCTGCTCAAAGGTCTCAAGGCTAAACGTAAAGTACAGCCTCCAATATAGATAGGAAGGTGCTTTTCCTGTCAGCGCCCATAGGAAAACTTTTGTAAGTTTGGAACTGGATTCACGTATCGCATTTGTTATTGTCTGATATAGCGCTAAAGTAAGACGACTTTTACGAACACTAGTCTCTCTACCCTCCTCCCCTCGCCACAATATTCAGAGAATATTTTTTTGTTAATCAAGTTGTGCGAAATGTGCTGAAAATACATTTTTAGTTTTTCCTTTAAAGATCTTAGAGATGAACGAACCTTCGTGATCTATTAGGGGAGGAAACTAAATTAGCGGACGGACATCGGATGAGTTATTCCTGTTCGTTCCTGTTCGTACGTTTAAATTTGGATTTATTTTCAGATATGCTAAAAATGTGCTTAAATTTGTCGTCCGGCAGCTGCGAACCTATGTTATTGTCGCTGGGATTCTGGACATTGTTCAGATTTTCCTGCTGCACGTAGTCTAGAATTTCGTAAAAGTCATTTTTCTTACATTTTTCAAGTTTCCATTCCGGTCTTTGCGAGCTCGGATGCGTTCAGCCCACAGTTTTCTTCATTGTTGGCTTGTGAAATGTTCACAGGGGATCCCTGGAATAGTTGTACTGCTAAAATAATCTAGATTTGACGCTTTGGAATTAAATTTTGGAAATCGAGCGAGTTATGGCTGGTTTTCGCCTTTTAAATAAATATTTTTACAGACTTGTTAAGCAGCCTTAAGGGGTATCGAACAACATCAGTATACCAGTTTTCGTTTTCTTCTTCGTCACAATCTTTCTTTTCCTCTTGATTTAATGCCGGAATAATTAATAGTCGGAAAGTCCTTTCGAATCTTCGTCTTGTCTTTGTTCGGATGCTAATGCACTGAAATTTGCTCAACAAAGTGATATTCTTCCCGAGTTCCTTGAGGATTTGCATCAATTACTTCGTTAGTCGTCACGTGTAGGTCGTTGTTCCCTGCGTTAGCTACAAAAGGTATTTCATACCCGAAAAAGTAAAGAATGTACCCTGTACCCTGCTCTGATGTGTATGTGACGTATTTTTTGCAAAGATTCGTCTTACACGCATCTCGACCTGGTTTCAAAATTTCAAATGGTCTTACAGTCCCTTTCATAAATAACTACATAAATTGTATGTAACTCATGTTTTAAGTACGCCTGGATCACTTACATCTCACAAAATTGCTTTGGTAGCACAGCAATAGTTCTGTTAGTGTTAGTGAATCGACAGCTCTTCTGTCGATTGCAGCCCAAAGAAACAATCCTAATAAATGGTATGCGTGGAGTTGCAAATCATTCGTCTATTGGCGTAATCTCCTTCAACGCCTTCAACTGAAATTGCTGGAAAATTTGAGCCATTTGCCAAGAGTAGTGCTGGCATCTTTGCTTCTACAGTAGCTGAAGAAGCTGAAGCTTCTGAGTATTAGATATAATGCCTTTGTTTGTTTAAATATTTAATATGGCTCGGCAAGCACAAATCGCGACAGCAGACACAAACCTACTTATGGTCAATTTTGATAATTTCGTCAAAATTCATACGCCATACAGTTTATTATCCTGCTTTGGTGCGATGCTTTCGAAAGACGTACGCGAGATTCTATCCCCGACGTCACCTCGACTTGGTTAACATTCTTTCCTCTCTTATTTTGAAGCGTACGATTTTTTATTAAAATCCTCCTTAAGACGAAGATCCAGTATTCTTACTCTTCTATGTGATTTCAGATAAACGCCGCGAACCTTTCATTCTATCCAATCCTTTGGTCCCCCCGCCCCCGTGGCTTCAATATACTGTAAGCGGTATTGTCTTGAAGATTGGTTCGGGACATTTTGCAATGTAAAGACGAAAGTTAAGAAAAATTATTTCCCGATATGAAATGCAAAAAAAAGAAAAAAAAAAAAATTAAAAAAAAGATTACAGCGTAATAAAAGTAAATAAAATTAAATTATAGGTAAACGAAAAGAATTCAATCTTTTTTGCATTATGGAAACTGGTGAAATTTTTACTGGTGAATAATTAAAAGTCCATTTATGGAAGGCTTACCGTCGCTTTTATAGAAATTGCTCGTATATATGTGAGGCGGAATAGCAAGGAGGACAAAGGAATTTGTTTATCCTAAATGACGGATGTCAGAGCTTCATCTGAACTTGGGAAACTTCTCAATACTGATCTGGTAATAATAACTTGCAAGACCAAATTCATCGTACCATGTCAGATTACATGATATGATAAAATGAATGCCGATGGTGGGTATACACTGGAACCGGCTTTAGCGCTGAATATAACTGACATACTTGTTTTTTTATTTAGATTTACACCTGATAGATTTGCTTGTCGTTAGGTCGTTCAAATTAAACGCATCTCGCGGCAATATTCACAATTTATTTATGTATGTTGTTAAATAATATTTTTTAAATACATTAACATTATTGACCGTAATAAGTTTACCGAAATTTCAGCACTTCCAAATAAATTAATTTATTTTTAATTATGATTTTATAATTAATTTTATATTTTCATTTTTTCCACTTTTTTTTGGATAGTAAGTAATAAAAATAAATAAATAAATAAATAAATAAATAAAAATTTAATGCGTAATGTGAAATATTTCAATTAAAGTAACAGAAGTGTTATATAAGCATTAAATTTAATTAAACGCATGTTATTGATGATGTTATCTCTTTCTCCCATCCGGACTGTTCTCTGTGCTCTGTGATTATGTGAGCATGTTAACCCAAACCAAAGATACACAACATAACAAATGAACCAATTTACGCATACATTTGCATAATGAGTTAAATTCATTTTGATTATTTTTAAAAAAATAAAACAATTCTCGTCAATAAAATTTTATGAGTATAATGTATTTATGCATACTGAAGGACACGAGTTCGTACGTACGGCATGTAAAGTTTGCGCTTGCTTGCTCCATTCGCATTCCATTCAATTCGTTCATGCAATCAAAATCATGGCAAATCCTGTTAGACGTGCATATAGAGGGGGTAGATGGCTCGCGTCCCTTTCCTTTTTTTCATTTTTTTTTTTTTAAATATTATTTGTGTTGCGAAGCATCATTCGTTTTATTTATGTACACAGAGTCGGATAATATTTTTCCTTTTCCTTTGCCGTGCGTACACGTTCTATTCTATCATAATTTCGGTTTATCGGTTAGCTGAGTTGGCGAAGGATTGTTTTCCATTCCATATCCATTTTCATTCTTTCTCTCTCTCCCTCTCTACCACTCACCCATCCATTCTGTGTGAACGCTTTTCATGCACTCTTTGTAATTAACACGTATTCTATTCACCATGATACACCATCAGATATCAAAATTTACATAATTTGTTGCTGTTGGTGTTGCTGCCGGTGCTCCATCACCCATCTCTCCACATAAACATTATTAAATGTAGATCCTATTTATAGCAGATTTTCACATTTAATTAAATCGTAATATGATAATGATTGCTAATCAAGCTGATGTGTTCATTGGCTATCTCCTTCTCTCCCTCTCTCGCTCTCGCTCTCTCTCTCGCTCTATCTCTCTGCCAATCAATCTCCATGTGTTTGCATTAAATTTTCTATTGGTTTCCAGTAAATGTTGAAAAGTTTTTCAACTCTTCTCGTGGCCGTTAAAAAAATTAAACTGGAACTTGATGTACTTATAAAAAGGATATCAATTTTGATGTCTTCTCGCAATAATTAAACACGCGTTCTTTATTTCAATATGGCAGAGACATGCTATTTATTATATAAACCAATAATGATGTTCTTCTCGACTTCTATGTCGAATTACTCTCGTTCTACATCGAGCTAAACATGCAAGTGTCAGTTCGGTGTAAAAGTATCGAAAAAAACACCCGTAATAACATATAACAAGTGAAACTTGAAATAATTTATTTAGAAGTTCGACTTGTAAAATGTGGAACATTACCGTACGCATACAACGTGAGAGCAAAAGTTTTTGCTCCGACGAAAGGTGATAGATAACGTTTCGTGCGTATATCGAAAAATTCGTGATCCCAATATCAAAATCAGCGACATGTAAATGCTTTGCTCATTTCTGCTCTGGAAATTACACTCCTCGGTACTCCTTGGTTTGCCTTGATCGTTAGCAAAGTCTAGCAAACTCTATGAATGTCTTTAAAAAATTTAAAATTACGGCTATATTTCCTCTTATAAGAGCGGTGTGAAATTAAACGTTACTCAAAAAACAGATTTGAAATATTTTTGTAAGCCTACGCACCAGTTAAGAGGGAAAAATTGTTATTGAACCGAAATTTTCACTTATGAATCATTCCAGAAACGAAGTGAATATCCAAACAGTTTACTAAAGAGCGAGAGAGGTAAAGTGTGATTCGTATACATGTACATATGTATGTATATGTATAGTGGGGAAAAAAAAGAAGTAATCAAAGATCGATGATTTTATTTATTTATTTATTTATTTATTTATATCGAGTGATGATGGTATTGGAAGAATATCGTAACTTATGAGTTGTCTTCAAAAATTTGCGATATATCGACAAAGTTTTGTTGAAATGTTTATCTACTGCACCCGATTACCATCTTCATGTTTCACTTTCTGCACAAGTCTTTGAATGGTTTAAAATTGACTTTGAAAGACGATCGTGCATTTGATTTGGTTTTTCGCCAACAAAACCTATTCTAGAGCGAAACTATAATAGTTTCTCCGTCGCCGCAGCTAAAGACATGGCATATAATTGCTTTAACAAAATCCATTTTCAGATATAAGAAAACTATAATGTTTTTTGCATTTTGGTGACAAAAAAAAAAAGAAAAAAAAAATGCCACGAACTTTTTCCATCATTTAACATAATTGCCCCTTCAAATGAAAATCATTCGCATGTATTGGAATTTCCTGAGATGTTATGTCACAGCGTAAGCGTAAGCGTATTTTCAATGCACGTAATGCAAACGGATATCAATCGTAAAACAAAAAAGTGTGGGTTCATTTTCGGATTTGGATTGATAAATGAAACTGAAGCATCTTCACATATGGATCGATGTGTACTTCTACAACGATCGATATATATTTACTACAACAATTTCATATAAAATTATTCTGAGAAATAAGACTTATTCTCATATCGATGGGTATACGAAGAAGCAAAATTTTTGCATCTGGGATTCTGAAGACGCAAGCGAAGTTGCCTAACAATCTACCCACAAACAAGGGGTCACGGATTGGCGCAGTTTTTATCATTTCAGTATAACTGAATTATATATAGTATAGCTGCCAGTTCGAGTTTTACGATGTTAATCGAATTGTTGACGTTGTTGTTTACTTTCAACTTTCAAGGGTGCCATTAATTACATAACTTCTGGAGCACTGACGTCGACTGTCGACGTCTTCTTCAAAGCCCCTAAGATTTCAAAACAATGAGACCACGAGTCAAATAAAAGCAGCAATGATGAAGAATAAGCACGATAACGATTTACGATCGCATTGAATCGAAACCCGATTCAGCGGTGGTAGTAGTTCTAGTGTTACGTAAGCAACGACTAGATAGGCTAAGCTGGGGCTTAACTCTTACCTAAAGTGGCTATAAATCAATGTTTATTTTTAGTTAGGTTCTCGGCGACTGCATAAATCGAATCCCATTTACTTATCAGCCTTCAATCATTTTTGGAGATAAAAACTTATAAACAAGAGTTTCTTGCTTGCCAGATCGTTTACAAAAGCTAAGCCTTTTAGTCGAGATATAGAAAATCGAAACCGGTCTTGAGCGACTCATTTCTTCAACTATTCTTTTCGGGAATTTTTTCATATCTTCTTTCAAATTTCATGTAATTGGAAACAAATTGATTTTTTATTGAAAACAAAAGACGACCGACCATACATTTATACAATCAAAGCCTCATATAGATAACGCGGCTGTATTAAATTATAACTTATTATGTGTATGAAGCGCCATTCATATTTATACCAACAAAGCGAGATACCCAAGAAAAAATGCGTATTCGTTTCGAAGCTATTATTAGAGTCAAGTTTATGTCAAAATCTCCCTCTGTCGGCGCTCATAGCAATAACAGTAAAGCAATAAACTAAATCCCAAATTTAATAAGCCTTTCACGCTCCGAGTATTAACTCGGACATCAAGTGTTACTGTGTATGTGCCATAAAATATAGATATTTTCGATATTATAGTTGTTGTCATTATCATGGAAGGAAGAAACTTTATGAAAAACGGCCAACGTTTACCAAACATTACTGTATAATAAAATAGATTGAGCTGAGCGAACGTTTGGCAGCATATGTGGTGCACACTGTAAAAAAATATTTCACAACTCTTTACATCATTTATTATTTACATAGGAGTTTAGCAAGCTTAAAATAATTGGGTCGGTCCATAATGCCTAAAAATTTTCAATCTCTCAGTTGTAGGGATCCTTCTAATCGAATAAATTTTGTGTAAATTTAATGCCGTTGTTAGTTGTTTAGATCTAATATGAGTTTTTAGGTTAAGTTAAAACTTCTTTTTAAACTTGACGAATTAATAGCGGAATTTCACTAACCCCTAACAAAAGCATACCGTAGCGCTCCAGTCAGTTATGTGCCAAGATAGGTGGGCTAAGTCCATGAAACCGCATTATTTTGATACTTTTTTTTTTTGCAGTGTAAATGTAAACGATTCTGCAAAAGAGAAAAAAAGTTGGCAGGCAAGCTGGTGTTTTAAGAAAAAGGAGGAAATTGGATTTTATTTTATATTATTTTTATACGGTACTTTTATTTACATACATATTTCTATGAATTACCTCAGTATTATCTTCACTTTGCTGTTTTGCTTATGACCTTTCGCATCGCGCAGTACACATTGTGCATGCTATTAGAGTCAGGCAAATGAAATATCAGACTTTATAGCAACAACGGTAAATTACCCTAACAAGGTTATTTAAACGGTATAATTTAAATAATCAAAAGAATCTTGTATGGAAGATTTGGAAAAAGTATTGAAGAGAGAATTTTTCAACGTTTTGTGTACAATTTCGGAAATTGATTAACCCATTGAAATCTTTTGGCCAAGGGATTGAAATGAAAGGGTTAAGAGATTAGATCGGCTCACATCTAACGTCGCGTTTATTTGACAAAAAATTTCCAATATTTAATATGTCGCAATAAAATTGAATAAAAAAAAAGAAATAAAATAATATACGAAATGAATGAGAAAAATTTTTCAACAATTAGTAGGATTTTATGTGCGAAAGTTGGACCAAAATAATGAGTTGACATCGTACTACACTATCTACACTATGGTTATTTTTCTGTACGACTTGCCACGATAAGTAAGACTTTATTTGATACACAACCTATTTTTTGGCTCCAGCAGCTGAAGAAAATAATAAGTTCTTTCAAAACAAAATTAACTTTAGGAAATTTGAAAGATGTCGGTTCCTGTTTTGCGGTCCTCCTCCGTGCTTAGGAGCTCGGATGAAAAGCAACGCATTATACCTCTCTATATATGATATTTAATACTTGACCTTGACCGAGTACAGTCTTTTTGTTTGTTGTATTTGTAAATACAGGGAAAATTTTATCTTCTCTTTGAGAATGAGAGAAATAGCTTTCAGCGTATATATATCTCTGTATATATTTCTCTGTACTTCTCTCCGAATTACGCCTACATTTATTACCGTTGGTATACAAATTTCCAAATATCGAACTCTTTTCGATCGTCTGCACCGTTCGTTCGAGTCTCGTTAGCGAATTTTTATTTATTTTTTTTTTTTCATTTTGTATGAAGAAGAAAGAAGAAGAAGTATGGATCAGCAATAGTGATTTTTAAAAAGTTATTTTCAATTTTATATTTTACATATATGTATGTAGTATGTATGTATGTATGTATGTATGTATGGTTTTTTAGTTTTTTCTGCACTTATTAGATTTTATAAAAAATGAATGCATGAATGAATGAATGCATATATAGATGGAGTAGTAGTAGTAGAAAAAAGTCGAAAAGAGAAAAAACAAATTTACTAAAAAATTTTGAAAAATTTCAATTAAGAAAAAACAAAAAAAGACATCACCTCTTGTATGCAAAAGTTCTTTGCCATTCTCGTATCCTTTTAAAACTTTTAAATGGAAAAGTTTTAAGGCTTTTTTCACTGTTTACAACATAGTTGACTGAGTTTGAATGTACAACTTGTCGGTCAGAATTGTTTCAAACGCTGGTGCAAGCGTAAATACTCTTAGTAAACACCTTCGACAGTCATACTTTACTAATATTACTAAAGCGGTAAAGAAAACAAAAAAACAAAAAAAAAAAAAAATGGTTTGATTACGACTAAAGTGGACATAAAAGTGGCTTTTGCGTTCTCGTTTGGACTCGGAATGCATTAAGAAATACATTTGAAGAGCAAAAGCACAAACGTGTATGTTGTGCGACTATTTATTTTTGTATATTTGGACTACTAAACACGATTGTCCCTCGGACGTGAGTTTCCCAGCATGTGGATGCTATATAATGAACTCATGAATTTATCCGCAACAATTGCGTGCATCATAGGTGTGATAAGGTGTAGTAAGCTTTAAAGGTTGGTAATCTAAACCCATAACATACGAAGTATTTACTTAAGATAAAACGAGGCATGATAACTAACTTACTTAGGATGCCTATATTGATTGTCATGGATGATGATTTAGATTCGGATTTAGATCAATTTTCTGTTTTTCTCTATAGCGCGACATCTATTCATAAGAATTCTCTGCTCTGGTAGGGAATTTGATAATAAGCAAAAGAATCATTATAGCGCTAACATAGCGTAAAGGTACCCTGAGCAATCTTTTGCGGACCTTGAAAAGTTTAGTTAAAATTAAAAACGTTTAATCTTTGTGTATACTAATTGTGTATATTTCCCGTTTCTTTTTTTTTTTTTCTTCCAGGTAAATTATACTTTAAACAACAGTTGATTACTTTTTTGATAACAGTACAAGAAGTAAGTAAGTTTTTTATTTTTAAATAATTAATTATCTGATGCATTATCAAAAAAAAAAAAAAATACTATAAAAATTACCGTTTAAAAAGTTTCAAAATGGCTGACTTAGCAGCATTTACTTCTTTCAGCAAGTCGGTCGAATTTTGCTAAAAAAAAGATGGTTGCTTATCTACTTGGTCGCAGGACTTATTGACCGACAAAATACTGATTATTATCAATCTATTTATAATGTATTAAAATATCATAATATTTACATAAATAATATATAGAAAACATACTGCTACGATAATGACACATGCCGCTAAGCTTTCTAGAGGAGAAATTTCTTCAAATCCAAACAAAAATTTTTGATATTTTACTTGTCGCCGATATAAGCCATAGGCTTTTTATGCAGCTGGCGATTGTGGAAAAGGTTGACAGAACGCCTCCAAAAATCCACCAAAAAATCCCGTACTTGGGATTTGTTTTCAAAAGATTCATAAACAGAGGATTTCGCCGCCTGAGTAGCCGAGTAGCCGAGTAGCCAAGAACCGCGACTAACAAGTCCAGTGTTCGCGGGTTCAAATCTCACCGTATATAGACTGAGTGCTCAGTCGGTAAAGACTTCCATAACACTTATAGATTGCGCACACACCGCACCACCTCCCTATATGTTTCTCTTCCCTCCTCTTCCCGCTGATTAGCACCAGAGTGATGGGCCATATTAAAAAAAAAAAAGAAGAGAAAATATTCATAAGCAGAGGATTTGCTTAAAGCGAACAAAGTCGAATCGTTACATTCGAAGAATAAAGTTGAAAAGAAGTGTTCTTAAGCAGAAGTTGCCTCAAATGATTTGCTTGTAAATAAATAATTGTTCTCAGAGCTATCAAAAAAAAAAATCGCCGCTGCTCTAAATGCACAGATATGCACTTTATATAACAGGTGTAGGATGGATGAAGAGATTCATTTGTTTTGTTTTTTTTTTTTCTCTTTTGTATAAAGCGCGTAAAAATTATTAAAAGGCATTGTTGCGTAACGGTTAAGTGGCGCATTAAGATGCATTTTGGACAAATGCTTAAAGCAAAATTAACGAGATCTCTTAAAAAAGCGATTAACGACTTGTTTATCCATTCTGTACCTTCATAGGCTTATTTTCAATTTATTTAATTCCCTTTGTTTCTCCATAAAAATTGTAGTGTGTGTAAAGATCGAATTCGACCTTACTTCAGTAATAGAATTATATAGACGATGTATGAAGGAAGACTCGCGCAATAATCTTCATAGGCAAACATTGCAGTAAAATAAAAATGAAAATTATCTCTGAAAAAATCAAACATTTTAGATTATTGTCATCAGTAAGAAAGACAAAATGTAGAATCCACTTGACAGTGGGTATCCGTATTTATTAGGACTCCAGGATTTAAAACAGTCTCCATTGCCAGCAAATTACTGCGTCCTTCAATTTCTTTTTCAAAACTTTAAACGTGAATATCTCTCATCTAATCATGGACGAGAGGTCAGTGTGTTATTCGTTTTCCTTTAGTAAGCGACACAGAACAAACGGTGCAAGATGAATGGCACACCAAGTCGGGATCTCGTAACTCTGAATCTGAAATCTGAATGAAGTCGTAGGGTAAGTAGGGTAAGTTTTAATGCCACCAAAAAAAGCAATAGCGGTCTCCTAACGCACAGACAAAGTGATGGACAATCTCAACCTTTTGGTCGTGTCGATATAGAAGGAATCGGCAATCCTTGATGTTCTCAGCATGATAACACAAAACGATGTTCGTTGTATAGAACAATTTTTGAAGTGTCGAACCGTGCAGCCAAAGGCTTAAGCTCTTTAAAGTGTTCCACTACTACTATCTTCACTGCAATCGATACCCGTATCATTTACAGGATATAATTATCGTGTGCGGACGCGAGCTTCCAAATCTTGCTTCTGTGCTCATGGGCGACGAAAGTGTGTTCAGAGCTCTCAATACCTTTGGATGTCGGCGTAATTTAGGCTATGTTGCGCTTATGTCCACATACATTTAGGGCAAGTATTCTACGGAGATAAAAGAAATATGTCCACCCAATTATGCGGTGCGACAGGATTACACAGCTTTCCCAGCGTTCTCATCCATCTCATCCACTCGGGCTGGTGTTACTATACACCGCGCAAGACACTACCGATACTCGTCTTTTCTATGTATGACGTCTTCATTTTGCGTTCGAACATTCACTAATACCTCTATCTTTCTTCACCCGACTCTTCCTAAAAACTTTCGTGATGACCACAGTGCCCGCACGTATAGAGGACATCCCCTGAGCGATTAGTCGCAGAGGACTATTTGTAGAATTATCTCTTAAATCTACAAATGCGTTTGTGTGAACTATAGTATTAAGAAATTGACCCTTCATTTTTGATGCTCTTTTGGGCAAAGCCCCTTAGATTGAAGTTTAAAGAAATATTCTCGAAAGTTTCTTCTTTTTTTTTTTTATGCGATAACACTATTTGCTCGACGATATCGACGAGGTAATGGGAAAACTAGCGCAGTGAATGATGAACCATAGATCCATATCGGTATTAAGTTCGATAGACAAGTAGTCAAATACATATTCATAGCCGTTGCATAGTCGTTGCATATTCATAGTTCATACATTTTTATTCAAGTCGAAGCGATCGCCATTACATTCATGAATAGGATTAGATAAAGGAAACGGAAAGTTACTCAAAGACGGGCAGGACTCATGCCCTAAGAGTTGCGACAAACAAATTTCAAATAGTTTATATTTATGTCTCTTTAGAGATTAGGGTGTCAATGAGTCGTCCTTGCATGAAATACTAAAATATACTAAATAGCTTAGATGATTTTATAGGCAAAATTTTATACGTTTTATACGCGTCACCAATAGCTGGCCGGTATATTCATTTTGCTAAAATGTTTGCCACATTCACAGGAAAGCTGCAGAGATTATTCGAGTGTATGGATTTTTTGATCAGAATCAAATTTTCGATCGAATCGATTTAAGAAAGTATAATATATCTGCCGACGTACGTTAAAGATTCTCCTGATCCCCCAAATGAAGATAGCGCGATAGTTCAAAGGGCACGTATTATCGTATTTTACTTGGATCGAATCAGCTAAAGCCCAACGTAGAGAGTGCGAACATCTCCCTCTTTATACTCGTTACTTATAAACTATATCAACAACAACGAAAAAATTTGATCATGTATTCTTCCTATATACATGATTTTCCACTCCCACACACGCCCTCCCACTATTATATAATATGGAAATTTGAGGGTTTTTTTTTTTTTTTTTTTTTTTTTTTTTTTTTTTTTTTTTTTTTTTAGAGTAGAAATTGTACACATAAACGGCTCGATCGTAGTCTAATATAATTTATTTGTTTGTTTTACACGTAGCTTGAAAGTTGTCAGTGAATATTAAAAATAAATTTCTTATTAAAAGTTGGAAGAAATCCTGAATATGTGAAAGATTAACAAAGCATAACAAAAATTGATAAACTTTGTCACTCTCACTGATATGAGCCACTTTTTCATCATAATGTCTATAGCTATGTGTGTGATTGGTGGAATACCATATCGGGCAAATAGCCTCCATGGCTTGGCTGGTTCTTTTATCAAAACTCTTATCACCGAGATAGGAGTGTACACGATCAACGAATGTCTCATGCGGTGATTGAATTATTTCACGGGATGTATGGCCGTCTTGTTGCAAAACCACAGACAGACAGATAGATAGACAGAACGGACTGGATTATCGTAGCGCCAGATATCGAGCACCAGAAACAATCATTATATGGTCAGCCTCATTTTCAAAGAAGTATATGTTTACGGTGTTTCATATACGGTGTTTGCAGCCCCGAAAAAGAACGCTTTGACAGCTGATAGTTTAGGGTTAGTAAAAATGGAGCATTACACAAGAGAGCAACGCGTTCTCATTGTTGAACCATATTGAAAGTTTATGTGTATGCATATATATATATATATATA
>KK502410.1:1203678-1352764 GCA_000688735.1 Glossina austeni | reverse complement strand
TTTTTTTTTTGTTAAATAGAGAAACGGAGAACATTGAAACTCATTAAATTGACTCTGAAGTGAAGGAAAAGTTTTTCGCTTAAACTCATAAAAACACTATACAGTGTAGCTCGATTTTATGATTGCTATTATTTCTCAAGGAGTTAAGTAAAAATTTGTGTATATTATGTGCATTTTGACGTTTTAGTACAACAACTATTTCCAAACACTTTATTGCTTTCTCATGATAATGTTGTTACTCTTCTTTTTAAATTTTAATGAGTGGATTTTTTTGAAAAATATTTTTTCTTCAAGCGATTTAATTCCTTTCCTTCGAACAAACAGAACAAATTTGCTTAAGTATGATAAGAACAGTTTTTCGGTGTACATGCAGAGGCTAATCACGAAACGTTCCAAATTTCATTTTCGACATTCAAGACTTTTGTTGTTGTTCAAACATTTTTAGAAGCTTATGATGATGATGCCATTCCATCACAGTCCAAATGTAGATTTTGATCTCAACAGCTCTGATAGCGCAAACTCTCTAAGAAGTTTCGAATGGCTTACGAGTTTATGGATCAATTGTTTCTAGACGTTTTGTCTGCGATGGGAAAAATCCAAAAGTTTGAGGAAAAAGGCAAGAAAAGAAAGGTTTTCGACGAGGTAAAGTGGATCTACTACGGTAATCCCAATCGCAAAAAGTCATGAGTTAATCCAGAACAGCCATCAGCCACATCGTAACCATAAAGCTTTGCTGTCCATTTGCCGGGATCAACAAGGTGTAGTGTATTATGAGCTGCTAAAACCGAAATAAAATTGTTATTGCAAAGACGAGAAGCAGTGGTTAACACACCAAGTCATCTTCTTGCACGACAACGCTCGGCCGCATGTTGCAAGAGTTTTCGCGGATGCACTGTTGCAGTTCGAATAGGAAGATCTGCTGCACCCAGCGTACTCACCAGATATAGCGTCTTCTGCTTACCACTTGTTCAGATCGACGCCGCATAGCTTGGCTGGCATGCAGTTCCGAAGTGCTGAAGAAGTGCGACAATGGATCGATGATTGGGTCGCTGCCAAGCCAACATGGTTCTTTCGGCGCGGGCTCGCCATGTTGCCCGAACGATGGAAGCAAATTTTAGAAAGTGATGGAAAATATTTTGATCAATACATCAATAAATTGTACCAAATTTCTCTCAACAAATGATTTTTTTCGAGTGAAAAAATGATCAAAATACATGCATGCATCTAATATAGTTGTAATTATAGCCAAGAAATTTTAGAAATTCATAAACAATACATTTTCACGTAGGTGAAATTAATCTACAATATAAACCAGGATAACCTCCAATCTATTCGGACTTACGGTATATAACTGTCAGTCCCTAATATTGAAATGCTTCAAAAATATCTATCCAAAGCCCTATGACTTTTTATTAATGCTCCTTGGTTCGTTGGCAACTTTATCAGAATGACTAAGCACGTAAATCGCTTGGCAATATCTCTTCTGAATGAATCCAAAAAACTGAGAAGCTTGAAAAGACATTTAGAAATTAACTTAATTTTGCTTAATTCTATTCTCTATTATTGGAATGAATTTTCTAAGTTAACATAAATTTTTTTTTTATTTATTTAGACGACATACATATGTTATTATATTGTCACCTTTGGGGACCTGAGGACAATGCTTCTGCTATTTTTCTCATCTTGATATGACATTTACGTTTTATCTTCAGATAAATTCTAAATTCTAAACGTAACTTAAAAAAAAAAACAAAAAAAAACAAAACAAAACAAATATTTACATATTATATATTATACAACTAATAATGAAAGAAAAAAAAAAAAAAAAAAAAAAATAAGCAAAAAATTGAATTTAAATTTGGTTCTATTAAATGTTCTCTGCAAATAATTAGTACAACGTTATCGCTGCCATCATTAAAAATATTTTTGTGAAATCACAAATTAAATGACATAAGCGCTTACAGGGTGGCCACAAATCATGCAGAATAACGTCTCTTACATATTTCAAGACTACTGCTTACACATTAGAGACTACTTACTACCTGTGAGTTGAGGTTATGTGCTGGAAATATTTCAAGAAAATTCGTAGTTTTGTCCTCCAGGCAAAGAAAATCGAAATAATTCGAACTGTTCGATCTTTCTCTTGTCACGTTTCAGTGAAAGGGTGAGGTAAGCACTAAAATCTTTTCGAACAATTACTTTCACCGATTGTCACTTATGTTGATGAAAAATTCTTGAATTCTTACATCTGTCATCTGTTACATAGAATCAAGCCATGATTTTTATAATTTTCTTCGAATTCAATTTTTTTTCAACTTTTAGGGTTTCGCGCAATACCTCGCGATAGAGTTCCGCCAGTCGTAATGACCATTGTTTTTGCTATTCAGCCCTTTAAGCTTTTTCGAGTTCGAAAATAGGCGACGAGTCAGATATCGTTCATTTATCGTTCATTTGTCTGCTGGGTCTGTGATCGATTAAGACGCCAATGTTGAAAATTGGTGGCGATCTGCTTACATACACCCCCGCTCAATATAATGGGGAAATTAAAACAACTTTCTTCGCGTCTATAACTTTCAATTCTGTTAAGATATTCGATAAAACCTGCAAACGTAATTTTCATCAAAGGTTTTCTAATAAACTCAAAATTAACGGTAAAATTTTCATTCAAATTTACTTGCAATTTATTTCTAATTGAATTGCTATTGGATTGCAAAAATGCTAATGTGTATCAAAATAAATGGGAAATGTATTGGAAATAAATTGGAATTAAAATTTTGCCGCCATTCGTGACCCTATTAACGATAAACCGATTGGTTGGGTTATAGGTTGTACGAAACATATTTAGGGGATTGACAGATAAGGAGAAGAATATGAAAAAGATGTCGCCGTTTTTCCGAGATTGCATCAGTTTTTTCCATGTCTTTAAACTCACATTCTTAACTGATCAAGGAATGCCTGTGCCAAACTTCAGGTTTCTAGCTTAATTTTCACGATGGGGGCAAGACGACAATAATGGAGGAATAAAATTATCCTTTTTACTAAAAATAGATCATCAAGTCATCAGCATCTCGAAAAATGGACCGGCTAGGAAAAACCTGATAACAGGCATTTAAAGGTCTTTACATAAAAAAAATGTTTCAAGATCGAAAAAAGGTTCTGCTTTTTTTCAATATATATAAGCGTGTCATGTTCCCAGTTGATCGCACACGGGGGATGCCACTAATTTTAGCTATGACTACGATATCGCGAATTTCTTCAGCTTCAGTAGGCATCCATCCACCTGCTGGAATAATCAGTTCATTACGTTCATGCTTCTTTTCGATATTGCAGGGTGTAGCAAAAATCTTCTTATCATTTTAGTATTTACTTGAACTGTAATATAATTTTTATCTATCAAAGCCATCGATCAACGATGAATAATTTTTTTTGATATGCAGGTAAGCAGACCTCTTTCGGGTTCATAAGGGACGCAATAGACGCCTTTATAGCGCAAAATGCACAGCCTACCGTAGCTACATACTGCACTACATATCTCTCTGCTTACCTTCCTTTCTATCAAATAAAGTCTTAAGAATTTATGGTAAACTTTTCTGGATGCTTTATGATGCTTGAACAAATAATTAACAGCTCGTTCGTAAGTCAAAATGTTTAAATTAGTTTGTCACGACATGGCAAGAAAGAGTCCGTTTTCTGTTCGTAGCTTGGTTGCGTTTTAACTGCAAATTTACTTTCGCATTAATTAGTGTATGACTTTTCTTCTTAAAGAAAAGTCTTGATCTTAACTAACAGGTATTTAAGAACTAAAATGTAAACGAATTGAACCCAAAAAAAAGAGGACACCCTGTACGTAAATTACGAAATTGAACTTTTCCTTTTCCTTTTTTTTCTTTTTCCGTTTTGTTTTCATTCTACTTTTTACTATTTGCACTTGCATTAAAATTAAGTTGAATTGAAAAGCTAAGCCGTCGTCATATATGGCAACGCATGCATGATACTTATGCGTTTACGGCTATATGTATGCACGACTGCTGCGATTAGAGTCAACCCTCCTATAACGCGATTAATTCGTACCAGGTTATATGGCAATGTCAAAACAAGGTTAATTCGTGCCGTGTTATGTCGGAAATGTGTCGTTCTACGTTAATGTTGTGATAATATGATGAATAGAATAAAAAAAATTCTCTTCATTGAATCGAAGAGTTCATACCATGCGTTTTCTCACATCATGTAACTTGAGATTTGACACTCCCACTACACTTTGGTACTACCAATGCATTTGGGGCAGCTGCGTCAAGTAATTCCATCTAATCCTATTCTTTCTTATCGAGCGTTTCTTCCCGAAGTAGCTCTTGATGGTTTTATTGCAAATCCTTCGCCACTTAAGCCGAGAAGCAATGTTTACTCTTTCTGCAAATAGGTGTGAAATTCCCATTCGCGCTTAAAGCAAAAGTCGTTTCCAATTTGTATTAATTGTTGATGGTTTAATTTACACGCATTGTGAAATTGAGAGTTCGTTCCACGCTTGAATAAGAGATTCGTTTTCATCATTTTTTCTAATCTGTTGAAAATGGTTTGGAAAAATCGACGTATGAAAGTTTGAATGACACCGTGATCGAAAAGTTCTATCCAATTGTCTAATTGTATTAATGACGTGCAATTAGGAGGAAGGGAAATTCTTCTTACCTTTGGATAATAATCCAGTTCCGTGTTGTGGGAAGCAGCGTTATCGAGAATCAGTAAAATTTTAAAATACAAATTTATTTTCTTCTTCTTCTTCGTGCTTTTTATTCTAAAGTTCTCCACGACCGGGATAAAACAATTATAAGCCCAAATATATCAAATAAATCTTGGCTCATGCAAGTTGTTTCATTCAGTTCGCCAGAATGCAGGCAACTGGGTCTTATTAATATTTTTCATCGCCTTCTTAAACGAATTGAATTGATGCAAAGTTGATGCAAACGGAAATCGCGTTATAAGCGGGCAGTCGCAATTTTGATTTCGCATTATAGAAGACTTGACTGTATATACATTTGAACATAAATTTTCCAGTAAATTTAATTGAAAAAATTCCACCATGAAGTGCTGTGTAAAACTGTTGACAGGAGTGTTGCGTCAATTATATTTTTTATTATACATTTTTAACACCGGATATGATTGAAAGAGTGTAAAACAAAAAAAAAAAAAAATAAAAAAAATTAAATAAAAAAGAAAAGAAAAGGCCAAACCTTGGAAAAAAGGACGATTTACTATAGCAAAAATCTGAAAAGGCTGTTGCTTGTTAACTTCATCTAAACACGGGGATCAGATGCAGTCATATTTAATTTGAAATATTTACTCATATTGTGGGTTGAGAAATTTATAAGAATTTGTGATGATTAAACCGAAATGTGTGTGTGAATGCATGAATTCTATGAAATGTAGGAGAATAAAAATTTCCATCTTTGTCTTGTCTATAATGATAGTTGCAAGTGTTCGCTGCTTCGCTGCTTCGCTGCTTTCTATTCAAATGCCGAGATTGAAATTTTTTGACAAAAATTAATGTGAAGAAGAAGAATCAAGCGACGATACATTCAAACCTGTTTTTATGCGGTCTGTTTTTTTTTTTTTTTTTGTGGATCCCTGTGGATCGCCGCACTAAAAAAACACTTTTCAAATGTGATGTGGAAACTATTTCTTAAAGCTACACTTAAATCTGGGAATAAGGATCGCATAACCACACAAAAACAGATTTCAAGGTATTTCTATAGATGATTCTATAGGTGATAAGAAAAAAAGACAAAAAGAAATTTGAGATTGAGACGTAGATGGGTTACCTAACGAGAAACCCTATTATTTTTCGAAAGTGTCGATCGAGAATATTGCAATCGCGCACGGCAGCTCTTATAAGGCGGCAGCGCAAAACATAACTTGACGTTTCACAAATGTACCATAATTAATATTCTTCCAAAAAAAAAAAAAAACAAGTGCGAAAGTTTAATTCGGTCGGGACCGAATCTTTTATACCCATCATTGTATACCTTAGAAAAGACAAAGGAAGCAAAGGAACAAATGCTTTCATGCTCCATAACATGGAGTGGGCACAACTGATTTTTTCTATTTTCAAAAGAAAATTTGTTGTCGTATGTGGGCATGTGGGCATTGTAGGTGTGCCCTTTAAAAAGTTTAGGTCAATTTCAAATTGTTTTGCAAATTTGTGGGCGATATCTTCATTTTCGCTAACAGGAGAATGTTTACTACAAATACTACAAAGTTTCGGAAAACCGACAGATGGACAGGCGGCCAACAGGCGGACATTTTTAGGTGTATTGAAGAGTTAAAATTGGCCAAGAATCTGTATACTTTATGGGGTTTTTGAAGCTTGTTTCTTCGCTTCATAAAGGTATTGAAAAAACAAGCAATGTTTGCTACACTATAATATTGAGTAGGCGTGGTCAAGTTTTTCCATTCTTGTGTACAAATGCTACAGCATCGGCCATAGCATACGAGTTCAAATTTCTGTAAATTTATTTGTTGTAGTAATGAGCAAAAAAACCGCTTTTACATTCGTTGAAAAAAAAAAAGGTGTTCTCAGTTTACGTGGTGCTGTGGGTGTGTCTTTCGTTCGATTTGGCCCATTTTCAATACCAACCTGCTTGCGAAAACTTCCAATGTTGCTGTCAAATTTAAAGTCGATAGCTTCATTTTTGCGGCCAGGACAATGTTTACAATACACACTACACATACGGACAGACAGACATGCTAGAATATATATACTTTGTTAGATCTCTGATGCTTCCTTTTGCAAACGTTCCAAACGTTTTGACAAATTGAACATACCCCTCCTCCTTCAGTGATGGGTATAAAAAAAGGAAAGAACATTTTGTTACTCTTGAGTTCCCCCGTAAAGTTAAGTTAAAACTCATGCCTTGTTGCCATATAAAGATTTCCGTTCGATAACAAAGCGAGTGCAATTTCTATGAATACCTTCGCTTGTGAGGGATTCTATAAAAAAAGGTGTGCCCGTATATGAAAACAGTGTATAATTTTTGCTATTTTATTAGAGGAATGAATAAAACGTAATAATACCCTACATAAATAAATAAATAAATAAATAAAGAATTGCATTGGGTATAGTGGAGGAGGGTATTTAACGTTCGGTCTTTCCTGACTAGTAAGGTTTTTACTTTTCCTTCTACTAATTTCATTGCACAGACGCTTTTACTCTTTTATTTACTTATTAAAAATTTCGTACTGACGGATTATACGAATTTTTGTCTTGCGGTCTCTAATATAAGGACCTTGAGACAGTTGTTGGTGCGTTTATTGATATAAATACTTTCATAAATTTTAATTAAGAATATTCTTTTGAAAACTTCTTCATTGTTTTACATGTTGGTAAATTTGTTGTTGGTTGGCAACGTGCAAGTTTTTCTTTCCCTTTCCCTTTCCCTTTCCCTTTCCCTTTTTGTTTTTTTTTCTTTTTTTTTTTTGCATTTTAGGAGAGTTTTATATCAGAGCGCCTTTCTAAACAACAACGACCATCAAATAAAATAATAAAAAAAAAAAATCTTTTTCATGCACAGACTGTGAATGTGAAATCTTTCCAAGAACTATTCTAGATTTAGTTAAAGAGAAAGGCATCACACAATCTACAAAAATTACAATTAATTGTTACACAAGCAGAAAAAATGCATAAAAATAATTTTTCTGGCAATAATTTGACATTATTTTATTTGATTTAGTCTACCAGAAAATGGCTGGCTATACATACATGAGAAATTTGTCAAGTTTATGCACAACAACAAACTTTCCAATAAATATATAAAAAAATCAAAGTATAAGAACAAAATGGATTGACATTAAGTTTTTCGGAAATTTTCTAAACAATTTCGTATCGCTTTGTATCATAAATGAATGTCGACTTTTATGAGAATACGCATTAGTAAAAATTAATTAATGATTCTTCTTAACGAATAACGATAAAATTTTTGGCTTTTTTTTAATAAAAACATTTTTTTTTCTCATCTCGTGAGGTCTTGTTACGCTAATAATTTTTCCTAAAAAGGAGTACGTTAGTATATCACGGATTTTTCACATTACTCATACGCCTGGTGACTATGTTTTATTAGTTCATTTACTTACATAAAAGATATACTAAAAAAAATAATTAAAAAATTCTAAGCCCTAGAATAACTTGAATTCGCAGCTCGTTTTATTTATTTCCGTTGAGCAAAATATACGTGGGCGTATTTACGCCTAAGGCCATGTAGAGATTATTTTATGCCAATTTTTTTTTTTTTTTATTATTTATTTCTTTACCTAGTTAAAAATGTGGAAGTGGATTCTTTCATTGCAACTGACTATGTATACGTAAAAGTTTACATGAAAGTTTATTCAAATTTCCATATATATAGCCTCGACTTGATCACACGTACAATATTTTACGAATGGCTAGAAGATTTGAATAGTTTATTACAAACACTTTCAAACACTTACTTAGAGTAGTTATTGATTACGATCATTCCACGTGTGATTAGCAAACACTCAGCTTGTTTGCATGAACAGTACAATACGCACATAGAGTATACGGTTGAAGTGCTTGCAAACGTATTAATGTGAATTCTATGTGCACACATCGTTGCGTATGTATTCATAAGGCATTCATTTATGTTTGAAAATAACAGGAATTGAAGTTATGAATACTTGTAATTTCCCCAGGCTTACATACAAATATATTAAGTATGTTCGCACACAACGGACAAAAAGAAAGAAATTTTATACACTTTAGATCGACTACGTAATGCTCAACAATTTACGGGTCTTGTTAGAAAACCGGCTGTGGCTACTTTTTCTCAACGTAATTGATTTCTAGATAGCATACCGCCATAACGTTACAATAGGGCAGCAGGAACCGTTAAATAGCCTGAATCGCTTCGCTTAATGTAATTCATCGTTAAAAATTGCGACTATATTTTCATATAAATATTCATTTGTCATCAGGAAAAGAGACTAATCTGCTCCCAGATTTTTATGTCAAATTGCTATCCGTTTAGTGGGATACTTATCGCGAAGAAGGCTTCTTTTTTTCTTTTCTGAACGTCCAAGTAATCATTCCCTCATATTCCAAATTCTACGCATTCATTTAGTCTATCAAAATATTGTTTTTTTTTTTTTTTTTCTATTCTTGTCGGGACAACAGGTTTCATGTTCGTTAGCAGCGATAAGCATAGGTGAACATGATATACGTAAGTTGGACAAGAAGAACTGAATCCGGATTTAATTGTTTTTTCTTTTTATCTAACATAATAGATATGAAGCGATATGGACGAATGGACTGATGGTAGGTCAAACGTTATGATGTTTGCATGATGAATGAATTTAATGAACTTTGCAATACAAAAAGCACTCGTGCTCTCTTTAACTTTCCAAGCGTTGCTGTGCTCCGTTTTATTTCTTTTTCATTTATATATACATTTTTAGTCAGTTCTCTTCTTTTGAATATATTCAACGCACACATACATGCATATTTAATTAGGAAATAATTACAAGACCACAACATGACCCACATGTTATGCATGAATTTATAAACTACTTACTGTTATGATGCATACACACATACCCAATTGCGAAAATTTGAGGTGAACTACTATTACTAACATTTTACTTAAACCATATCTAACACACTCGTACATACCAAACCACACCCCACGCACACTGTTAAATGAATGGAATATCCTTTGGCAGATATAATGAACTGTAATATATAACGATTGATATGTATGAGTGTGTTTAGTATATAAATAGCATATTATCAATTGGCTGTGGTTAGTAATGCGTGCACACCACACATATATATGCACACCATATATATATATATCTATATATGTATATAGAAATATATATATTATAGAAATATAGAATATATATATATATATATGGAGGATATCTTGTAACATATATGCATTTATTTCTTTGATGAAATTAATTTACGACATAAATTTTACTTAATAAACTCATCATTTGTAAATTGGAATCATATTACGGTTGATCTATGAAAAACTATTTAATTGCAACCAAAGATCAATGTCGGCAACAGGATGTTGCAAATGCGTCCAGAATAATATACGCATTATGTGAACGCTTACATTTACATGGGGGTAGAGGAAGGATTATAAAATTTATGTATGTAAAGCCTAAAGATTATCTGCAAGTGTTCCATTCACCTACCAAGTCTACCAAACGACTTGCGCCCATTATCTCCTTAAAGCAAAATTGCTTTTGTAGAAGAAGAATATATTGACACGAATAATTCAGCGAAAATGTTGCTTTCCGTAGTATCATCAACTAAATCATATTTTATCCAACTGAATTATTTGTGGATTGCCGGTTCAATAAATATAGGATTGATAACATTCTCGGCTATGTTTGCCCCATTATTAGAAATAAGGAGTGTTTTTGAACTGTCACAGTGGTGGTATTAGGATCATAAACTATTTACACCTATGTGTTACTGAGATCAGGTCTGCTCATGTTTTTTATGCTTAAGCTAGAGGTCACTGTTTTCGGGATATTTTTCGGGATACATTTACCACATCCTGATATGTTTTGAGCCAAGGATGAGCGCGCATTGAAAATAGATTTTGCTTCGCTTGTAAAGCCCTATTTTAAGAAAGTCGTTATATAGAAAAAATATAATTTTTATAATGCTTGACAAAACTTGGTTTTGCATGCTAAGTGGATGTGCAAAAATTTCAATGAGATTGGATCAGTTTTGAACCCCACCTAGGTATTCAAAAAAAAAAAAAAAAAAAAAAAAAAAAAAAAAAAAAAATATTGGGGGGGCATGGTCACTTTTGATTTTCAGCGTTTCATTATGAAACTCGNGAGATTGGATCAGTTTTGAACCCCACCTAGGTATAAAAAAAAAAAAAAAAAAAAAAAAAAAAAAAAAAAAAAAAACGTTTGCAAGACAGTACGACTTTTGATTTTCAGCGTTTCATTATGAAACTCGGTCTAGAATAGTAAACTGACCATGCCACGTTTTATGGGTATTCGGTTACTTTTCCGGATGCCCATGGTTATAAGGGTGATAGAGGAGAGTAAGCTTTTGCATGGCAATTGGATATAATTCTTGGTGTTTTTGGTATGGTGTTTAGACCGCTACGGCGGCCAATGGGGTAGAGTATTTAATGGTCGGTCTTGCGATATTACCATCTTATTATTATAACTTAGCACCTTAACACCTTGCTCCTGTATATTTTTCGCATTATGTCGAAAAATTTCGAAAATTTGTTTCAAGCACACACCTTTAAAATAATTCTGCATTCGATGATTTTTCTGCACCGTTTCACTTCCATGGAGTGTTTCACTTAACAAACGGTATATGACCCTGAACCACTGAAAATAATCGAAGACGACAATCGTTTACATTCAATCCGTTCGACGTGCAATGGATAACCAAAAATAATCATTTTATCTCTGTCTGATTTATTTATTTAACCTTTTTTCCTCAAATTTATTAAATCCTACACTTATCGGGATTATTGCTTATATTGATTACCGCTAGCACTCGTAAAGCGTAAGGTTGTCGAAATTAAATAAAAACTAGAGCGCATATAACGCGATTACTACGCAAAAGAGTGCTACAGCTTAAGGACTTTAATTCAATGAAATATCTGAGAACTATTGCGAAGAGTATCCTTACTCTCTGCCTATTCGAAGATATGCGACTGAGTCGAATCCATATCAAAAATTAACTTTTTATGCAGGTATGAGGAAATTAAATAAAAAAACAAAAAAAAAACACACTGCCGTTATGATTACTTGTACGGGTTGGCTTTTGCTTGTATGTAAAATCGTAAATAAAATCATATTCACTGCCAAGTGCTTACCAGAATTCACTGTTAATGATATTATATTAAAAACGTGTGACAGATGGGTGCTGAGAAGGATTAAGAAATCGTAAGTTTCTCTGATTCTTCACAAGTCTTGAATGAATACGGGGCTCAAAAGCCGGGCTTGCAAAAGGCGTCTAGGTCCCTTTGCGTCAGCTGTTGAACTCCTTTTAGTTTGTCATCTATAAAAATATTGTATGTATGAGTTCAATTGGTTCCCTTGAAGCGGTGCCAATTTGATGATCTACTCAATCCACATTCACTTCCCGATCAAAAGCGTAATCATTGATTAGTAAGAAAATTATGTTCGGCCGCGACCGAATCTTTTCTACCCATCATCGTTATCCTAAAAAAAACATAGAACAAGTAAAAGCGCAAAATTTTCATGCGGTACCGATTTTTTCTATTGTCAAAATAAAAAATTTTTGTTAGGCGTATGGGCGTTGTCGGTGTGTCCTTGAAAAGTTCAGGTCGCTTATAAATTCTTTTGCAAATTTGTACGCGATATCCTGATTTTCGCTAACGAGAGAATGTTTACAAGAGACATTACATAGATGGAGAGACGGACATAATTGAATCGATTCAGAAAATGATGGTGACCAAGAATATATATATATATATATATATATATATATATACTTTGTATCGGCTCTGAAACTTTCTTCGGGACGTTGTCAAATGTTTTGACAAAACGAATATATTCCCGTCATCCTTAGGTGATTGCTATAAAAAGCAAGAAAAAAAAAAAAAAACATTAAATGAGATGAGTTGGGTGCATGTTCAGGCACCCAATAGCCAAAAAAAGAACAAAAAAAAAAAAAAGCGTAGAAACGAAGAAATTGAAATGTCATGACGTAGAATAAAGGAAATCGTATTGGTAAAGAAGTCGAACTATTAGATTTGATTTGAGTGGGCTTGATTAACCACACAAGCACACATGTGCCAATCTAAGTACAGATTTGCACGTAACAGGTAGCATGTAGAGCATAGTTGTCGCTAGTTGAAGTAAGATGTAGAAAAATTCTTCATATCGATCAATTCAAAGAGTCACGGCACGGTATGGGCACAGAATGTTGTGTGATTTTCTATTGATACAAACGCAACATATCTAACAAACACTTGACAAAGAAATTAAGGTGATTGGAATACGACAAGCTCGAGATAGTCGTAACATTGTCATCATATTCATTCATTAGCCATTCCGTTCACACTCATTCTAAATTAACCGACAGTGTTAGTTAAGATACGACAGTGAAAATAAATTGACACACATTTATATTTACATTGTCATCGAACTAAAACCTAAAACCTAATGACTATATATATGAATATTGCATTGTGGGAAACGTCGTAGCGCATTTTGGCACTAGATAGGCGATGAAAGCGCATCACCGGTCATCGGTCGGTTTACTAAAACGAAATCTTGAGCCTTGATAAAAATAAAAGGCAAAGACGGTATAAATTGACCGCCTGACTGCCGACTGCTGCTTTGATTTTGTGGTCTAATAATTCAAAGTGCACTCGCCCTCTTAAAAACGCAACAATAAAATTCCTTGCACGCAGATATGTACGCATTTTATTTCCACTTTTCAAATGTCCTTTCGAAGCGAAAGGATATCCAGGATATTATTTCTTATCGACATTTTCGGCACATTTCAAGTGTCAAAATCGTTTCGTCTTCGTTAGTTCTATTCAATAAGATTTGCAAATAATTGGTGTTGTTGTGGATCATTTAAAAAATGACCGCCATTCAATTAATTAGACGAGTCATTATTGCAATATAAAGAACAAAGAATTCATAATTTTAGCATAAATTTATTACTTTACTAATTATTATACCCATCAACTTATGATGAGTGATATGCTCATTTTGTCAAAACGTTCGCAACGCCCAGAGCCCAGAAGCATTAGAAATCAGCATCAGCATCAGCATTCTAAATCGATTTAAGCATATCCCTTTTGTCCGTCTATATGTCTGTCTATATGTCTATGTCATATCTGTTGCTGCGAATCTTAATCTATCCACTTTTGAGGAAATTTTGAGGAAATATTGGAATTTCTTGCACCCAGCTTTGTTATTGAAAAGGGGCTAAATTGGTCGAGGAATAAGGCCACAGCATCACGTAAACTGAAAACATCCCTCTTTTTCAAAAGAAATGAAAAATTGATTCTTTGCTCATCACTCACTCATAAACAATATCAACGCATATTCTATGGGCAATGTTTAGAACCTATACAGGAATATAGAAAAAAAGTAACCACGCCTACTCAACATTATAGTGCATCAAAATTTCATTTTTTTCCAATATCTTTACAAATCTCAAAAAGCCCACAAAGTATATAAATTCTTGACAAGTTTCAAATTCCGAACGCACCCAAGCATGTCCGTCCGTTAATCCCTCCACATGCCCGTCTACGCAACCGGGTAATATATGCGGTAAACATAGCATTAGCGAAAATGAAGATATCAAACAGAATTTGGAATTGACCTAAAATTTCGAAAGGACACGCCTACGCGACAAAACAGTTTAACACTTCTCATATTGTAAGTTTTCGCGCCCATTTGCTTCAATTTTAATCTCAATGATTCTGGCATGATTTTCTTTGATTGTGGCATCATTCGTCCCGATTTCTTTGAAAGTCAGCATAGAGATCCTGTTACAGCAAATTTTCATAATTAAAAAGAGAAAAAGCTAACCCTCGTTACACTACGTAAAGTTTTAAGTTCTCTTGTTGTAAGCAAATCGTGTTTGCTTTTAAAGAGAAATTTCAGATTGAATTCGGGAATACATGGTCAGCTTCGCTCAAGTCTGTAACTTTATATTTTGACTTCAGCACAAATTTAAGAAGCCTTTCGTGTCTCGGGTTCTCTGTCAATAACCCTTTCGCCGGCCTTATGGCTTGTCGCTGCTTACTTCTATAATCATCTAATATCGGTAAAGAACCTGATCGCATGGCTGGTCATTTATCTCTGCGTAATAAAGAAAATCGAAATGAGATCATTAGGCCTTTCATCTATTATATCTTTTAGTTTTATTAAATTAGTAATGGAATGCAAACATCGGTTTTTTTCAATTTTTCTCTGAGGACAATTGCGTTGGACGAGAGCGTTGACTTGCACTTAAATTTCGATTCAAGCCCATTGATCGCAGATATGGTTAAACTAATGAAGAACTTTACTTTGATTAAAAGCATTGAGACTTTTGGAAAAAACTGATGTGCGGGCGGGAAACTCCCTATAAGAAATTCAAGTGTGCCAACAGCAATTAGTTTTTAAGTTGAATAGCGCCTTGCTTTGCAAGATGCTTTAAAGTAAGGGTTTCGAAAAAATATCTTCTTCTTTCTTCTTTCGCAAGAACAACTCTCCGAATTTATAAAAGATAATTATTTGTCCATCATTAACTCTCTAGAAGCTCTGTGTTCGTAAATTCAATTAAAGCTCTCTAGAAAAATCGTTTAACTTCTCCGAAAAAGGTTTATGAACCTTAAAGCTTTAGTTAAACCTCTCATATTCCGCTTTTTCTTCTATTGTATAAAACATCCGTTCAGATGAGATACTTACTCCCCTTTCACTTAGTGCCAATCGTTCGATATCTACACCCATAGTAGAATTAAGTCATTGTTGAAAATCTAAACTTACGAGGCATTCAGCAAAGTAAACTTTTATAACAATTCAACTGCATTTTCCCATATATCACGATTTTCGGAGAAGCAGACGTAGAATTCACGTAGAATTTACCTTTTGCTGGATGTTTCATTACAAACCCATAACTAATGCAAAATGTTCACTGTTTTCCAAATACAAATCAAACTTTTCCGCAAGTATGAACAGACAAGACCAATTAACTTTGATTTTACAAGCGTATCGTGGATAGGACTTTGCGATGGAGTGTATTGTCAGATCTTGAAAGATGTCATTGGCCGCTTTCTCTAAGAGATTTCGTTAGAGTAGGTGCTGTTTCATAAAACGATCCGGTCGTGATCTATTTTTATTCTTGGTGTATAGCGAATTTTGGGGGGACGATGGGACGATGAGGCACCACTACCACGCCTAACACTAATTAATTAGGCGTTTTGAGATATTTTGTGCTTGAATTTTATTCCAAGCTTCGCTAAGAATTCATGCATAGATTTACAGCCGTATTGTGTACAACATCACCGGGACATCATAAGTCACAAGATATTTTCTTATTGATATCCAATCAGAATCAGAATAGAGCTGCTAATGAATGTGATGCATTGGCCAACCCAACATTTATGAGCAAAAAAAATTAAATGTATGTGTTTATTTTAAATAATTTAATAAAACTAAATGTTCCATTAAATTACAAGTGCAAAGCCAAAGCAGACAACTTATCAACTAACCGTCCTTTGCTTCAAATAATAAATAAATAAAACGTAGTCTTTGCCTGTCTATCAGGATATCAGCATGAAGTGTCTATATGGAGGCACATACACATAACATAACATAACATAACATAACATAACACGTACATACGTACAGAAAATATACGCTCCCATGCGTACAGTTATGTATGAAAACTGTAAGAGTTTCTGATGACATGAAAATGTCGTTTGCTTTTGCTCTTATTTCACTCGTTATCTATGTGCGCTGTCACAATGTGTGTATTTTAAAGTGTATCAACGTTAACATTGATTGTCTTGGATTGTCTGCCTGTCTGTCTGTTAGCCTGCCTGTCCTTCTGTCTATCTATCCATCTATCTATCTATCTATCTATCTGTCCGTCTGTCTGACTTTCTGTTCGTATGTGTGCCTGCATTGTACATGTCTTTTTTTTATTATTATTTACGTATGTGTGCCTACATGTGTGAATGTTTAAGAACGCATGTAAACAAAGTGATTGCAAAATTATGCATATGTATTTATACATATATATATATATATATACAATTGTTCGTTTGCTTGACGCTGCACGCTGAATATGGTGTATTCGCGTGTGTGTTAAGATTAGCTTATGTTACATGAAACGTTAGCTACACTTTGACGATGACATTGATGCGTATTTCTTATAAATTTTTAATGAAGATGAAAATTTTAAATGGATCTCTTTCTACGCAAGATCAAATTAGCGATAAATAGTCATTTGCGTTAAATAAATTATTGTAGACTTACAAACAACAAGGTTTCTATTTACATTTAATTTGCTTTACAAGGAAGTTCCTTAAAAAATATTTATTCTTAATTTGCATTATCGACACCTTTCATTAAAACAAATCATATTCATATCATTCATCATATTCATCAATTTTCTATATGTAAAAGTTAAAGTCTGCTGCAGTCTTCGCGCAATACTTATAACGCCTAACAACAATAAGCCCTGAGCACCTCTAAAAATGTAAAAAGGAATCTATTCATCTGTGTCTGTCAATCTGCCTGATTGCCAATAGTCATTATCGCGCACTTTGACTACAGCGTTATATATATATATTTTTTTTTTTTACACCCCCTTTCGCCATCTCACCAAATTATCTTCAAAGTCAAGTCCTTTAAGCGAACAACTGTCCGTAAATGTTAAGATTATACCTGAAATATTTTACATATTCATGGCGAAGATTGATTTCTCACTTACGATGCTAAACCGTGTCACGGCAGAAACTATAGCCTATCGAAAGCAAGTTCCCCTAAAAGCTATCTACCTAATGTAATAAAGCAATCGGCCGATGGCATTTAATGTAATATCGATAGCTAGTGAACATTAGATGAAAACAGCGATGAACTGGGGTAAGTGAAACAATCATAACAGCAAGGAATAGGAAGAGAATTCCAAGTAGAAGTGCAGCCAACCACCAACCATCGGTCAGTTGATATTGCAACTGTTAGAGGTGAAATGAGACCTTAGGTTTAGTAAACCAGCATCAGAATGGATTAATATTTCGACGAAATATATACGAATGGAGGGGTAATAAGAGCCCTTAAAATTTTCATTTTAAACTTCTAGCTATCTGTTGGTAGACGGTTGTCATTCGATGAAATGTATTAAACGCTGTCCAATAAACTGAAGACGAGAATTGAAGACGAGAAGAAAAAGAAAATTTTTAATCAGCTTTGCTGAGATGCTTTGCTTTAGATAAAGATAAAATTGATCAGATATACTTTTTTATACCCACCGAGGGCGATGTACTCACTCCTCTTGCCATAATGTTTGCTATACCCAGAAGGAAACTGCTGGACACCTTATAATAGATGCATGTCTTTGTTGTTGACTCTCTGCCGATCGCAAGAATGAAGACATCGACTTCAAATGTGTGTGTTTTTTGCATGCAGGCAGGCATTGACAGCGGGCCAAATTGGTCAGAGCCCAAGTGGAAACTGAACGCAATTCCGTTTCTCTAACGTTTTTACTCACTAATCACAAACATAGAAAAATTCTATTTTTTTTAAACCTTTAAACCTTTTTAAGGTGCTTTATGCTTATTAATCAAGAGGTAAACAAGACAGAACGTTTAAAACTACTTTGTGTATCCCTCAAATGTATTATCAGCCTAGGCTAGGCGTTAATTCGCTAAACATTGTGATTACTTTTCTCTTAGTAACACCAGCGATATGGGTATCGAATAAAAGAATTTTGAGAGTAGAATGCGAAAAGTATAGTGGTGGTGGTGGTGGTGGTGGTGGTGGTGGGTATGCGGGAATCGGCCCCAGTCGACTATGACTTTTTTGTTTGTTTTGTTTGATTATTGATTTTGAGAAACTACTTAACTTTTTAAAAACAAATATAAGCGGAAGTAAAGTCTTCTGAGTAAAAAAAGTTTGAAGAGCATATGTGACAACAAAATCTAATTTTTAAGAGTATACGATAAAACTGGGTGAAGGATAATAAGACCTTAGACAAGAAAACTAATTTGCTTAATTTTTGGGACGTTAGGTCGCGCTATGATTTGTCTTCCATATAAGGGCATGGTCTATATGGAAACAAAATATAATTTTTAGTTTTTTGCTACGGAACTAAAAAAGGGCGGTCTGCCGTGGTTTCAGAATATATAGTCCCACTCGATCCGATTTTTCAAGATTTATTTAATTTACTTTATTTCGAGAAATGTTAAAAATTGCAATATTTCTCCTTATCATGGCTGCTTTTAAATGTGGCATTATGTGGGGAGTGGATCGAGTGGTCTGTAACAATGATTAATCTCGGACCAAAGCATACCAATGTCGCAAATTTCATCGCAAATATATCGCAATGAACGTGATTCGCACATATGTTGCACATATTTGTACAAACAGTAGTAGTGACATTTGACCACCAGCAGGGTAGGTTTGTAGAGCGATACATTAATACATTAGTTAATGTAATTTTTGAAGCTGCTAGGGTTTCCCTATTAAAGTCAGTATTCAATTAGTGTGTGCATCTGGTTTATTCCGAAGCCCATAAGGCCTCTTTTGTCACTTAATAAAACTTTCACACGATTAAAGTTTTCTTCCTAATCAATAAAAGAAGACATTAAAGCAAAATATGTACACTTTGCTTACATGGAACATCTTATACATGTGCGTATGTATGTATGTATATATATATATTTAATATTTCTTTGAACGCGTGCTTACGTGCTTTGATGATCATGCGCCGGCTTGTGATTGTTGTTATTATTATTAATGCGCAAAATTTCACCTTTCGACTATTAACAATTTTGTGTGAAAACTTTATTCAAATTATGAGAAAAACAATAAACTTATTGTCTGTAAGCGTATAAAACAAAAAAAAAAAATAAAAGAAGAGTCAATTTTCTTTTATGCATAAGCTGGCAGAGCTTTCCTCCAAGTTATGCCATTTGGTCTTTTCCAGTCGTTTCTTTCAAATTAACATAAAAATTTATAAAATATTTTTGGATTTCGTCGTCATACAAATGTGGAAAATTTGATTTGAAAAGTATGCTATGTAAACACAATTACACGTATGCATAAACAGATAGATAAACGCAGAGCGGACGTGTATAATTTGCATATTCTTATGGCAGGCACAGTCATGTTAAGTTCAAGTTAAATGTCATTACGAATTAAATGAAACGGGCAAAGAAACAACAAATACGCATACACGTAGCTATGCATCGATACCGTATCGTACCGTACCGTACCGTACCGTACCGTACGTACGTATATGCCACACACTCGCCATATAGAGTGTGTATCAGCCAGCATCAATACAATAATATCAACAAGGCAAAGTAATGTAAGCATGATGCAAGCCTGCTATGCGACGATATGCGTGAAAACTTACAAAAACACACACATTCATTCGCTCAGCCACAGAAAAGCACAACACTTTGACAGCTCAAGTTACTTTTTTGTAGCATAAAAACCTTTTCTTCTTTATGGTATGTGTGTGTGTGTTTATGCGTTTATGTGTTTATGTGTTTATGTGTTTGTATGTTTGTGTGTTTGGGTGTTTGGGTGCGCGCGCGTTAGCCATTTTCATCAATTTAACGAATTCTCAATACTGTCAACTAACAAAAGTGTTTTCCCTGAATTTTTCTACTTTTTTTTTTTTTTTGCATCATTAATGTTGTTGTTTAAATATAAATACGAAAAAAAGAAGAAAAAATTCAAAGGCAAAAACGCAAACGTCCACAACGTAATTGTTGTTCGTTTTCTACATTTGTTATTGTAATTTCCTTACCTTAAATGCACGAAAGTCATGAGTTTGGCGGAACTTTGATAGACTTGACTGATGGATTGTCTCTCTGTTGACACACAATAGATCGTAAGACAAACACATCAAGAGAGATATTAAAGCTTACATATCTCTTGTATATGTCTTTGTTATTTGTTGTATGTTATCACACATATCTTATAGTAATAGTAGCAGTAATGGTGATGGTGTCGATTGTTGTTATTATTGTTGTTTTTTTGCCCCTGACTTTTATTTATTTATTTATTTTTCAGTCTTTGCTTTATCCATAGTTGGTCAATATTGACAACGATTCGTTTTTATTTCTGTTTATTCTCCTGTTTACAGTTCTGTTAACGTTTTATTTCATTTTGATTTTTTTGATTGTTGTGGCTTCAACCAGCTCAGTCTATTAATGCGATTATTTGAAATCGAAAAGATAAGAGATTTCTCGGCATGCGTACGTGTAGGCGGGATCGGAATCGTAGAAAATATATTTCTCGTAGTTAACGAGGCGAGATACTTGAAAATTCATCTTCAAAACCGCAATCGTTCACACATGAATTGAATGTATTTGTGTCACTATTTCGATAAATACACACACTATTCATGTCTGACGTTGCGGATATGCTAATGTTATAATGTTACAGCCATTGGTCCATTTCATCACCTCTGTCTCTGTTGACGTATAGAACTTTTCACTTGTTCGTTGGTTTGCTCATCCATTCTCAAGCCTGTTTCCATCCATTCATTTGTTCGCGTATTCGCTCATCTGTTATTCCACACATCGGGCAGAAGTCGTCATTTCGTCCGTTCTTCTTTTATTCACCCACCATTACCCGTTTACTTGTTTGCCCATCGTTCCTTTCGCCCGCCATCCTACGAGTTTCTCTTCTTCCTCATCATTTGTTCAGTTGCTTTACAAGCGGTTTGATTATCCGTTCATCGTTCAATCTGTCTATCGCTGAGTCGCTCTATCCGCTCAGCCCTTCATTAATTGATCTGTTTATCAGCTATCAGCCCATCGGTGATTCTATCCACCCATCTGTCCATATGTCCCATATGTCTTACCATCTCATTTTATGTGAATGATCGCCTACCTAAACATCCGCGCTTTTATTACTCCATCTCTCGTTATGTCGCTCCATCCATTTGCCTGCCTTTTAATATGTCCATCTCTTCGCCCATAGGTCTCGCATTTGTCTCTGCGGGATTCGATCGTCATAGCGATTGGGGTGTGTGTGTGTGTGTGAAACTTAACACACATGTAAAACATTGCAAAGTTGTTGCCCTATAAAATATGTTGTATGTTGTTTGAGAACGATTATATGAAGCGGATTATGAAAAGTACTTCGACCCAAAGCAAATTTTTCACATTTATTTACTAAAATGCCGAAAATGCTACTTTCTACCGATTTCTGTCGAGAGTTATGATAGAATTTGCATCAAATATAAAAATTTAATATCAATTTTGACTGCAACTAACTGTTGGTAATTATCCCCTAGAGAGACTGTTATCCATGAGTATATTAAATCCGAGCGGATGTACGCAAACCGTCGAATGTCTTAAAATGAATATCGATCGAATCAGAACAAAATTCTGAATAACATGCGTACAGATTAACACGTGTGTGGCTGACTGCTCTGACTGCAAATAAGAAAAAAAATCTATAGAATTTCCCTTTTTCCGATAATTAATAGGACAATAAACAAATGAAACAATGCATGTGTCTGTTCCATGTATCAACGTGATATTCTGAACCGTTAGACACTTTTCTCTAATTCTTTGCCCGTATTCCATATTATTTGTATATGGGTTTTCAGCAGTTATGGGCAAATCGTTGATCGAATTCAGATGATTTTACGAAAGGCATCTGAGTCCATGGTTTCTCGAAGCGTCGAAAATAATCAATGTTTGCTAAATGTATGTGGACAGCCCTGACTAACTGGTTTTTCACGTTTGCGAACTTAACTTGTAGTCAAAGTAATCGAAAAAAGTTTGAAACTAAGTTTGCTCTTCTATAGCAAACTCTTGCGCCCTTAACCGCGACGCCAAGATATGGGCAAACATGCCTTAAATCAATCCAGGTATTAATTTTTAAAACTTTAATTAAAGAAACAGCTAAGCAAATTCTCTAAAACAACTCTATAATATAAATAATTGACAAAAAAATTGATTTTGAAAAATTAATTTTAAGATTTATAAACATAATCTGCATAAGAACACAGGATTTTCGTAAAAAATAAATAAATCTTTTGTTTTTCTTTT
Source organism: Glossina austeni (assembly GCA_000688735.1). Taxonomy (NCBI): domain Eukaryota; kingdom Metazoa; phylum Arthropoda; class Insecta; order Diptera; family Glossinidae; genus Glossina; species Glossina austeni. The sequence continues at coordinate 1,329,995 of KK502410.1, read as the reverse complement.
TTTACCTCCCACTGAACATTCAGAATCCCCATAAGGTGCGTATCTACACTGTGTACAGGTGCACTGTGTATGAGGTGCACACATATATATTAAATGCTGAATCGATTTATCTATGTCTGTCTGTCCTTCTGCGGTAAATATCCTCCTCTGATCGCCGACACATTAAATTTTGCAAGTCGTTCAATGAACACGCTTACCATCTGAAATGAGCTGAGAACATCTCTGTTTTCAAAACCAATAAAAGTGAATATCTTGCTATATACTTAGATAGAATAACTACAACAACAACAGTATCTGTGCAAACATCACTCACGGCTATTCGGTTTTTTTCTTTTTTTTTGTGTATTTTAAGGGTAAATGTGGTGGATATAAAAAAATCGGCCATAGCCGAATATAATTTTCGTACTTGAAGAGTTTTGCATAATTCTTCTAAATACTGAAAAGCGATACGAGCAGAAAATAAATCACTCGTAGCGATCGAATGACGTACGTACCTCAAAAATTCGTAAATTGATGAAAAAAGAAAAACCGAAAAATTTGATCAGACATGACACTTAACATATTTACTGTCGTAAAGAAAGTAATAAAGAGAAAGAAAAATAATAGAGATAGACGAATGAAAGAGATAGAGAGAGAGAGAGAGATTTTAAAAAAAGTATTCCCTGAGTTTTTATAATAAAAAAAAAACCCATGCACCGCATGCAGATAGAATATCATAAGCGAAAGTGTTTACCCGAAATAGAATCAAGAAATTCGATTGCGAAGATTGTTGATCACCGGTCAAGATCAACCGGTCCTTCTATTGTATGACAAATTGATTCGTACTACTACTAAGGGCCTTCGATTTATTTATTTATAACGATGATAATCTCAAAGCTGATCATGTTTCGAAATATTTTTTATTTCAAATTTAATTTTTGCCAACAAGGTCGCTATACGAATAATAATAATTTAATGATCCATTACTTATTGTCCGCACATAAACGGAATCTTCTTCGCATTACGTAACGTAATCATTAAATATTGAATTAATTGCTTTGCGGATAATAAATTCTCTTTGACGATCATTAAAATCTTTTGCAAATTTAACAATTCACTAACTCCTAAAGCCATTTGCATATTTAATAAATTATAAAGCCACACAAACATACATAAGCACATAAAAAACTTCAGATTTTCACCCTCTAACCAACTATACTCGTTGTTAGCAAAAAAAAAAAAAAAAAAAGGAATTAATACAAGTGCTGTGGAAATGGGGAGAAATGGAAAAAGTCTAGAAAAATCCTTGCGGTTCAAATATTTGCTTGAATTAAAGTCGAAGAAAAAACAAGAAAGAAATTTATAATAGAGTCAAGACGAATCCATTGTTACCCTACATGAGCAATAATTGACTGTTAGGTAGAATGAAAATCGATTCAGCTTCGACTATAACATATCTTATCGTACCTGTTGTGTATCGTATACATTTCAAATCAGGTAATTGCATATTCTAAAAACCCTACTACGATCGATTTATATATAGACTTTTACTTTCGATAATTGTCGGCGTAACTTTGATCCAATTTAGTTGGAAAGGTGCAACTATATGTTATAAGCTGAAAATACCACAACTTCTACGCAATTATCTACCAATAAAAAAAAAAAGAGAAATTATTTATATTTTTTCTTTTTTTTCGTTGAGTAAGGTTCGATGGTGTAATTCATCGGCTTCTCGGACAAGTGATGGTGATAAGGAAGACTTGTAGAGATAATTTTTTCCTTTAGGTAAAGTTTTAAGTCGATGGTCGATGGTTTTAATCGAAGGTCAGATGGACAGACAGGCCGACAAATATGTCTAGATCGATTCCTTTATTTACGCTCATCATGAGTATATATATATATACATACTTATATATATATATATATATTTACCACCTATGTATGCATGTATATATCTACGATAGTTATTTCTAGGCTACTTCCTTTTGCGAATATAAAGAACTCTTGAAAATAAGAGAGATTAGAAAGAAAAGACCGCAATTTTCAAATTCATTTTCTTTAGATTTTGTTATTATGCCCAATACGTCGTGTCGTTGTTAGCTTGTTTGCGTCATTTCGGTTTTAATACCCCCGGGCCATTTGGGACGCACTAGGTGAACATTGCAAAAAAACAAAAAAACAAAAAAAATATTTAAACGCATTCAAGTAAAAACAAAGATAATATTGTCCACAAAACTAACAATTACTGGTTTATTCATGGCCGACGATGCTAGGGTGAGAGCATATCTCTTTTTCCTCGCACTTGTACTAAACTTTTCAATGCAAATTAAAAGTAAGAAAAAAAAACAAACAAACAAAACAAACAAAAAAGAACGCAAACGAAAACGAAACCACACGAACAAAAAAAAAAAAAAAAAAAAAAATTACTATAAATTCAGAATTTATTAGACGATAAAGTTTTTTTTTAAGTTGAACTCTTTAATCAGCCAACGTTACCAAGTGCTAGATGCAGTCCATTTGCAAAATTTTCACATTTTAATTACTATTGAGCTGAAAGCTAAACATGAAGATAACTAGAAACATACACCAAAGCAAAACAAGGATAACTATTAAATTGAGGATGGCTTGGAGGAAACAAAAAAAAATAAAAATATTTTATTATATTTCATATATACATACATATATATATGCATTTCTTTTTTTTTTTTTTGAAAACTTGTCCTTCAAGAGCATTACGGTCACGTACTAAAGAGTTTCTTGTAAGTTGTTTCGATTAACTCTAGCAGTATGCGGTAGTCTATGCAGGCGGACAAAAATTCTTAATAAAAATATTTTTTATTAACTATGGCACACACTTTTCTAATATCCAAAAGTCGTCGGCATAATTGTTTTGTTCTTTCTGTTGCTGGGTTACTTCGCCTCTTGCGATGATATATGAATTTCCGTTTGTGTGTTTCCTTGTTACTAGAAATGTGAAATTTTTGCGAAATTCGACTGATAGGTGGGCATGCGCCCACGATATTTTAAAAAACTAAAACAACGTGAGCTCTACATTCATTACTATCATCAAACTTCAAAGCGATTTGAGGGCGTGTAAATAACTCTGAACGTGAACTCTTTGTCATTATGAGTCTTTTTAAGCCCGTCAGTAAATATCATATATCATGGACCAAGTCTTCGATTGTTGGCTATTGATAATGAGATTTTTTGCAAATTGCATTGTATATCAAGTTTGTCTGCGTGTATGTAACGCTCAACTTATAAGTCGCATTTTACGACATATGTTGATGAAATCTGGTACACTGGCCTTGGCGCCTTGAAAATTGTATTCTATTAGCATATTAAACGAATGAAGAAGGAATCATTTTTGGAAGCTATATATGTTGCTATTTTTAATATACTTGACAAATATGGCTGGAATATGTCTTGTGAAGAATTAAATCATCGTGAAATGTTTGAAGGCCATGTATGAGGCCATTTCGTATATCTATTCCCATACACACACACAGATATACTATTATATGTTTTTACTATTTTATAATGAATAGGTGTGAAGGACGGAAAATTCCAGAAACTTCTAATCGAAATCGCAAGCCTTTATATGGCAATGCGGTCAAATTCTTTGGTACTTTATGATGAAAATAAATGAAAGTTCACATTAGGTGAACTGTTGTAGGGTATTTAATAATTTTGATCGGATATGAACGGTTTTGCTTGCTACTTGACTAATTAAATACTGTGAGCGCATTTGTAAGCCGATTCCGTTCATTATCAAACTCGATCTGAGGGAATACAGTCAGAAAGGGCATGCCATGCCTAAGCCGCTTATCTTACCCTTGCAAGTTCCAAAAATGCGAATACATGGCGAATGCAGCAATTCAGAAATTTACGTCAATCACCTATATGTACATATATAGATATATATATAGTTATGGGAAAATACAAAATTAATGTTAATGGCACAGCATTGGGCACATAAATGCGAAATATTTCAAAACTTGACTTTTCATCGTTTACGCAATTTTCCGGTGCACAGAAATTTCGTTGAGACTTCGTCGACATACGAAAGTCGTCACGTACCGAATTGTTGTTGCTTGTAGAAAGTTGTTGTAAAAGTGTAGAGAAATGCTTGTGATATTTTACTTACGATGCCTCATATCTTGTCGTGAAACACAAAACTGACTTTAGGGTATCTACACGATCTACACGATCTACAAGGCTATGAAGCGTTAGCAAGGGAAGTCACAAAAATCATGACCAAATACTAATAGAACACAATTTCCATTGTTATTATTGGGGCCGAGATCGCTCTGGGCGTGTAATAGTAGCCTATTTGTAATAATCTACAACAACAGTTGTACTTAAATGTCGACATGTGTCAGGTAACATAGCATTCATGGCAGATTAATTACGATTTGAGGCGTATTTTTGACGATCCCATCCTAATGACATCGTGGATTACTTACGTAAGACGGTGTTTGTTACTTTTTAAAATTTCCTAAAAGGGAATCTTTGCAAGATCTTATCTATCTTAGCTGGTGAGATCCATTATATTGCTTTCGATTTCAGTTAACAGACAATTAAGTATTTGGTAAAATTGTTGCACTCTATTCAACATCGATTATATAACGGATTGTTAAATTGCTTTCAATTGTTTTCTTTGTTCCGAATGCATTGATTCGTGATTCGATGTTTTACATAACGGCGCCATTTGGCACTTGTGTACGTTTTAAATGCATACCATACGGAAAATCAATGAAGTACAAAGATTGTTAACAAAACGTATACATATATATATATATATATGTATATATATATGAAAACTAATGCAGACCAAAAATGGAAATGAAAAAAGAAAAACGAAAAAGAAAGAGAAAAAAACCGAGAAAAATTGGGTCAATTATGTGAGATTTGAAATTTCAATGCGAAAGAGAGAACGAAATGCAATACCGCAACAATCCGAACACTGAAGTACAAGTTTATGGAGTGGATGCATGCTTCTCAAATGGAATTTAAGGCGGAAAAGAAAGAGATGCAAAAACATTTCATTTGAAATAGTTAATGCGTAAGGAATTTGATACGTAACGAATCTTTTGGCATAAGCAAATTTGAGGTTAAACTATATGTGCCTAAAACCGAAAAAGAAGCTTGCATAGCAAATGTTTTTCAAAGTCCAAAACCTAAACAAACACATTCTCAAGTAACAGTCAAATAAACAAATCAAATACCCGCGAGTTGGAAAGCACAAGAGAAAACAAGAAAGAACATTACATTTGGTCGAGACCGACTCTTTTACACCCCTCACCGTTAGCGTAAAAAAGACTCAAAAAAAAAAAAAAAAAAAAAAGAAAAGAACTAAATTTTCATACTCTATAATATTGGTCGGGCGCGGCGGAGTTTCTCCTATTTTTCGAATAAAAGCGAAAATTTATATGGGTTATGCGTTGTACGTTATGAGTACGAAGCAAAAGACACGGAGGACAAGGGTGTTCACAGTTTTTATATAGACGTATCGTTTGATCGGTTTGGGCCATTTTTCAAACTCTTTTGCAAATTCGTAGCCGATATATTTATTGCGAACGGAGGAGAGATTACCGCAGATACTACACAGATGGACAGACAGCAGCAGACGGACATGCTCAGATGCATTCCGAATTTGAAACTGACTAGGAATTACTATACTTGAGTGGGTTTTTGAATCTTGCTTTTTCGCGTTATATTGAAAAATAAATTAAATATTGATAGACTATAACGTTGGATGGGCGTAATCAATTTCTCCCATCTTTGTACAGGTACTACTACACCATCGCCCAAAGAATATGGGCTCAAATTTTTAAATATTTATCTGCAGTAGTTTGTGAGTAATGATAGAAGGCCCAATTTTTTTGTTGCTTTTGAAAGACAGAGGTCTTCTCAGTTCACCTGGTACTGTGGGCGTGCCTTTTGACCGATTTGGTCCATTTTCAATATCGGACTGCTTGTCAAATTTCAAGCCGACAGCATTATTTTTGCGGCCAGGAGATTGTTCACAACAGAAATGACATAGACGGAAAGACGGACATGGACAGACAGTCAAAACGATAGCTGAAGAGATGCTCATATGGACGCATAGAGAAAAAGAAAGACCCCTAGGTAGCAAGGGAGACGAATTGAAAGAACTCATTAAAAAGCGAAAGATATGTGAGCTGGGGAGGACAACTGTATAAGATGTTAAAACGCTTGTGCACCGAAGTGGGTTGATAGAACAACAAACAAATGAATGTAAATATAATGAAATTCAGCGGACCAATAGTTACACTGAAAGGCTGATCAACGGCACCGACGGGCGAACAGACGTATGGACGAATAAATGTACTTTCCGATGAATAGATAAGACGTTCGACAGTAAAAAGCATAGAAAACAATGTATGGATAAATGGACACATGAACTTAAAGATGAATAGCTAAGTGGAGTGTGCAGAGTGAAATGTCAAAGAGCAGATGGGCGGAAGGCCAATAGGTGAAAGACAGTTTGGTGGATAGGTAAGTAGATAAGCAAACAGGTAAACCGCGTTTTGCATAGGCGGACGCACAAACGGTGAAATGATTGGCGTCGAAAGAACCGAGAGACGAACAATTACTCGGAAGAACCGATGACCGGAAGAACATATAAACAGGTACAGGTAAAAATCTAAGTAGAGACGTACAAACAGACAAATATGTGCACAAGCAGAGAGATGAACTGAAACTGAAGAGAACAACAAGTAAGTGAACAAAAGCATAAGCGAACGGATATTTTTATAGATGAATGGCAAACGAACAAAGAAATGAATGGATAGCCAACTTGATAGCTGGACACTTACGATGTGTGGCAAGTGAATGCAAAAGAAGACAGACCGGACAGACCGGCAACTAGGTAAACTAACATGGGAAAAATTGGATGAACGCAGGGCCGAAAAGATAAGTTTGTAAGTTTACGTACGAGCGAAGTGACGAGCAAATGGACATAAGAACAAGACGCCACATGAACGGAGAAATCTTCTGACGGTCGAACTGGCAGACGGACACGCAAGACAAATAGATGCAAAGATGAATACAGGGATGGATAGATGGATGGATGGATGAACTGGGAATTGGATAAACGATTAAGATGCACTGGTGAATGCCAGGACAGGTATATGAAATGAATCCGTACTCGTGTTTGTGGATATCGTAAGTGGATTGATAAAGTTAGTAAGTAAACCTTTACCTACTACGATGATGATGAATTTAAACATACTGAATATTAGCAGAATGAAAACCTCACCCGTTTACTTGATTTTGTATGTATGTATGTATGTATGTATGTATCCACAAGCACGCAACCATAACAACAGCAAACAGCAACAAAAAAAAGGAACAGCTATCAATTATTTAAGATGCTCTCTGTTAATCTCGGGCCGGCAGACACATAAAAAGTGCTTTTCTTTTTGAGGTAAACGTTTTTTTTTTTTTTTTTTCTAAATAAAAATTCATGGGCCAACTGCGTACCTAAATGTAAACGCATGTGTATGTGCGATGAGATTATTATTTTTTAAATGAAAATTCACAAAATATATAAGAACGTCACGCGTGCACAAACAAGCATACATATAAAGAATTTATAGAGTTAAAGTGTGTCAGCATAACCGTGCTTTTGTGTTTGTTGTTCATTTTTCTTACCATTTGAAGTGGGCTGAAGTGTTTTAGAGACGTTTAGAGACTCCGTACCTCGCTAGCTATCCGGCTGGTTTGTTTGTTTGTTTGTTTGTTTGTTTGTTTTATGCGTTTCTTTGTTTGTCGACTTTGCTTGTAAGCGCGATGCATTCATTTTTAAAAAAGTTCACGTGTGTTATAATGTGTGCCTATATGGCATACAAACCTAATAATTTTATAAACAAAGAAACGAAAGACAGTAAAAGTGTGATTTTTATTTGTAGTTTTTTTCTTTTCTTTTCTTTTCTTTTCTTTTGATTTCCTTTTCCATGTCACGCTGATTGACAAGTTTTTTTAATATTAAAAAATATTAGGAGAAAAAAAAAGCCATATGATGATAATTTTTATCTTAAGCATAGCATAGATTCATTCGAAAATCAACAATAAAACACACAAGCATAACAAACATAAACGCTTAACCTATGAGAGCTGAGAGCAGAGACAATTTTCAATTGTCGAACAGAATTTAATGCTCTGCTGCATGTAACGTTTAACTTTAAATTGCTTGCGTAGAGGAAATTAATGTATGCAACATAGGTAACTAACTAACTAACTAACTATCTATCACTCACGCAATGGACGCGATGCACGAGATGCTTAATTTTACACAAGTTACACAAACATGCAGTACGTTACGTTAACTAAAATCCTCCTCTCTTTTACGTTCAAGTTAATATTATCTTAAGTTTTGCTGATTTAAAAATCGAAAGGGACACAAGCAAGCAAAGCTCATCATTTATTTGTTTATCTCAAGGTTGCTACACTTTTAAAATTGAGTAAATAAGTGCGCATTTAATGCTCACTCACTCTACTTCTGACACAGGTCAGAGTATCGAGTATGGTCGAGTATCGTGTCTCTGCACATGAAATCTTTCCCTAAAGGAAAATCTAATGAGTGTAACTCGGCTGCAATCACAATTAAAAAATGATTATGAATTTACCCATCTTTTGAAATGAAACTCCATTCTGCTCGATATCGGAAATCCGTAGTTCAACTACTTTATCAGTCATTACCGGCTTACTCGTGAATCGCGTGAAACAAGGAGAAAATATGTGAAGGTAACGGGACGGGACATTATTTGCAAAATTTCATTCCAAGGACCATTTGATCCACTTTGTGGAAATGCCATTGTCGCAGAAATGAAAACGAGAAGCCAGGGTTTTAAACAAATATTTCCTAATCGATGCAAAATCGGTGTGTGATTTGTCCGCATAAACTTCGGCAGTAACGAAAAAATTTCGACATCTTTTTCATGATAAAAACAAAGGAAAACAAAAGACTTCCATTGGTACAGCCCGTAAAGATGCAGATTTTCTTATTGCAAACAAATCGGGTTTCTTTTTAAAGGGAAGGGTTTTCGACTTCATCAAGCATTTAGACATTTGCGAAACCCTGATGTGCCACAGCCGTGTTGTAGTGACTTCTCCGCGGGAAACCCCTGGTAATGAACTCGAACGTCCTATTCGGAAGAAGCCTCTTCGTGTTCAGCACGCATTATTGTGGATTATCAAGGACTGCTGAAGTAATAATTTGGCCGACAGCAAAACTGTGTTGACTCGGTTTGATGTACACCTACGGATGTTGCAAATCTATGAAGCAAGGTAGACACCGTTTGCGATCACGGAGATGCACGGAAGATTCTAAAACTACATGTTGCCTAAAATATTTATCTGCCACATCGGAAAATGAAGCCATTGGGCCATAGATCGATGCAAATCTTCTTTTTGCGCTTTTAACTTCGATCTGTCAAGGATACAAAACCTTTCGGGAGTTTTGTCTTTGCATTGGGTCTACATGCACCAGCCTGTTTTGACGCTTAAGGAGGAGTGATTCTTTCGGGATTGAAAGAAGGAAGATTGAGGACATTGCAACAAAATATATAAACAAAATTTAATGCGTATTAGAAAATGTTTGTTTTTTGTTTCTTATAATACTCTAGACAACGTGAGAGTATGTTCGCAGCACCCAGAAGGACTTGAGAGATAGACCCACCATTTATCGATTCAATATCGCTTTCTGAATATTTTGGTTCGAGGATGAACACTTTTTATGAAACTGGTTAGGATGGGACCACTTCCCATATAATGCCTGTCCGCTGGGCCGTCTGCTGGGCCGTCTGCTACAATCTTTTTCGTAAAAACTTGTATAAAAAAATTCTTAATAAAAATGATGAGACGACATTAAGTAATATAGAAAACCTATTAAACACATTTCAACGATCATTATTCAATATGACGCGACGAAGACGACAACGACAACGACAACGACAACGACACTGTCTTCTTCAGGTGACGTTTTTTATTCATTAATTTATTTTATTCTGCCGCATATTAGCATATAAATATTTTCTATTATAACATTATGCATAAATATGTTGCGCGAATACGCGCGCCCGCGTGTAAAAGTTTTTATGACATTTTCGTTGTCTTGTTGTCGTTGACAGTAAACAAGGTGTGGCATAAATATATGTTTTCAACAATTTATCATAAATTTTTTCTTTCAAATGTAAACGATTGCTTGGTTTTAAGTTGAGTTGTAAGTTAAGTTAAGCTTGTGCTGGTGTGGTTGTGCATTAAACTAATCAACATAAACTATAAAGCAAATGATAATAGGGGAGACGTTCAATCATCATTTAAATTCTACTCATAGTATGCGTATGTGTTCGTTCGTCTGTCTGTGCGTTTGGGTGTTGAAAGTGTTTTCAAACAGGAAATACTTTAAGCGCTGACTGACAAAATAAATGAATTAAGATAACTAACGGGCTGCAAGAATATTGCTAAACATAGCAAATTTTTCCAATTTATTTTTCTTCTTCATTCTTATTTCCATTCTATGCCCTTTTTAAAATTTCCTAAATTTCCTAAAATTGCCTAAAATGTATTAAATGGCTTACGATTTTCATGACCGCTAGTGAAGAATCGAAATAAAGAAATAACAATAATTGTGAAGCCTTCCGTTAAATATGATTATGGTGAACTTAACTTCCTAGGTATTCGAAGATTAGAAAATTTCGGAGCTATTTTTAAAGGTCAAATTTAAAGGTCAATTTTTGAAGTTTAATTTTTAAATCGAGCATTTTCTTGCTTTAATTGTTATTAAATAAGAGAAGGCACTCTTTCCGTATTAACATCTCGCTTTAAATTGTTTTTAACAAGTAATCGATCTGTAATCAATTATTTTCTGAATCGATTTCCAAATTTTGACTTATTTTGAGGAAATTTGAATTGGATCGGATCACTATTGCGACCCAAATTCTGAAATACTTCTTTTTATAACCAAAAAAAAAAAAAAGAATTCGAATTTTCAAAATATGTCGACAAAAATCACCGAGTATTGAGAATCGACGAAAAAAAATTTGGGTCGAATAGGGAAATTTTTTATTAAATTTTATTTTATATTTAAAATATTTTTCTTCATATTTTTCTCTTCTTCTTATTTCTGAACATAGCGAATGATATCAGTATGGCATCGAAATGCTTGTGCAGCGGTATTTCTTTGCCCGAGGCTCCAGAGTGTACTTATTTCATTATATTCCACCAATTTTTTCTTTCACTTTCGATTTTACTAATCCCCGATATGGATCGGAAAATTTTGAACCATGTTAGCCTATCTAACGTTCAGTTTGTGATATATTCTGCCTGTCTGTCTGACTGTCCACTTGGTAAAGACTAGCTTGTTTGTTCACTGTTGGCCATTATTAAAGTTCTTGAGATTTGGATGGGAGAGGAAACTTTTAGTTCCATTCCATTTCGTAGCAAGTATAAAAAAAACCCTTATAGTTACACGCGCTTACAATTAAAAACAAAAACTGAAAGAAACTCAAAAGCAAAAAAGTGAGAATTTTAAAACAATGACTGGCTTTACTAGTGCATGTAAGGTAAATACAATTTGCGCTTACCATCGACAACAGGGCGAGTTTCAGTTTTCACAATTTACCATTTGCTAAGGAAATTATATTAAATTAGTTATCAAGTTTGTGTTTTTACAGTAATGCTCTAGAGACATTATATGTCCTGCTATGCGAGTTGTTTACAGAATTCCGTAACACGGCTCCAACAGAGATGCTTTTTTATTCGTTTAGCGAACAACCGTTTACCCTTAGGAAAATTGATTCGTATGTACAAGTGTGCACTTTAGTTATAATTTTTAAATCACGCATTTCGATGAATATTTTCACCCTCTACACTATTTACGCAACAAATTTACGCGATATCTGTCCGGCCGATGTTTATTACTCTAATCTAATACTGTGCTCACCATACAGACGGTAAATTTCGAGTGGTCGGTCATTGATGAGTCGCAATTCATTTCCAAAAAGGATTGCTAATCTACCGGATTTCATTAAAGTGTCTGGAAAGCTTTCAATCTACTTGCAAGAACTTTTACGTTCAAAAGAAATGTGTGTGTGGATGGACATGCGACGAAGAAAGGGTCTAAATGGTGGGTCCATCTCAAGTGCTTCATCGTTTATAATATATACATACCCTGATTACAACGGTTGTTGTTGTTATATTTCGCTAAAAAAAGAAATCCTTTCACTGAATTGTGTCCTTCCCACGAACACACGAATCTTTGAACATTTGTGCTTACGAGAAACAAGTTTAAGGCTTTTTTACAGTACAAATAGTAAGTTGCCGTATAAATCTGTTAAGAGAAACTTGGACTATATGCGTATATTTTCATAGAAATCGGAGAATTGTTTAACTGTAGGTAGGCGATCAAAAAATTCGATAATATGCTCTTTAGTTATTTTATTCAAACAAGAATAGTTGCAACTTGCGAACTGAAGGCTGTAAACTGCAAGCGCGACGTATGACGATGTATGTATGACACCATCCTATGAAAGTTCAGATGACTCCAATCGCGGAACACGCAAGATTTTTTTTCTATTAGCTTTTTAGTCGTTTCTCTTTCGTTTGTAGACTGCTTTGAAGCATTCTAAATAAAACTATTGGTACTTTCTGCTTTTTGCAAGAAAGGAAAAAAGAAAAAAAGCCTTAAAACTTTTTTTTGGCTTCGCTTATGCGTTACAAATGCGTAAAAATAAATTGCTTGCTTCTACTGCTGAGGTGCTACGCTTTAGCCACGGAAAGTGTTGTGATATTTTATAAAACATCATTTATTTGAAAAACGTAAATACGCAGAAAAATAATCGTTTTCCTTCATTTCCTACACGCCACCGAAGGTGTGGGGTTCGCTTTATCAAAACGCAAATGCAAAGCCCAGAAGGAAAAGTGTCGGTAGCTTCATAACATAAATACATACTTGATGAGCAAATTCAAATTCTGAATCAATTTAATCATGTCAGTCCGTCTGTCAGCGTGTGTGTTGAACGTCCTATTGCTCGCAAAAAGAAAGATATCGGCTTCAAAGTTAGCAGAAACATTGGAAATATACTTTTATGCAGTTGGATATTGAAAATAGGAGGACACGCCCACAATAAAACATGAAGTCAGAATACTTTGGTTTTCAGAAGCAAAAAATCGATATTTTGCTCACCCAGTCATAAGTTACAACAATAAATACTTGCACATTTTATTTTGATATAAAGGTGCTGGGTACAAAGGGTTCGGTCGAATATAAATTCTTTACCTGCTTTCTTTCTCTTTTCATGATTTTACTTTAAACATAACAATAAAATATTTAAAGTATTTTGCTGACAACTTCGCACTCATCTTTTTTTTTCCCTCTCTTATTGCACAGCATTCGTTATTATACAATAAAAAAAATCGTAATTTTCTAAGCAAGTCAGTAGCCATCAGTTTAATGGCGACTAAGTTCGCTAGGTTCGCTAAGAGTGCACAACTTTTTCTGTTTTGTTGTTATTATTTTATCTTTTCCTACTGGTTCTGGTGGTGCAAATATTCATAACAGGCGGCGGAAAATTGTATATAGAAATATTTTTTAATTTAGAGGCAGGATGTTGAAATTAGAGATTAAAATTTATTATCATAATTAGTTGCTGTTGCACCCATTCAAGGATGCAAGAATATGGGGAAATGATAATTTATTATGTCATCATTATGGCACTTATACAAGAACCACAGCGTGCTATGGGTAATTTGGTGTACAGCAGCATGATTAATCATTGGTTAACACCATAGTTGAAATTGTTGTTCCTTTAGAAAAAAAACTTTTCCTGCATTCAAAAATTCACTGCAAATAAATAGTTTTCGGGCGTAAGCTTACAAAATTGATTTTCTTATAAAAGCTAAGTCGATGATTCGTCGAAACACAGAAAAAATTTCAATTCGAACCATTGATTTATGGAACCATTTATTACATACTACCTATCGATAGCATCCATGCGTAAAGAATTATTTTAGCGAAATTACATTTTAGCGAATAACAAACGACGATTAGGGTCATAAACGATTTCTCTTACAAGCTCGCTCTACTAATTGTTTCTTGGTTGTAGAGATTAATTGAAAACCGTTGCGCTTCCAGCTGCACCTTCATGAGCGATCAATAATCCTTTCCAGCTCGACCATGCCGGCCACGAACATCTTTTTCATAAGGACGACGTGCTTTTGTGTGCTTTTTCCTAAGATTATGCAGGTAGCAGATGCTACTCTCACTTACCCGTCTCTCACTTACCCGTCGAGTAACACACGTGTCTTCTAAAACTTGGTAATAGATTTTGCAAAGGTTTTGAGGTTAACTCGCAATGTTTATTAAAGGTTGCTCTTCATATGCTCCTATATATCAAAATCAGTTTTATGTCAAACGTTTTAATCTGTCCAACTCTACCAGTTAGTCGTGGAGCAATGCTGGTTTTAAGTGAACGTATCTCCAAGGTTGAGTAGCAGATTTCGCAAATTGTCGAAAATTTTGTAAACCCACTTATGGACTCATTCACATTCGTCACACTCGTGCCAATTTGGGGACATGTTAACTTCTTCTGAGAAAGTTTGACTTGATCTTAATACATTTTAAAATACACTCAGGGGACGTCTCCTATACGTACGGGCGTGGTGGAAAGGTTACTGGAGGAGCGGGATGAGGAAGGGGAATAGTGGTTGCGAACGTTTGACTTGAAAACGGAGACGTCAGTAACTCCAGGACGTGTAGTTAACAACGCTGAGAAAGATGTGGAATCCTGTCGAATTGGTGGCCAATATTTTTGTTATCTGCCTAGAACACCTGCCATGAGCTAATGATTTATTTAGTGCTGCAAGGATATAGCGAGCAATGCTTTTGAGAGAGCCAATCGAATTGCGGGCTCTCGGTTTTCAAGGAACGAGAGCGAAGAGATGGTGTCGTTACGCAAACCGCTATTCTCAATTATTGTCCATTTTCTCTGCCTCTTAAGAATTTCCGTTCTGATTTTCCAATATCACCTTTAGGAAGCAAATTGTTTTTTATATCCTTCACCGAATGATGAGGGATATATTCATTTTGTCAAAACGTTTGCAACGCCTAGAAGAAAAAGATCCCGCAAAGCATATGTATTGTTGATCAGCATCAAATCTTACATCGATTTAAGCATGTCCATCTGTCCGTCTGTCGAACTTAAATGTTCTCCTAGCCGCAGAACTGAAGTTGTCGACTTCAAAATTGTTAAGAACATTGGAAATTCTTGCACCCAGTTCGATATTCAAAATGGGCCAAATCGTTCGAAGGACACGCCCACAGCACATCGTAAACTAAGAATACCTCTTTTTTTCTTATACAAAAATTAGAAAGCATGTTTTGTGGGCGATGCCGATGTAGCATTTGTGCACAAAAATGGGAAAAATTGACCAGGCCTGTCCAATATTACAGGGTATCAAAATTGAATTATTTTTTCAAAAAGTTCATAACGCTTGCAAAACCCCATAAAGTATACAAATTCTTGGCCAGTTTCACATCTTGAATGCACCCATACATGTCCGCCTGTTCGTCTGTCCATCTGTCTGTTTGCGCAACTGTGTAGTATTTATGGTAAACATTCTCCCGTTAGTGAAAATGAAGATATCGCCTGAAAATTTGCAAAAGAATATGGAATTGACCTAAAGTTTTCAAAGGACACGCCTGCAACGCCCACATGTCAATTTGCAAAAACTTTTCTTTTGAAAATAGAAGAAATCAACTACGCCCACTCTTTGTTATAGAGCCTGAGAATTTTGTTCTTTTACTTCTTTTGTCTCTTTTCTGGCGTAAACGGTGATCGGCGTAAAAGATTTGGTCTCGATAGAATTTAATTTTCTTACTTGTTTTTTTATTAATATACTGTTGACGGCGGCAATCTTTCCGGAATACGTTCCAAAAGCCATTCTCGTCATTATAAGATCTTTAACTTTTTTTTTTAAATTATTAGTGTATTAATGTTGAGTCGCTTAAAGTGCAAATAAGTGAAATTCACATTTCATTGACTTGAAACTTTTTATTTAAATAATTTCATTTTATCATATGTTCACGAAACTAATTATTGGTGTTTGAAGTCACAGAAGTAAAAATATTTTTAAAACTAATTTACAAAACTATTTAAACTGATTTTTGCCTTTCAATAAAAACTCTTCCATAATGCGATAGGAACTTGCGTTGTTATTACGTTATACGCTATAGTGATAGTAGTAGTAGTAGTAGTAGTAGTAATAGAACACTATGTTTATGATGATGTGAACACAACCCTAGAGAGTTTATGTTTGCGAATATTATTTATGTATGTTTTCCATTATTTTCCATTATGGCTGAGAATGTATATAAAAAGTTTTCAATTTCCTGACTAGCAATTGCTTCACTTTGCATAACGTGCATAATAATAAAAAAAAAGAAAAGAAAACATAAATAAATAAATAAAAATAATATTAAGAAAAAATGCTTTTCCTCATCATTTTGAAGTAAGTTTGCAATTTAATTCTCGTTACTCGGTAACTCCTGTAATTGTCGTCCATTATGCAAATTTTTAAAATTTAGTTATGTGTTAAGTATTTTAATATAAATGGCGATGTATTTATTAACAAATCGTATGGCGTTCAGAAAATGTGCATAAATTATTTTTCCACTTAGTTAAAGAGCTCATTAAAATATTTCGTTTCCAACAGCCAAGTGTTCCCCAAATAATAACTCACTTATCACTTATCACACTTTCTTATCCTTTTCTCTCCTATCGCAATAGGGTTCACAAAAATTGTATTCCAATTCTTTTAAATAAAATTCGATATTTATTTTCGCGTTTCTATACCTGGATGTAATGTCAGATAAGACAAAATAAAATTTTTTTATCAGAGACATTTTCCACGAAATAAGACGAGGTATTTGAGACAGAGAGAGAGAGAGAGAGATAGAGAGAAAGAAGAAAAAAACAAACAAATTGCAAATGCTTGCAGACAACATATGACTTGTTAACTGTTGACGAAAATAGCAAACACAACAATACCATCGATTACAATAGCAATGAGAAGAGCAGAGCCAACAAAGACAGAAACGTGCCCACTTAACATTCAGCTCACTTTCATCTCTCTCTCGTCTTCTTCAAGTTATTAACATCTTATCTCAGTGTTTGTTACTTTTGCTATTTGCTGCCGCCTTATATAAATAAGATGGGGTTTTGTAAGAACTTACGTAATAAGTGCTCATGCCTTGTTGGCGTGTGTGCACGTGTGTGTATATGCCTGCGTTAATAATAAAAAGGATTCTGTGAGAATAGTAACTAATGCACTAATTATACAAGTAAATGACTACCAAAGGAAATTACTGCTGATGTTAAGGAAATTTTCTGGCAAAACAGAACGGAAGGCGATAATAGCATTACGTTGAGTTATTTAAACTTAAGCAGCATAGCACGACTAACACAAAATCCAAGAGAAAAATGAGTCTATATTTAATTTTAATTTAATAAAACTCAGACAATTCATTTATTTCGATGGCAGAAGAAAATCTGCAACAAAATGAAGTTGTTTGCTAAGAAGATTAAAAATACAAAGAAAAAAAAAAACAAAATTAAATAAATAAAAACAAATCTCTAAAATACTTAACGAACGTTTGCTTTGTTCTGTGCAGAAGTTTGGAACATATTTTTTATTTTTTTTTTTAAATCAAATAACAGCTACGCGGTTGATTTCGAACTATTGCATAAGCGTGTGAGTAGTACTAGTGTATGTAGTAGTATTGCATAAGTGTTGTGAGTGATATCGAAATGTTCTATGGGAACAAATATTTATTATTTCTCGGCTTAAGATTCTAAAATACAGTCAACCAAATCCGCTAATCTGTCTGCCGGGCCGTTTATCCTCTACTCGTTCGCTCGCTTAACGCGAACATTCCTAATCTGGGAAATACGGAGATTAAATTAGATTAAGATGGAGGATAAGTCGTTAATATATTTTTGTGTGCTTTCTACGTGCGTGAAACTAGACTTCATTTCCGTTCGCCATCATCGCGAGGCGACGTTTTGCTGAGCCGCATTTGATACGCGACTAATGAGCGTAGTTTCCGTCGGAGTACTGATTACTTAGGGATTGTGAATTTTCCAAGCACCAGGTGCTCTGCTGGTGTGTGTGGGCATAGATTGAATATCCCTCCGCTTGCAAAACCTAGCAAAGCTACGAAGTCCGATATGAACAGCGTCAGAAAATATAACACTCAATACACTGCTTCTTTCTCTTTGTACGCTTTACAAGTTTTATGCATTTATTAGAATTTAACCTAAAAGCAGACACTTCTGTTCCCTGCCAAGCTAGAAATGTGCAGAAGTCATATCTCCCCTACGGTATATCGAGTTAATAATATTTTGCAAATAAACGAAATCCTCAAATCATCTACTCACCACAGCGCGTGTACCTCTATCGGTACACATTCCACACAGGATTGTAAAAATCATTGCGCCGCATAGCATTAATAATATTAGGTAATAATTAATTTTTTAATTTAAATTTTTTTAATATTTTAATTTAAAAATTTGATCTTGACGTATAAATGAAGCGCACGTAGCCCATATCCGAAACCGTACGTGTGGCAAGGAGTGTACTAACTAACATCCATCAAAAACCTTGGGCAATTTACAATAATTAGCATTAAAAGTGAAAATTTTCTTATAAAAAGGCTAGGAGCATAGGAACTAAGACCATCCATCCGTCCTTTTGAGATAGTTCGGTGCCTCGATTCATTATCTTTGATAGAATTTATAACTTTGTACTTTTTATTATAAGCATTTTTTTTTTTCTTTAATTTTATGTTTTATAACATTTTTTTCTTTTAACTTTTCGCGCACATTTCAAATTCCTTTAGGAGCCGTTTTCTTTTCTTTCAAACTAAACGAACTCATTAGAGTTGTCCGGCATGACAATAAATTAATGTGCATATTTGTTGTTTTTGTTGTTTTCAGTTTTATTATTACCGTTATTATTATTTTGTTTTAAAAATATAAAATCACTATTAAATTTTACTGCTCTCTGCAGAATTAAACCAAAAAAAAAAACAAAAAAATGGTTTTTTACTATAATATTTTCTTTTTAGCACTTACAAGCATATAACCCAAGGCACTCTATATACATATATAACAAATAAATAACAACATAAACATATAGAATATATGTACATGCGTGGGCATTGCACGTAAAAAAAATTTATAAATATGTAAAAAGTAAAAAATTAAATATTAAAAATAGAATTTGATTGTAATTCGTGAAGGCGTGAAGCCTGGTCCGAGATAAATTTTCCTCTTTTTTTTTTTCTTAGTTTTTACATTTTAAAATTATTAAAATAATGTAGTACCGGTTATAGAGTCCTCTCAGGGTTTTCATTTTTATACGTTGCACTGCTTGTGCTACAAGCAAGGGTGTGTTAACTTAGTACGAATGTATGCAACACCCAGAAGGGCTTGAGATAGATCCCAACTTTTATTGTACGAATCGATTCGGATCGATTCCATCTAAGCTTGTCTGTCCCTCTGCCCTTCTTGTTTTTTTGTGTTCAGTCTACAGGATCGCAATTTTTAAGATGTGTGTCGACATGATTTGAAACCAGAACGAATGCAGTCGGAAATCGCTCGTATCGGACTACATTTCCCATACCACAACTATTTTAAAGTCGTTATATGAATAACTGTAGGGTAGTGTAGGGTATTCGATGGTAAGCCATGCTCCATTATATCCTTTCTCGAGGTAATAATTCTGCCAAGGTTGCCAACGCACAGCACACAGTCAACTGTGCGATAGCCCACGCGGTTTGATGACCGCAAAAATTGCTCTCTTTTCATTAGAAAAGAGAGCCCTCTTCCGATACAGCTCTTATGCTTCCAGAAGAAAAACCCGTCGCCACCCGTCGTTATAGAGAGCAAATCTTAAACCCTTCTTTGCGGTGGACTATGCGACTCGCGTAAGCGAGAGCTAAAAAGGCAACAGTCAACGTTTATAAGGAGCACCACGAAACAGTGACCCAAGGGATCCCATATCTCTGCTCCCCATACATTAGTGCATTAAAATATCAGCTTTTCTACCAATTAACTAAACGCCCACATATGCCCTGACTAGTAAAAAGCTCCAAATTACGAAAAACGACTAGCGGCCATTTTCTCAATCATTCCATACTAAAAGTTCGCATCAATCGCTTTATAAGATAGCAATGCGGACGTCATGGATGTGTGATGTGTGAAGCGATGCTTTCTTTCCCATTGCGAATGCACAAATATTTTTTAGCTTTATCTATACCTCACTCAAAGACTTCAATCTCTTACTTGGGAAAGATTTTAGTGTATAGCTAATCCAAGTCCATTTTCAGAATTTAGAAGCGAACCACTATTTCCTCACAATTTGCTCCAAAAATGTGCCAAAACATTAGTTGCAGAAATAATTATTTCGAACGATCGAAGAATCGTAAAATTTAATTTTCATCAAATGCATTGTCAACGTTCTTGGCTACAGCCGCAATATGTTATTCCCTCGTTCCTTTTGAGATTATGTCTTTTTCTCGGTCTTCACTATTCCACCATAATACAATCGCGTGAAGTGAAATTTTTAAAACACCAAAACTCTCGATCAGTTTTCTCGAGTTCCAGATGACGGCATCGTTAGTTGCGCTAGCATCGATTTACGCTCGTTGTAATACTTTCCAGTGTTGTGCCCGGTAAGATTTAAAGGTGCAAGGAGATGATTCTGCAGCTACAAGCCAATAAGATGGAAAAGGTTCGATTATGGTTCATAGTCGGCAACCGGAAAATCATTTCGGATTTATGATCTTAACATCCTAATATCTGGCTGAATATCTCTCTCTGTCTATGAATCTATCTAATGAATGGATTTTTGCTTATGTTGACTCTTCTTTTACTTCATTCACATTTTTTCCTATTTTCAGCACTTTACTCTTCGACTGATATAAGATCAAATTGTTTTTTTTTTTTTTTTTGGTATATAAAAGAGGAATGGATCAGGACTGTAAACGATAAGACCAATAAGGCCGGTGGCGTTATGAGTTTTTAATACAAGTTCTTCTTTAGGGCTTAAAATTGATAACAGCCACAAAGACGATAACAGAGAAAGTTGTGATGATGATTATTATTGATGTATTGATGCTTTAATGATGTTGATATCTCTCTCTCTCTCTCTCTCTCTCTCTGCTCGTTAGTAGCAGACCATTTGCTTTACATTCTTTCTTTTTTTTTTTTAATAAAAGAATTTAAACAAAAATTGAGAAAATTTTATGCTTGTGAGCTAACTTTAAATGAAAAATTTTATTCAAGTGTAGTTATATACAGTAGTAGTAGTAGTTGAGACGCATTTTACACCTGCATTTACTTTTATATCTCAACCCTCATCACTTGGTGTTCCCGATTGAATTTTTATGTAAAGAGAATATAAAAACACGTAAGAAAATTATATTCGGTCCTGACCGAATCCTTTGTACCTATCATCGGGATCCTAAAAAAAAAACGAAAATAACTACGTTTTCATAGTCTGCAGGCGCTTTTTTCTATTTTCAGAATAAAAGTGGAAATTTATATTTTTTTATGTGTTTTATTTTATGAGTAAGAAGCAGTTTTTCTTACACAGCTATGTGGGTTTTGTAGGCGTGTCCTCTGAAAAGTTTAGGCCACTTTCAAATTCTTTTGCAAGTTTTTGCGAACAGAAGAATGCTTACCACAGATGCTACGCAGTTGCGCCAGACGGACAGGCGGACAGACAGACAGATGAATGGATGACCATTGTTAGGTGCATTCCGAACTCGGGCCTGATCATGAATTTACATAATTTATGGAGATTTTGAACTTCGCTTCCGTGCGTGATAAAAGCTTTGAAACAAAAATTAATATATGATGCGTAATAAAATTAAGTAGGCGCGGCCGATTTTTCCATTTTTGTACAGATACCACAGCATGGTCCATAGAATATACGTTCAAATTTTTGCAGATTTATCTGCAATAGTTTATGAGTAACAAGCAAAGAACCAATTTTTTAATCTTTTTCAAAAAGCGAGGTGCCCTCACTTTACGTAGTAATGTGAACGTGTCCTTCGACTGATTTGGCCCGTCCTCGGTACCAAACTGCGCATAAGAACTTCTAATGTTTCTGTCAAATTTGAAGTTGATAGCTTAACCTTTGCAGTAAGGAGATTGTGTACAGACGGTCAGACATCCAGACAGGTAGAGGCACGTGCTTGAGATGATTCAAAATTCGCTTCTGATCAAGAATATATATATATATATATATATACTTTGTAGGATATCTGGCTCTTCCGTGCGGGCGTTGCAAACGTTGTGACAAAATGAATATACCCCTCGTCCTTCGATGATGGGTATAATAAAACTAAAATACGTTTCCGTTGCTGTCATTGCGGTCATGTCCGATGGTTCAAAGTTTGTAAATAAACCATAAAACCAAAGAGCATTTAATGTTAAAAAGTTAAAACACGTAATGCATACGCAAATTAAAGGGAAAACTTTTAATTAAATACAAAAACAAAAAAAGATTAAAATAAGATGAAATAATATGAATACAAATTAAACAAAGTAAGTAATACTTGCACTTGCGTTAAGATATAAAACACAAAACTTTACTTATTGCTCAGCATGCGATGGCTGGCGCATCAGTTACAATCATTCAGAATTTTTAAACTCTTTATATTTCGGTGGATGCTGCACTGTTCCGATAAGTTTAAGCCAAGCATTTATGTATTTTAAACTATTGTGCACATAATTTCGGTTCTCGAGATACGAGCGGAAACGTAAGTAAGAGTAAGAGAACCACAGAGAATAAATTTATGCGCTTACGGAGAATTACTTAGTATAAGTTTCTAAGAAATAAACACAATGAAGAAATAATGCTATCATGTGCACTGGGAGTTATTTAATGGCAGCATTGTAGATATAAAGCAAAGAGAGATTCGCAAAGGAAGGAAATCTTATTGCATAAATCCATGCATATCAGCGAGTAAAATACGATACGAAAGTTATACGCACATACTTACTACGCACATAATATTGCAAGAAATTGAACAAAACCCATTGTATTCCATAATCCATTTAATCCATTTGCACATATATCTTAGATTGCACAGCCTACGGTAGAGTGTATATGTGCATAAAACGTATAAATTTGTGGAAAAAATTCAGCTGTTTTATACTTCCCCACTAGTGAACTAGTTTATGTTGCGAGGTAATCTTTAATCTTTGTGCTGCTCTTTAATTGGGCAATAGATTCTATTAAAGCTTTGCTCTGTCAATTTAAGCTATAACTCGATTTTGTCAACCAACATTGATTTCGATGATTAAGGTTGGGCTTTCTTAATTAAAGCTCGATCTTATTGACTAATGCTCGGCTTTGCTAGTTAAAGGTCTGGTTTTTTAGTCGACGCTAGATTTACGAACATTTCTTGATGGAAAAAGTTTTTAAATCGTGGATGTCGCAAAATAAAAATTTGGAAAATGGAATTTAGTACAAGCACTCCTCGATCGCTCAAAAATGGATGTGATCTGCCCAAAATGCATAAGAAAGTAAAACAATCTCGCCACATTTTTCACATTTTGTTTTGGTCTATAACTCTCAGTCCCGTGAATATTTCACCATACTTTCCATATACTTTTTAAATTCAGATTTTTCGTAAAGACTACGACGTAACAGGAGTCTTTTAGTTGTATAGATTTGATTGTCAGCTACATGATAGATACGTTCCCAAAATATTCGTGTAAAACATATAGTGGCTATATGAAGAAATAAGAAGATCGATTCCAGGTCTTAGAAAGCAATCGAAAAGTATAATAAAAAATATTAAAAAATTCTTTTCAGAGTTCATTTAAGAATTTATTTCATTCTTACAGATTTTAATTCATTAAATATATTACAAAAAAAAATAAATTATGATTTGAAAAACCAAACTGCATTTAGTAAAAAATACATTAAGTCTTTACTCTACGCTTAATTCTGGGAATCCCACTCCTGTACGAATATAACCGACATAATTTAACTGACTTGTGAAAAATATAACACGAAGTTACAGTTAGTATCTGCGAGAAGTGGGAATGAAAAATTCATTGAAAAATTCATTGAATACTGAAAATCGTGTTAAAAAAAAAAAACGATTCGCGTAAAAAGAGATTTTTTTTCTTTTTTCCTCGCGTTAAAACAAATTACGTGTTGAAGAAAATAACGTGAGGATCAAGAAATTAGGTCTAGTTTAATAAAAAACAAATAGGAACACTACAGTCGGACATTATCTTACACCACATTGTCTAACACAATTCTTATTTTTATTATAGAACACAAAGATTATAATTTGTGGGTATTCATGGGGACTCAACCTAATATAGTACAAGTTGAATCCTTACATATGGCAGGATCCAAAAATAGGCCTGGATGGTCTAAATTGTGTACAGTTTATTTTATTTTTTTTTTTTTTTTGTTATAAAATTACTATAATATTATGGGTCAATTTCCATCATCACATATTACAACTAAGACTTTTCTGCTCTACAAAGGATCAATTTTCGTAAAAATCCTTAATAGGCTGGGATCCAAAAAATAGGCCGAACTTCAGTTTTCGTTATGCCACAGCCGGTTTGAAGTTTTCATACCGGTTGAGAATGCCGAAAAACTACCACTTCGCCACTTTTGGCGAAAAATTTTGAAAATTACAATTTTTTTCCATATAACGACTTTTCAGAATAAGGCGTTAGTTGGGGAGTGGTCGAAAAAGTGGACGGATGCGAACCATTTTTAGTGGCTTTCGTCCTCGGGTCAAAACCCGTCAGTGTATCGAATTTCATCAAAATATCTCAAAAATTGCGACCTGTAGCTTGAACGCAAATTTAGATGGTTAGAGATTTGACGGACAGACAGGCTTAGATCTATTCAGATTATGATTCTGAATCGATCGGTATAATAAAAGGTGAGTTTATCTTAAGTCCTTCCGCGTGTTAGATACGACCGCACCAATTGAATAATTATTTAAAATAATTAAAACAAACAAAAAAAAAGATTGAATGAATTTTTTTTTCCTAATTTTGAAATCGATATTCGGAAAAACCGTAGTTTTGAAAATTCTTATTATGTGCGAGTGTGTTTCGTTTGCTTCGAATATGCAATAAAAATTTTCTATCGTACTGAAAACACAGAGAAAAAGATACGATTCAAATGGTTGGAAACAAAGCTAACATTTTATTAATTGTTGCCTAAGGTTATGCCTTAATATTTTTTTCAAAGTGGTTTTCGTCAACAAAACGTTTTGTATGTAAATAATTGGCTCTCGTTTATATTGTGATTTACTATTGCATTTTGTTTGTTTTTTTTTCTTTTTTGTTTTCTTTTCATGTGTTCGTTTGATTTCTCTGGGGAAATGTTTTAGTATATTAAGCACTTTGTTATACTAGTGGATACGGTGGCGCTTTATTTATTGCTCTTAAATTTACCGCTTTTTACAATATTTGATTATTAATTCGTTTATTTACTGCGACAGTTGAAACTATCGTATGATTTATAAAATCCTGTTCGTAACGCTGCCGACTTATATATGCTTTACCATTTTAAGCTTTAAATTGAATTTGACCCTTATTGAATAGTTAGACGAGAAAATATCCAACATCTTGCAAGCTCTTAAAATTCTAATTTTGTATGTACAAGTATTTCATTTAATTATCATAAAACTAATTTAAGCGTGCAATTAAGCACACTTACCGTTTACATGCTTGACTGGTTCGCATTTACAGTTGACGTTAATAGGGAGGAAACAAAGAGAGACGGAGAGCGAGAGAGAGAAAAAGAGAAAATTTCCCAATACCATCGTATTGCACATAGTTTCCTGATGATACTTTCTATGCAATGAAAATAATTTTAACGCTCGAATATTTATCATTAATTTGATTTTAATATATATGCACACAACCAACCAAACACTGGGATTGAATGTACTTGAAAGTGATTTGATTTTAGTCTTTTACTCTTTTGGAGAGATTCGCGTACACCGCAAAGCATTGCTAAGGCGCAACTCACAAGTCCATTTAGTCCTTTTAGTTCAATGTATAAATTGTACAGGCGTCATATACCTTTTAACCACTGCGACAAAACTTTTGATGTGGATTGGACTGAACTGCTATGACTAGGAAGAGATTCCACATTACGGGCGGCGGCGGGACGTGACATTTGCCGGTATTTGATTTTGCCTGGTCACTACACAACGAGTCTAATAATGGGCAAAAGATATATTTTTTGAAAACTAACTGTGAACAATTACGTCGTACTCTTCTTACCACAAGATTTTTCCATAAAGGCTACCAATTATCTTTTAATTTTTTTTCAAGTTTATGGTCTGATAAATTATTTTAGGCTTTTTCCTCTTTTCGACGTCCTCACCCATTAAGAAGCTTTTAGGATTTAAGAATATTAAGAAATGATATGGAAAAGTAATCGCCACAAGCCTTTTGCTAAGCGAAAGAGAGAACACTGTGAAAGACTGTTACAAAAGGCGATACCGTTCCATAATATTCGTTTGCTGGTAAGCGGTAAAACGGGAGAGAACATTTTAATTATCAGTCTAATAATGAACAGAAATTGGTTATGGCATCATCTCATCTGTGTGGAAAGGATGGAAAAGATGGAAAACGGATGTCAATACACAGCAACACTCTGTACAGCCCGAGGAAGCCGATATGACGCTGCTGAGCGAGAGGAGAGCCAGTAACGAAAAATATTATATAAAATCTTATCTTTATAATGGACCTACGGACAAAGGCAGATTTAGGCGTTTAAAACATTTGCGAACTTTGATCATTCATTTTATTAGAATGTTTTGCTTTGTCTGCAATGTGAGAAATAAGTTTCCACTTTTCTTTATTTTTTTTTGTTGGTTTTAGACGTGAGTCAAATTATCCACAATTAAGATTTCCCAGCGATAGGATAGATTGTGCACACTTCTACACTAGCAGCCAGCATAATATCTCTGCTTAACTTCAACGCTTCTTTCTCGTTCTGCGAGGAAGCGAATCAACAACAGATGACTCGTGGATTCAATTTTTGTTGATAATGATATGATAGAGCCGCTCTATCTACCATGAACAAAAAAAAAACAATTCGGGATTAAATGGAAATAAACTTGTATTGTATCTGCTGGGCATCGCTTCGTGAAATACTCTACATTGGCACAATGTAGCGTCATTTTCCCAAGTGGTAAACACAATGGGCAGCCGCGCTAGCGTATTGTTTTATGGGAAAACGTAAACAAAAACATATGGTTTTACAAAACCACAAATTTACAAAATGAAAACCATTTTTTTATTCTTCATAATCTGTTTAAATTTTATGACACCATCGAGACTCTGTTCGCGTGTTGATATTGATTACCATTTGCGAGTCTCTAACAGAACAATTTCAAGTGTAAAATAAATGCTCCTCATTACTTGCTAGTCGTTTCTTACAAAATAACGTTTGGTACAAAACCAAAATTACAAATCACGTAATAGAAGAGAAAATATACTTCAGTGTCGACATTAGCGATAAACATAAATTTGACAAATAATTGTGAAATTTTTAAAGGAACGATCATCATTTCTTCTCGTGCTTTCTGTACTATTTGTTTTATTTGTTTGTGTATGCATGCGAAGCCATTTGATTCTTTACCGCCAAAGTTGGAGTCGTAACCCGGAAATGCCGGAATAACGCCTCGTTGTGTCATCGCCATAGGATCCAAGAGCGCTCACACGTAACAGACACTCTACAGATAAACAAGAAAGATTTATATATACATCGTTAAAGATATGGACAGAATGAATAGATAGCTTGTTCTAATCGAAATTTTTAGATATATATGTATCAGGATCCCTGTCGGATCATCGACTTGCACGCATTGTGTTGTCGCTCCCATCAAAACTAAGATAAGTAACTAAAATGCAGCAGTAAATTAATTGACTGCTCCAAAGCAAGTTTGAGAGAAGATGTTTTCCCGTCTCCGTGGCATCCAAACAAAGAAAAGCAAAGACTTTGTCAATAGCACGCAAACTTGAGCAGTTAGCTGGCTCAATATGCTCAAGATACGTTTTGCTCATCTGAAAACTTATTAGACTTAAACGAGACAGAATATTGCGGATTGCCCAAATGAAGATATATTAGCCATCTAAAAAGGCGTGGTGGGTTAACTTTTTCCTAATAATACCAGCGATGTGGGTATCAAATAAAAGGACTCGAAGAGTGGAAGGCGACACGACGAGTGTGTTAATGCTAAATAAATGATGATGGGCGTGACAAAGTAGTGGTTTAATTTTTTTGCTGCAATACCGTTGATATGGGTATCAAATAAAAGGATTCGGAGTGTAGAGGGCGACAAAGTGGTGGACATCACGATGGTGATAAATTAGTTTTTCTTAACGATACCTTTTAATGAAGTTAAAGGTAAAAAGTAAATTTTGTTTCACTCACTTTTTTATGGCAATAAATAAAAGCATTCGGCGCCAAAGATTTTAATAGTGGTGGGTAGGCGAGACTCGGCCCCAGCCGAATATAACTTTCTTACTTGTTTCAGGCCTCACTTGAGGCCTTCATTTTCGTTTGCAATTTTTGCTGTGCTGGTCAACGTCGATTTCACTATTCTTAGTACTACAATCGCTTTATTCTAATTATCGGTGAACATATGTGTGCGTATAAGCTAAGTGCTTAAAGGAACGAGAATTAACATAACAAAGAGTACAAGAGTGCGTGAGAATTTTAGACCTTAATCACGGTCGTATGAATTTGCTGGCGGTAGATAGAGATATAGGTAGGTGCGGCAATGTTTGCAAAACAAAAACCTTGGCAGACAAGAGCACATCTGTATCCATCTGTAGATCCCCAGTAATTCTTACGATTTTCTAAACGCTGTAAAGAAAAAGTATTTATTGTATTCAGCTTTGAAATGTCATTAGAATAGAAAGAAATTTTCCTTTACCGTTATCCAAACGTCCAAAACGGGTTGTGCGGAACCTTGGTATTCCTTTTTATATATTGTGTCAACGGTTTGTTCAACACTCCAGAGTCTCGAAGATGTATGTTGAACTTTTTATTCCAGTACACGGCCGAGAATTTTACAATCCTGTACATGTATTATATATATGCATATATATATATATATATATATATGCACATATTTATTTATTTATTTATTTATTTATTTATTTATTTTTTTTTTTGTTGTCAAATAAATATATATTTTTAAATATACGTTTTTTAGTTCAAAAATTGACGAATACAAACCAGGTCTCTCTCTCTTTGAAGTAGTTTGGTTTCTCATACGTGTGTATGGGTTTTCGTTTTTTTTTTTTTTTTTTATTTCTACCATTTATGTTTTTATTTTTTTTTTTTTTTTTTTTTTTTTTTTTTTTTTTTTTATTTTTTTTTTTTGTACTACATACCCACAACTCTGCACATTTCCGATTAAAGTCATCCAGCCGTATATTTGCTAAGCAATTGCATAAAAATTTAATTAAAGTTACGCGCAAAAGTGCGCTTTTTGCCAGAAAAAGTAAAATATTAATAAAACTATTATTATTATTTATTTTTTGGAAGCAAAAAAAAATGCCTTTTTGTTTTTGCGGGCGCATTAGAGCGGATGAATGATTTTTTTTTAAATTACTATATATATTGAATTAAATATTTAAAATCCAAGTAAAGTGATTTGAAGTGTAATTAAATTTTTCGGATGAATAGAATTTAATTAAGATTAAAGTTCAACGAATTGCCACAAAGCTAAATGACACGATTTAATAGGAAAGTTATTATTTGCCGAGCTACAAATAGATTATTTTAGAAGTTTCACGTACCGCATGGATGCCCATGCCCGGGGCAGTAAAACGAAATCTTGAAAAGAATTCCCGTAACATTGATCCTATATTTACTTTTTTTCCCATGTGATCTGCTATTCGAGGTGTCGATAATAGCTGTTGCTACCAAAAGGGATCAGTTTGCTCCCCTATTTTGGTCGGCTTGCTACAATCGTCAAGTAGAAGATACGAATCTAATGCTTTGCATAAATATTCCTTGGCCGATGAGCAATGCACGGTTAAAAGCTGGACGTCATCTCATCTCATGTATTCATTAAGTGCATGTGAAAGGAACTGGAACCACCTAACCACCAACCAAAAGCTCACCGCTTTTTCATATAATTTTCGATCCCATAAAGAAATATTTTAAAATCTGTCATCCGAATATTCGTCGCGATTATCTTGATATTAAGTCCAAAAATAGTACTAATCGTTTTATTAATACGCAGGATTTGCACACAGTTTGCGATAAAATTCCAATTCCCATTTATTTCCAGCTTCCAATTCCCATTTATTCCAACACACATAAGTATTTTTTTCCACCCAATTGCAAATTTACTTGTAAGCAATCAATGAATGAATGTTTGTGCTAAATTTTACAACTGTGGCAAGTCCGCAAAATAAGGAATCAAAATGATCCCTCTTGGTAGAAATGGAAGTATTTAAAGCGTCGGTAATTGTGGCGTTGAGACAAATGCAATGGAAGCAAATTAACTGTGATTCTTGTGTTCATCCAGATGCAGGCAGTGCGTTGTGCAATCATTTCTATGATGGTTTATAGAGTCTGGTCGCGGGAACTTGGACAATCTTATCCACAACGGTGTTGTTTTCACCCTTAAGCGAAGAAAAAATAAGTTTTGTGTATTTCTACGCGAGGAACTGTTACGACAAGCTATCCTCTTCGTCAATCAAGGCAGATACTGATCTCTGCTAAGGCTTTCTTTCTATCTTGCTTGATGCTCGATTCCGATTCACCCTCACGAGTGCTTGAAGGTCTAAAAGAGGTTTTGACTTGTGACTGTAGAAGGCTAACGGTATATATTCATTTTCAAATGATTTTTGCGATGGCCGTCTAATCCGTTGATCTTGCTTGAAAGGTACCACGGCCGCTGCTCTGTATCTACCTGAAGCTATTTTTTGCTTCAGGTAGATACACCGAAACGATCGTTGAAAATCATCGTTACGTAATCATCTTTTACGATACGACTTTTCTTAACCTAACTATTGCAACTTTTAAAATGAATTTCAAAAGCGACGGAGAACGGAGACAGAAACAGAAACAGAAACAGAACGGAGACAAGAAAAGCAATCGCAAACCCGTTTTGAAGACTCGTCTCATTACAATTTTTTTCATAAATTTCCTAGAATAACCGCGGATCAATCGAAGCATAGACCGCATGCATGATGCAGAAAGCAATGCAAGACCTTCACACTACAAGCCCTTTATATGAAAGGAAGTAATCCTGAGGCACCTTTTCAATATTATTTTTTGATTATCAACTAATTATAATAAATCTTTAGTATGAAGGTAGTAGAGACAACTAAGTTGATATATTAATAAACGTATTGTTAAATAAGAATCAACTCATTTACAGGTTTCATTTACATTTCTTATCGTTTATTTATTTATTTTATTTATTTATTTTTTTTTTTTTTAAATAATATACAAGAGACGATTCATTAAAAATAAACACTCAAGGATAATAATTGCGTAGATACGGACCTACATTAAGAATTTATTACACAAGACAATAAAAACAAATGAAGAAAAAAGACAAATAAAAACAACAACAAAANAATAATTGCGTAGATACGGACCTACATTAAGAATTTATTACACAAGACAATAAAAACAAATGAAGAAAAAAGACAAATAAAAACAACAACAAAAAAAAAAAAAAAAAACAAAGTGAACAGCATGCACCGAATGAAACCAATGAAAGTGTCACAGCAGTGGTGCATGGTGTGCTGGCGGTAACGTTACTGTAAAAAAGCAACAAAACTATGACAAAATTGCTTGCAATTACAACAAGTAAAGTAATTTTAGTCGGTCGCAACCGACTTCTTCTATACCCATCATCCATCATCCATCATCCAAAGAGCAAAGGGAAATTGGAGAACTATATTTTCATACTCTACAACCTTGGCTAGGCGTGGCTGATTTTTTCCACTTTTATTCTAAAAGTGAACATATATACGGTGCATATATGTTGCCCTTTATGCGTAGCAAGCAAAAATCACGGAAAGGAAAGGTGTTCACAGTTTCTCTTACATAAGCGTGTGGGCGTTGAAGGCGCGGTCTTTGAAAAGTTTGGTTCATTTTCATATTCTTTTGCAAGTTTGCAGGCGATATCTTTGTACAATGTTCAGCATAACTACTAAACAGTTGGACAGGCGGACAGATGGACAGATTAATGGACGGATATGCTTAATTGCATTCCGAATTTGTAACTGACCGAGAATTTATATGCTTTGTGGGATTTTTCAAGCTTGCTTCAAGTGCGTTATAAAGGTTTTGAAAAAAAAATATTAAATATTAATACACTATGAAATTGGGTAGGCGTGGCCAACATTATCCGTTTTTGTAGAAATACTATCGCATTGCCCGCAGAATGTACGTTCAGTTTTTGTACACTTATCCGCTGTCGTTTATGAATAACGAGCAAAATTTTGTATTCCTTTTTAAAAAAACAAAGGCATCGTCACTTTATGAAGTACTGTAGACGTGATCTTCGACAGACTTGGCCCATTTTCAATACCAATCCAAGTGCAAGAATGTTCCAATGTGTCTGCGAAATTTGAAGTCGATAGCCTCATTTTGGCGGCCAGGAGAATGTTTACAACAAACATTACATAGATGGAGGGACGGACATGCCTAAATCGATTCGATGGAATTTGATGCTGATCGACAATATATATACTTTGTAGAGTCTTTGAAGCTTCCTTATGGGCGTTGCAAACGTTTTGACGAAATGAATATACCCTTCATGCTTCGGTGATGGGTATAAAAACTGCGACAATAACCAGAAAAAAAGTAATTAGCAATTATGTCAACTAACAGCGCCATACTGAAGCCACCATTGCTTCATTAAAAACAAGAAGTGGAATCTTGAAGATCTTTTACAGAATCTATATACAGAATCTGTAGGGTATTTACGAAAAGTATGGCAATTTCTGCGGTTTATTGCATACCAAATAAACCGTGTGGAGAATAATTATCGGATGGAGCTTCTGAATCTCGAGTGGTTGCTCGCGATCGTAGGTAGCGAAGTGTTCAAAGGCGCAGGGTTGACCAGTATATACCCACTGCTTTCTTTAGCATCGGGATAATGGGGATTTAGTTGAATATATGTGGGGAGATGTTCCTGTCATATGTTCTAGGGGGAGAAACGACCTCTGCCCACCTACCAGGGGTTTTCTAGACCTTTTCAGTGCGTTGACCCCCGTTTGTTCTGGACTTGCCCGTATAAAACATCACAACCTGTCTCTGCTTGAGGTTGAGAGATGTTGAGATATCAAAAGAGCAATTCTTCGCCAAGTAACGGAAACCAGGACGGATCCTTGCAATAATCCTAAGCAAAAAACGATTTACTTTACACTTAGCCAACATGTTAGCGTCGGTTTCTAAAGTGATTCTCCCGATGGGGTGGAGGCGGCTCAGTATATATAATCCGGCGATAACTCCGGTACTCAAACAAACGAACGACTTTATTACGAACAGCACTTACAAAGCCATTTGGCGAAAGCTTGTAAAAAGAATATTTGCGATAAATAAGAGACGACTCGACTTCCCAATGCCTTTGTAGGATATTATTCGATTACATGATGCTATAAAGAAACTAATAAAATGTTTTCATTTCTTGAATGGCAGGTAGATTGTCGGGCAATCTTGATATCGAACTTGCATTTTGGGTTTGATTGGGTTCTCGTTATAGCTCCCAATAGCGTTATTTTGTCGTGCACACATCACACCGTTCATATCACAAATACTCCGTTGTAAATATAACAAACGAGAAGCCCAACTCGATACGAAACCGAGCGAGTACCGTGAATGCAAAAAACAGTTCCATCATTTTTGTCTTTCGTATCGTGCGAGATAGCTCGATAGCTCGATAGCGCGATAGCTCGATAGCTCGATAGCTCGATAGCTCGATAGCTCGATAGCTCGATAGCTCGATAACGGGAACGGTAAACTGGCCTCTGCTTCTTCTGAATCATAAAT
Source organism: Glossina austeni (assembly GCA_000688735.1). Taxonomy (NCBI): domain Eukaryota; kingdom Metazoa; phylum Arthropoda; class Insecta; order Diptera; family Glossinidae; genus Glossina; species Glossina austeni. The sequence continues at coordinate 1,295,885 of KK502410.1, read as the reverse complement.
TATTTTTATATTCCCTTAGTGTAATTCCAGAATAAGGTAAATCTTAAATGATGGTGGGTGGACGGGTATCGAGATTCATCACAAGGCTGCAGATTGGGAATTTTTTTTTTTTTTTTTTTTTTTTTTTTTTTTTGGGGTTGTTGAGTAAAGTTGGACTAAGCCAATAAATTTGTGGCTTATATGTCCGAAGTGCAATACTTTACTGAGGATTGGCAATAGATTTAGGCTTTTCTCTCACAATAACTTTCATATTTAAATGCTTCGGTGCTTGCACGTGTGAAAGATAGCGTACGTGCCTGGATTGAAGGTGTCATTATTATTAACCGCACGCACACATGTCTCGTTGCAATTATAAACAAGCAGTAATTTTCAGTTAGTCAGTTGCATTTATTTATTTACATTACACTCTTTCAGATCTCCCTATACAGGCTATCTATGACTTCGCTCATTGATTCATTGATTATGAGCGTTGATGCACATGAAATGTCACGAAGCGTGCCTTTTTTTCTTTTTTTTGGTTTTTCCTCTTTCTGTTGGTGTTGTTCTTGTTGTTGTTGTTGTTGTTGTTGTTGTTCCTACTTTTTATTTATATGACATTTTTCCATCAATAAATAAATGGGTCGAAGTATTAAAAGAAACGAAACAAAATAAACGATTTTTATACCCTACACCACTTGCGATATCGAGCATATTAAGTTTGTGCCGGCCGTTTGTAATACCCAGAACGACTTAAAATAGATCCAACTTTTATTCTATCGTTTGAGTCATAAAATGATTCTAAGCTGGCCTAAGCTTGCCTACCCGCATATCCGTCTGATATCTGCCGATGAATATTTGTATTCAACCTACAACTCGTCGCAACTTTTCATATATTTTTTTGGTGAAATTTGGCGCACAGACTTGTTATGACACAAGCACAACGTCTATTGACTATCGTTCAGATCGGTCCACTTTTTCGACCACTCCACAAACAAGAGTTCATTTTGAAAAGCCATTATATGGAGAAATTCTTTCAACTACACCCACTGGGAAGCAGTATTTCGATATTCTAAATTGGTATAAAAAATTTTGCTAGGCTGTGGAGATTTTTTGAACTCTCTCTCATGTAACCGTTTCCACGAGAACTGAATCTTTATATAGTAAAAAGATATAGTTTTTAATATTTCAGGGTCAAAATTAGTTCGTAATAAAAAATTGACCAAAAAAATTGAAAATTTACCAAATTTCGATCACGTAGATCTACTTGTGGATACACACCACCGCATATAAAGTTTCTCATAAAGTGTAACCCAGAAAGTTAGTTGGGTTTGTAGTCTGATACAAAAATTAAGTGAATCACTTTTGAACCACATGGGCCTATTTCCGGGACCCCGGACCCCGGGACCCGGCGGATAAATCGCTTAAAATTTAATGAGAATTATACCTGAACGTTAAGTAGTCTAAAAGATATTGAGGATAATAATATGGAAACACGCCGAGAAATTTTGATCTCGTAAAGAGTTTATAAGTTATTTTTTCTCTGACTCAATCAGCGTAGAAAAAGTCGCTAATATATGGATGCATAAATACATCGAAATATATGTAACGAATTACGATGAACGCGGTTCAGGGTCAAAAAAATGAATCTTAGTTTTGAAATATTTAGGAAAACTGCGTGCGGGTGCGGCGTCGATAAGACAACGAATTGAGAAATCGCTGGAAAAATGTGCAAAAGTTGTAAAAGAATAAAACTGATAAATAAATGAACTCATGCCATGTATACAATTAGGCCACATAGAATGATAGCGGGATTAGTTTCCTCGACAATGGCTTAAGTCCGACGACTGAACAAAGGTTAGATTTTCAACATTTCTGTTATTTATCGTCGGTGGTAGCCGTTAGGCATATCCTTTTGCTGTATACTGAACTTATATAATTTTTACAAATAAGAAGACTATAGTCGGGCAAGGCTGGCCATTAAGTACCCTACACCAATTCGCCTAATACACTTATTCACATTATTTTCATGCACAGGCATATTTTTGCATGAAAGCCCACATGTTGAAGGACGCCGAAAACATCAAATGACGTCATCCAAATGTAGAAAAGTTACTTTAGTTCGTAAAAATCTTATTATGTTTCAGTTTCCGCCAAGTTTACTGTGGAAGAATTTTCATCAAAAAATGTTAAAAGCGAAATGCATCTCTGAAGGGCTTACTATTTATACGATGGCTTATATGGAGTGGGGTCCAAGAAGCGAGTCCATGTGATTCAATTTGATTTGATCCGCTTAAGTTTTATATCAAATTGCTATTTATACTTAGCTTCCGTCGCGCTTTCGCCAGACTTTGCTATTATGCCGCAATCAGTTCTTTTATTTGCAATGATACTCTTAGCGCGACAAGACGGAAAGAAAATCTTACTTTTTCATTAATTGATAACGAGCGAAAGTAGTCAGTCGTTACACATTTAAGAAGCTGTACATGCATTCGTCGCAAGGACCGCATGATTTGGTGTATGCTAACTCTACCCATACAGTTGCAGGGAACTCTTCTACCTTACGCCGTCCCTTGGTGAGAATACATTTTTCCTTTTCCTTTCCCTTTCCCTTTCCAATGAAAATAAATTCACATGAGATACATCGGTAATCCCTGCATTTCATCAAGTGTCTAAAGAAATCGTTATCGCTTTTTTGAACAAACGACTTTGCTCTGTCCGCGGACATTTATCAAAGTGCGGCTTTCCGCACCTTGCAAGTATTATCTTTAACCTTTTTATCTAACAGCGAAGGCCATGCCGCTTGCAATTGCGAAACGCATTTTCCGCGTTAATCCGCGAGGCCGCTGAATCGTCGTGGGGGACGTAAAACCGGCGTTATCACCATATCGGAAGCGTAAAAAATTATTGTGTAGATTGGAGGATTGCCCTTGACATCGAAGGGCAGAGATTGTGTGAGTGTGTTCTCACTACAGTCCAACCAAATCATTACTAAAGTATACTACCAGCGACAATAAAAAATGACAATTGTGAGCCGATTGTTAAGCGATAGAGCGGCTGTAATGAGAGGAAAAATATTATTTGATGATTTTTCAGTGCAACGATGCTCAGCCGCATATTTCAAAACCCATTCCAGAAACTTTACCGGCATTCAACTGTACTGTGCTACCACTTCCAATCTATTCACAAGAGATTTCTTGTTTTGAGTAAAATCTACTTAATCGATAATTTAATATTTGGCGAAGCAGCGCTTCTGAAATGAAAGGAGTTCATAGCGATATGAAAGTGCAACATGAATGTGTGCATATGTGTATGATGGTGTGTTGGTCGTTTGCAAACTAGATCACAATAACTACAAACTTGACGTAAAACATTACAGAAAATTATTGTGAATTTTGATAGAAAATTAACACGAAATTAACGCAAACGTGTTTGTTGCTTGACAGACGCTTACTGCTATCTATGCTGTGACGAAAGATGCGCCTCTTGATAAATTAAAGCATTAAAAAAAGCAAAAGCACAAATGAGAATGCGGCCTATGGTAGGTGATCCAAAAACGGACCATAGATTGCATTAAAATTGTTTCGGGACTTCCAAAAAGCTCTGCCAACGTATCGGTTTTGCTCTAGATCTTTTTATACTGAATATATGGTAAAGTGGAACGAGCGAAAATTCATTGGTAGCTCGACTGAATGGTTTATAATTCAAGTTAATTATCGAAAAAATACTTAAGTTGCCAAAACTTTATCGGCGCTGACGGAGTTAATCACGGAAGTGTTGTTGAGCAAAGCTTTTTGTCTTCTCAGCATTCATTCCGACGAATACTTATTTATTCTAGTTTGATTTCGTTCTATATGATATGGCAGAGCTGCCATTGAAAATTTATGCTAATTTATCAAGAAACAAACAAGAGAAAGTGAAAAGTAATAAATTAAAAAAAAAAAAATTTAATACAATTAAAAAAGAACATGATTAAAAGATTTTCCTTAGAAAAATAAAAAGAATTTCGTTTCCTTAGAAAACTTCATAAAATGATTTTAGTCGAAAAGTCTGCCGTTAAACGTAACCGCTGGAGGCGGGAGTACGATAATTTTGTCGTACCGTTTGTGACGCTTATATCCTATAAAGATTCTTGGTTACAAGTACAAACTACAAGTGAACTTAGTATCGATTATACATCGATGCCCTTCTTTACATGCCCTAAATACATTGCTATAGCATGCAATAGAATCTTTTCTTGGTAAAAAGTTAAAACTTAGAGATAGACGGTCCATTTTGGATTCAATTCTCGCAATTATTGCATATACAAATGAGTACCGGTTTCCCATAAGCACGTCTGAACTAAACTTTGAAAGTATATATAGAAAAACAAAGATTTATTTATTTAGGTACGAGGAGTGCATCAAGCGCTTGTAACGGAAGGAATTTTTGTAATTGTATGTGTTATGTAAAGCGTATAAGCTTTAAGGCGCATATCCGCGTAGCCGTTTTTTTTTTTTTCGTTAAGGTGCAAATGATTCATGGATGCCATCTAAGATAGTAAACGAAATGAATTTCAATTTTTCATTTGAATTTTATTGGTTTCGAGAATTCCAGCAAGACGTTGACGACGTTCCGATTATGAAAATTCATATTTGGCGAGATGTTCAATATGCTTTTCTAAGAACGACAAAATCACTACAATCTCCATTGGTCGATATCATCTCCCCCCCATTCCTCCCACCAGTAATGCAGTAATGCCTCGCGATTACGAAGAAAAAGAAAAGAAAGACAAGCACAACGGGTAGTGTGCGTATTGCTTAATGCGAAAAAGATCATCAATAGCCTCAACTATATTAATACAAATGTGTATGGGGAGTACGCGTATAAAGATATGTATGCGTATTTACATCATCAGTGGCCCGAAGGCGGCCACTTAACAGATTATGCAAATGAAAACAAAATGAAAAATGAAAGAAAAGTTGCATAAAAAGCAGTGCGTGTGTTATGTTTTTAATGAAATGTGTTTTTCTTTGAAAAGCGAGGCAAGAAAAAAGAAACAAATTCAGTTTAAAAATAAATTTTATTGACGTCATACACCATAAGTGAGTGACTGAATGTATATTTAATTCAAATGTTTGACTTATTTTTAGCAAAACAAAAAAAATAAATTCTTTTTGATTTGATGCATTTTGTGGTTGTGTGGTGTTTTCTGTTTTCTGTTTTCTGTTTTTTTTTTTTTTGCTTTTTTTGCTTTTTTTGCTTTTTTTATCTATATAACATGTTACACATTCCACTTTCACTTTTTGTCGGTTCTGTTCTGTTCTTGGCAGTCGGGCATTTTACAGTTACAAAAGAAATTCTGTTATTTTCAGACAATAAGAAAGATATTTATAAATAAATTTCTTCTTCTTATTTTTGTCTTTTTGAAAAATGAAAAATAACATATGGCTGATGTTTAGATGGGAAGAGTCACATAAACATTTTCATCCATATCGAGATCATTGTAAAGTATATCCGGTCGCAGTCTGGTTAAGCAACTTAATGCAACCAGCCCACCATGCGTGGCTACAAAAAAAAACATTATCACTATGGGCACTGGGAACATCCGCAAAAAGAGACAAGAGATAAGTAACTTTGTACTAAAAAAAAAAAACCCTTTTCAAATTGCTCGCTGTTTGTCGCATGATTACCGAAATGAAAACATTTCCAGGGAAGACCATCCATTTATACATATGTATGTATATTGCTTCACTTTTTTAAATAAAAGTAAAGAAAATCATATTCGGCTCAGGACGAATTTTTGCGTATTTACCCGCAGCTTTTACACGATAAAGTCAAATTTTATTTATTCGCTATAATAATAATTACAATTTAGTCGTATATTATCCGACTCACTTGCTAGCATTTCTATTCGATCGAGGACAAATTTCGCAGCGTTTGCTTGGGCTGCAGCAGACCTTGCAGCAAGTTAATCACCACAACAAGTGTTGGCGTCAAATATATTTGGCTTTCCTTTCCATATCACGGAGTCTCCTAATTTTGTGCATGCAATGATTTTTCCCGCTTCTGATATTGTATTGCGTGCATTTTTAAAAATCTGTCAAACGGTTTTGCTTACCCGATTCGAGGAGTTTTTCGCCCACAAGTCGATCTATCTATTCAAAGGTAAGGAACACTTGAGCAGAATACTTTATACTTACTTCCGCAGGGGTAAGTCAAAGTTTGACAAGTGCGCATGGATAGCGGTGAAGCCTATAGTTAGCAAAACCGTTAAGAGCTTTTCATAGGGTCGTTGTTAGGTTTAGTAGTACAACAGCAGACAACAGCAAAAGAGTTGATAGAATTTTACAAAATTTCTTCAACACAATTAAAATTGTTTGTTGTTTAAATGAGGGGAATAATAAATAGTTGGAACAACAAGTTTACTTACTCACTTACTCACTCGTTACGAGCACGAACAGTTGCGTTCGTGGAAGGTTTTGTGTATTATTTACCCAGTTTAGTTCACTTAGCATATTTTAACGATAAACAAACAACTTTGAGTGTTATGTCGCCAAATCTCGGCCTTAGAGTGCTTGTGCTCTGTGCGCTGCAAGAAAATCGATCGTTGTTCCGTTTCGTTTTAGAAATTTGAAGCAAAAAAAAAAAAAAAAATATTGATTTCAGCAAGTTGATGATAGCTACAGAATACAGAATTAATTTTCATTAGCGTTTACGCAAAAAAAAACCCCAAAATTTTATGCATTTATATAATAATTTCTTTCTTTTAAATATGCATTAAAATCTTTTCACTCCCATACAGTGGGGGCAGTAAAAGCTTCTTAAAACTAATTGAAAATTAATTTATAATTAATTTTTTAAAAAATTATTCCTCTTAAACAAGGCGAACGCTAATCTTCGCAATCTGTAAAAATTACGCATTTAAAATGTAAATTTTTATGGCAACAACAATAAAGTTATTAACAGACTACACGATACGAAGAAACACTACAATCATTATATTAGCTGAAACGATAATAAGTTACATTACAACAAACAAAAGCACGAGCAACAGCAACAGCAACAGCAACAGCAACAACAGCGATATCAATAGAAAGAGAAATATTATTATTATTATTAAGAAAAACAAAGTAATTACAATTTAATGATCGGGGTAGAAAGTGTTCATTCGATGCTCTTATTTTCGCTGTAATCGCTTAATCCCAACATTCACAATTGTTGTTTTGTTGTGTTGTGTTCATTATTTCAAAACCGCATACATACGCTTCGTACTGACTGCTGTGTTTCGGTTTGCTTCGCTCCGACTGTGTAGTATCGGATGTTTACACTACTGTTATATATATGTCTGCCCACTCAACCTAACAAATCTCCTGTCCGCCTTCTACTTCTCCTTCTCCTTCTCGTGTTCTCCTTTTCCGCCCGCGTACTACTGCCTCCACCTCCTCTCATCCGTAGAGAAGCCAATCCGGATAATGAAATTAAAATCAATTGCTGTGTTAATTGATTTTTATTTTCTCCCTCACTTTTTTTTTTTTTTTTTTGATGGTAAGAGCGTCTGGCCGTGCTTGCGTCGAATTTTCAATCAACAAACTGCCTAATAATACGATTTATGTATTATTATATAAATTTCATTTATATACATACATTTTAAATATTAAAAATCCGATTTTAATACTTTTTTGTTATTTTTTTCTTTTTCTTTTTCTTTTTGATTATTTTACATTAAAAGTCTGGTGGCGTGTCAATAATAAATCAATAAATTTTGCAAAAGAGATTTTCTCAAATGTTCAATGATATCGGGTTTTCGATGCTTTAACAATGAATTTTATTAAACACCTTTGTAAACTTATAATAAGCGACCACTTCTCGTTCCCTAAGACATTCTAAAATGAAGGCATGCAGTGCATGTGTTGCACTTTCATAACCCTTTCGACAAGTTCTTCCTTCTTACCCTGCTAAAGCTGAAACAAGTTGGGGGGGGGGGGGGGGGGAGACTACAAGTTGGCTCATGCCAACTGCTAAAATATGACAAAACAACTTCAAATGATAAAAAAGTTGTTTAACTCACAAATGCTGGCGATTTTGTCGCCAAAACCCCGTTGTTCATGTGTAAGAGCAGTTTTGTTTAGTAATTGACGGAAAATTAAAGCAGTAAAATGCAGACTTTAGTTTGGTTTCTTAAACGGATCATTGATTTAATGGTAGTGCCGTACAGCCACAACCGAATTACTAGACAGATAACGATGCATCTTCTCAGTTCACAATTTTTCATTTACTTAACGAAGCTAACTTGTGTTTGTATTACTCTATCTAATATTCAGAACTCCCCCTCCCCTCCCTTAAATTCTATAGACTTTATGCACCTCGTTATTAGGATAAGAACTGTAATGAATATATTTTGTCTTCAATGTCTTCATGTTGCCAACTCTAACGAGAGGCACGTCCATCGCGTAGCTTGTTAACAATCAGGGATTGAGAAAGAGAAAGGGAGAGCGTTAGGACTTTTGTCTCGCGGGCAAAATTGAAATTATTCGGGAGACAGCTATGCAATGAATTCATAATCATCTATGCTATCGCTTGTCAGTATAATAGGCGGACAACTTTTTCGAACGATCTCACCATTTACGATAGATTTCGATTATTGATAAAATTACTGATTACCGAGTTGCAAACAGTGAAGAGCATCAGCCTATGTCTTGCTTTCATTCCATTGCTCCCTCCACAACATTTTTGGAGAAATATCATTTAACAAAAAAAAAAAAAAAAAAAAAAAAAAAAAAAACTTTCCAACTTAAGGTTTTTCCTATACGTTTATGTTGCTACCTGTTGGTGCTCTTAGCATAAATTATTTTTATGATTTCGATATATATTTTCTTCTCTTTGATAGATATACAGAAAAAAAAAAAAAAAAAAAAATAAATAAATAAATAAATAAAAGATAAAAAGAAAGTAATGTTTAAAAGGAGAAAAAGAAAATATTTTTCTTTGAATAATAATTCGATTTGGCATCCGATATAAGGGAAATGAAATTGAATTCAACATCAAGTGTGATAAGTGCGAATATCTTATTCCTTTGCACTATATAATACAAATTCAAATTGATGTCTTGCTCGTATAGAGAATCTTCATTGATAAGTCTGCATATTTTATTTATTTTTATTTTTTTCATTTCTTCTTCAAGATGTAAGAAGATCTCCCTTGAAGGAGACACTTGATGAGTAAACAACGATTGACACTGACAGTAAAGGAAATTTTTTGTTTGCCTTTTGCTCACCTTCATATATATACCGACAAGAACTAACAATTTTCCTCTTCTTGCTTAAAATACCAAGTCTTTCTGAGACAGACTTCTTATAAATTCTCCCAAACTAAACATTGAATTAAAGAAATATTTTTTACAAATGAATTATTTTTAAAAATTATAAACAATTAAGAGAACATTTGCTGCCAACGCCTTTCAATGGCTTGGCAAGTAAGTCTTCACAAAAACACAACTATAATTATCGTTATGCAAGACGATAGATAGATAAGCGGCAACAATATTGACTTAACTTGAGGGTTAATTTTCAGCATTCAGCACTCGGCGCTCAGCACTGTATGAGTCTCAACCGATTCAACCGTTTAGCGAGAAAGCATTAAATAAAAATTTTCTAAATGAAACCACAAAAATGTTATACTGAATAACTAACTGACTGATTGACTGACTCACTGTTGATTGTTTGATTTAATGTCGGGACCGGGGATTGGTCTTTGCTTTTGTGTAAAGAAACACGCAAAAAAAAAAAAAAAAACTGCAAATTTAAGATTAAATTTAATTTTTTTATTTTTTATTTTCAAGTTCAATTAAAGTCAGTGAAGTTGATTGTTGAACTTTTCTATTCAAAGTTTTTAAAACTCTACCGAACTCTGCCTTTCCCCGCAAACATATCCAAGGATGAGAAGAGTTAGACAACCGTTCTACACCTTTTGTACTCGTTATTGTTTTGCTTTATTTCATTTTGTTTGCTTAATGGAGAAATGGGGATATTTTCCTTTCTTTATTGCTTCCTGCCGTTGTTTGCCGTTTGTTTTCGTTAAGAATTTACCTTAAGCTATAAATGACTTTCAACTCTTTAGTTCTTGCTTTTCTATTTCCGTTTGGATTATGCGGTGTAAAGCATTTTATATAATCTCTTGTAAAGTTATTTAATTGAATTTAAAATTTTCTCGCTTCTTTTCATTTCTTTACAGTTTGTCGGCTGGGAAGAAGTACCCCGTCCTAATACGCGTGCTGAAATTGTGCAAGCCATGCGAAGGATACGAGTAAGTATTGTTGAAGTTCTTAAACAGGGAAGCTCCTGTTTAACAGCCCAAAGGCGAAGTATATTTTTAAAATTTTTCTTTTTTTTTGGATGAAAGGGTAACCAATGGATTAATTCAGGGCGGTTATTACCAAGCATGTATTAAAAAATTGAAAAAAAAATATTTTCGAAAAATATTTAACAAAAAAAAATGGGAAAACAGTTTTGATTTTTTTAAGGAGATCGGGACATTTTAGTGTGACTGGCGAGCCTTTCAATGGGAAAATTGCAATTTTCGATTAAAAGACATTCTACTTCTATTACTAAAAGATCCTTCAAACTCCTATTGAAACCTACGCATTTTTCTTAAGAATGCGATTCTAGAGATATTGCGAATAATTCGGATGAAAAAAAATTCAAGTTGTTCGACTTATGCTGCTTTCTACTATGAAAAATCGTGTTTCGAGAACAACAACAACTTATTCCTGTTATAGATGACTTTTATCATTAGTGTGTCCATCACACGACCATAAAATTACTCTATCACATTCACATATTCTTCTTCAGACTCTTCTCTCTCAACCGCCAAAGCAGGATTGCGCGTTGTACGCTTGACATTTTGCGAAATGGTAGAAAAAACGGCAAGAAAATCCGCTTCACACAATTCACAATTAACTTCATCGTCAATCTTTAGTTTCATGGCAAGAGTAGTGACTCCTATCGAATCACTCTGAGCCTCACATCTATTCACGCGTATTTTTGTCTAGAATTTCATTTAAACGAACTTACAGGAAAGGAACTTAGAAACGTTCTTACAGAGACTCATTTGCCAGCGGTGATTTTCTCAGCGCAGTTTCGGGGGCACGCGACAGCTCACAACAAAAACGTTTTTTTTAAGAAGATTTAACGCATCTATTAGGCCGATAAATAAAAAATAAAAAAATAATAATAATTTTTCTAAAAAATATACAATGGCTTCCCCCTATAAGACAGATGTAAGCCACTGAAAAGTAAAGCGGTTGTGAGCGCGGTTTAAAGCTTTCCTTTTGATTGTCGTTTGGCTTAAATTGTCCGCTCAAATTTTTTAAGACAGAGAAAAAAGCCAACTTGTTTTGCTTTTGAACACAGGTGTCTTCAGTCTGCTTGCTATTCTGGCTATTCTGGGTGTTCCCTTCGACCCATTATTCGTTTTTTATCTGTTTATAGGTTATGTAGAATCGTCCATTAAAGAGAAATTGAATGAAAGTTGTTATCGGCCAAAAAATTCAATTTCTTTGCTTTCGAAAGAAGCGATTCTCTTCGCGTGCATCCTCTCACCGATTTGCTCCATTCCCCAAGACTACCTTGCGTGTAAAATTTGATGCGGACATCTTCATATTTGGCACCAGAGATTGTTTACTACAAACCGACATGCATAGATATGATTGAAAATTTTACATAAGAAATATATATATATATAGATATGTAAATATATCTCCAACTTCTTGGTATTGACAACACAAACACGAAATTTTGATTTTAGACGCTACGATGCCATTCGAATTTTCGCAATTTACGCAAAGTAGGCTTTCAGCCAAACATGAAAAGGCAAGCGCAGATCTGACATGCCAATATATATGTTGGGGAGTAATTATTAATAGATTTCTTCTTCTTCATTTACACTGCTGCATAAGGGGTCCAAAGTCACTATAAATGTCCGCTTCTATGCTACGACAAACGAAGCAAAAAAGTTGTTCTCGGCAGGGACATTAAAAAAAAAAAAAACGCTGAAATAACATATTTAAGAATATTTCATTAACATATAATATCAAGAGAAGCAGTCGACAAGCATTCAAGACGAACTTGTAAAGACACAAAAAAAACTCTTCTAAACGAAATGTGTTATGCTTACGATAAAATGTTTACAATAAGTTTTCCGAACACTTATAACAGTAGTATAATAAATGGTAAAATAATCTCTTAAGCCTCGCTTATTGAGATATGGACATGAAAAGCTAAAACAATTCTTCTACAATTCTTCTTTGCATTAGTTTTGAAGTAAGACAATAGTTGACAAAAAAAAAAGTTATACACAAAGAAGAAAAAAAACTAAATCTGCTTTGATATGTTTTCAGTTTTGATATAATGACAGAGTTGGAGAATTTTGCCTTATCATGTTTCTCTCTTTCCTAGCATACTACGATTGTTGCTGGATAGTTGCCGACCTAAGCAAAGAACAACATTTGTCCGCTTTTATCGCAAAATTTGATTTTATGCACAACTGCATACTCTCTTTTAAGGTAATACATTTGGTTCCATTGAACCTTCCCTAAGATTTCCGTATCTTATCTGTTATAGAATGATCTGCCAAGATCTTGAAAATTCGTTCCAGTTTCTGCAAAGGCCCTTCGACCATTTGACTTGAAGCGTTTTAAGATTTGTCAACAGATAATAGTTGCGGCGGAATAAATCAGCACAATACGTATGGTATGGTTAGGGCAGCAAATCCAATTTCGATTCACGCATTTTGACCAAAATCTAGTCATCGACTTTTGCTACGAAGCCGATCATTTACTATCAAATAATCAATAAGCAGCCTGTGCCTATCTATTGTGCTAAAAAGTACTGAAATACCCCGTAAAATAGCAAACATTATTACATGATATACGGGGAAGTGTCAATTCTACTATGAACATGTACTATGATTAGGTGAAGTAAGGCAATCGACACTGTCCACTGATATGAACGAGTATTTAATGAATATCAGAAATATGGCAACCGGGCATTTATTTCCCATAGTATGCAAAGTTAGGCAATGTACACCTTAGTTTGTTTGTTTGTTTGTTGCTAAAAGTATTAAGATCATTAATTATTTTATTTAGAGAAAGGTATTAAGTGCGGGCAATCTAAGATCAATGTAGACTAACGATAGAAAATAGTATTCAAGGTAAGGCAAGTAAGGCAACTAACTGACATCCGAAAATTATTAAGCGCAATATAGCAATCACGTAAGTTTAAGTTTATTGATCAATAGTTCAATCATTAATTCATTAAGAAAATGCATTGAGTTATTAATTAAAACTTAATTAACATTTAAGTACAATTATCGTATCAATAAGACAAACAAACTCTCTTTCGTCATCATGAATAATTAACAAAAGTACGCATTATAGCAATTGCAGAGAATTATATAATGAAATAGTGAACATGCAGATAATTATATAATGAAATCGTAAACATGGTTACATAATGAATAGAAAATATATTGAGAATTATGGAAATATCCCGATTGCAATGCGACCGTGAAACTATTCACACTGACCGCAGCTTTGATATTAGACGATAGCGAATTCCTTAACATATAGCAGCATTACCAAGAAATAGTCTTGGTGATCTTAAGTAATGGGGGGGGGGGCTTGAAGCTCATTCGCTCATTTCATCATACGGCTGGATCTGACTGGAATTTCTGGAATTTCTCATTGAGCTATTTTAACGTACTAGTTAGTATAAATAAACTTAAGCACGAAGAGCGCAATTGTTGACAAAAATTGTGATACTTTATCGCTTACTAAACCATATCTGGCATACTTGTGGATCAACCGTACTTTGTTTTTTCAAGTTTTCCCATAGCACTTACACAGGTGCCACAACAAGATATTTATCTAATCTGAATTAAGCTTGGGTTTGGAGAAATATTAGGGATACGCATGGTTATCAGCTAGATTTGATCGTCAGCACTTAAATATGAGTTAATTATGAAACCAATATTGGAGACCTGACCGACAATACCAATCATTGTATCGGCGATAATAACGTTAGGTAGAATCATAAGTGTTAAGTGATATCAAAATATCTTTGGTTTTCTATGATTCTAACTATAAAGTATCTACACAAACAAACGAAGATAAGATACGATCAAAATTTTCATTAATCCGTTGGACGAAGTCCTCCAGTAATGCGCCCGGACAAGATAGCCACATTTCAAGGTCATCCGCACATATGTATTTCTATGTGAGATTAGGCCAGCGTTACGTTCCGCACTTGGACTAGCGGTACACAGTCAATATCATTACATTGTTCACGCAAAGCTGTGTGAAAGCTTCACGCTTCATAGCTTCACGCAAAGTGAAGCTATGAACAGTATTGAGGAGGACATGACAATGGCCAATCAGTCTACTCTATTAATGGAAACGACTTAACTAATATCTGCAATACGTAATCACCTGAGGTTAGATTGATTAGAGTGGTGAAGAATTTTCCGAGTCGAGGGAAATAGGAATCAAAATCAGCTAAGACGGCAAGCGTTAAAGTAATGCAAGACAAATAAAGGAACGCATAGAAAAACTATGCTAAAGCGTAGGCTAAGTGAAAATTGCTTTCAATTTTATTGCTTATGTTTTATATTCCAAAAAAAAAAAAAAAAAAAAAAAAAAAAAAAAAAAAAAAAAAAAAAAAAAAAAAAACAGGATAACTACCGAAACGCGTACTTTCAGAAACAGTGCGAAAATTTATGTTCAATGATTTATTATACCATGTCGGCTCTACTGCTTATAAGCATTTATGACACTAGACTAAGAAAAGATATAAGAGAAGACAGAATCATTTGTTTGTTTGTGTTTGGTAAAATCTACTTCGTTCAAGTTTTATATGCAAAAAGTTTTAAATCGTTTTTAAATGAGTTTTGCAAATTTCTGACATCCGAGAAAACACTGGACATAAGCTAAAAGGTATGCAAACATTGTCATGTGGTCCTTAGCAAAGTGACATTATCTTATAATGTGAATTTCTGCTTACACAGTAAAACTTTATGTAAAGAATATGCGACACTTTAAGGTGTACATAAGAGGTGGTACGAGTCCTTATGAATGAAAAACCTGACACTCGAACGTGAAACACAATTAAGTGAAATCATTATCGTCTTTTCACTTTAATCAAGATTCAATCGATATTCGAAATTCGTCTCTGCTCTACAACGCACAGATCCCTTTACCTTTCCGATCGATTTTTATGAACTTTAAATAAGCAGATGGGGAAAGAAATCATTTCGAGTGATTTAATTTTTCAATAATTTTTTCTTTTCAATTTTGTTCACAGAGCGTTCATCATCTTTTTTGGTCATTTGATTAGGTGCAGTTGTTGATGTCTATCTTAAAGAGCTTTAAACTATTTTAGTAAAGACGGCGACGTATTTTTGAATTGAATTCTCTTGGTGCAGCAATGTCTTGCACTTCCAATGTCACGAACCCAAACAAAAGGTATTCGAAACCTTAGTTTTGGGCGTTTCATTAGATAACCGCATCAATCATACCCGGTCTGCTCTTAGTCAAAAAAAAACAAGAAGGAAAGATGTTAAGGCAACAGCAGACATTTTGTTCAAAACCAAATCCCATTCTTTTGTAGTGAAGCGATTTTTTTTTTTAATAACATAAATACAAAACAGTTGTGAACAAAAATGGTTTCATACCGGTCAATGAAAATATTATCCACTAGCAGCCATCACTTTCTTTCATCCTTCTAATGGCAAATGGATTCAAAGTCGGAACAAGTAATGAATCGTGTGAGGATTTTTTGAGAAGAGGGCGAAGTCTTTGTGCCATTATAAAAGTGGAACAGGGTTGATCAGCGTGACAATAAGTCTCGCCCGAATTGAAGCAAGCGATAATGGCGAACAGCACAACTCACTTCAGTGCTTCGAACATATGCAAGCGTTGTCATAATTGCGATATGGTGACTGCTCTTCTTTCAATACTCTTTTGAATTGGCTAACCTTGAGTAATGGAGGGGCTATGTTATCTTAGACAAAAGCTCGTCAAGTGTTATCATCTGCTGTGCCACTTAAATGTGAAGCATAAACTTGGATCCACTGATATTATGACTTCACTTTCGATGTTCGGGTTTGATGGCTTTTCACACATGATAGCTTAATGCTTGGATTGGCAAAATCACACTTCGAAGAGCAGTTGCTAGCATGGCATTACCCAGTACTACATAATATTAATTGCACCATTAAAGACTCCGGACATACCGCTGCCGCGTTAATGCGGTCCTCTCAATATTTCTTATTTTTATATTAAGTTTTATTTTTAAATTTAGGCAAAAAACATAACACCCAGTTGATTAGTAGGTGAACTCAGTAGGGAACAGTAACACAACAGTAGGGTTGTGTGGGTAGTCAAGCAATTGTTGTTGAAATTGAACTTTCATTGTATAAATCGTATTTTACATATTTACATATATATATTCTTCTTGTATATCGTTGCAGTATGAATGTAAAGTTCAGAATCTAAAAAAGCGTAAAGTCACAATACATGTATCAGTGAATGGTGTCAGAGTGGTGCTTAAAAAGCGTCGAAGAAAAGTAAGTGAAACTCTCCCTTCTTTATAACTAAGCAAATTCGTGTAGAATAAAGAAACTTTCTCTCTTGTTTCGAACAATTAGAAAAAGAATTGGTCGAATGAAGCGGACGAGATTGAATTATTAAATCATCCAATTTATCGCATATTTTATGTGTCCCACGATAGCAGTGATCTCAAGATATTTAGTTATATTGCACGAGATGCCAGTACGGACACATTCAAATGTTCCGTCTTTAAAAGTCACAAAAAGGTAAGTGAATACATACATATCTACTTAATATCTACATATAATATATGCATATATATATAAATGTATTGAAATTGAAATGATCAAAAGGAGAAAAACGTTGTGTTTATAAAAGCATTAAAAAAAAAAAAAAAAAAAAAAAAAATTATTTTTAAGTTAATTTTTCATTTTTTTTTTTTTTTTTGACTATTTAATCTTTTTCCACATAATTATATTGGCACGCTTCCAGTATTGAGGTTTCATATATATGCACGGTATGATGCACATGTGCCTGCAGTATGTATTTACTTATGCGACAGAGAGACACATAGCCACGCAGCCACACAGCTACACAGTAGTTCATTTGTATTTCTTAGGTAGGCAACGGCGAAGCAATTTGCCAGAGTAGTAGAAAAAAAAAAAATAGTGAACTTAAACTGATTGTGTAGTCCGGTCCGCTGTGATGTCCACACAAATTTCAATTTATGACTCAAAATAAGCTAACGTGTGTTTCCTTATTACTTATTTTTTTTTATTTTTATTTTTTTTGCAATTTTATGTAAATGTTTATAAACATGTTTGCATAGCAAAAATTTGTCATTATATAAATCTTGTAATAAAATAATAAATAAATACTTAGTAGTGTTTTAGCCGTTGTGCGTCCTTGTGACCTACGATAACTACATCACTTCACATATTATATGTGAAATATTGCATCAAAATATCATCCAAACTGAATATGGATGGCTTAGAGGACATTTTTTTAGAACAGCCTCAAAAGTATTTTTGTGTAGTCGTAATCAAATCATTGATTAAAATTCCACTTAACGCTTCCAGAAAGCTTGAAAGTTCGAAAGAAAAACATAAAAGGAAATCTTGGCTTCTTGCATATCTTTGCATCTTTTACCTCATTGCAAGGTGTTTACGTCAGCCAACCTATGGCCGCTTGCAACCCTCCGTTGTCAAAGTCTGGACATTATGATGGGTGATGAGTAAAAAGATTGGAAATCTTAGCTTAGGTAACTTACGAAACTCATGTCGAAAAGCAAGCCAACTTTATCCAAATATTTGCTACGATGCTGTCATTGAATCTATAAATTGTAAAAATGATACGACGAAATTTAAAAAGGACAAGCAACTAACCTATTCCGTACCGCTCATATAACATTTTTAACTGAATAGAAAAACGTGGTATTCCAAGAAAAACTCTAATTGTTATCACTCTTACGACTGTGCGTTTTTCAGAATAAAAAGAAAATAATTTGTTGTTTTCAATCTTTTGCTTAGAGTTGAAAAAAAATTCATTTCAAATGAAAGAAATGTTTTCTTTGTTCTTTCTTCAAGTTGTTCCCCAGAACTGCTCCCTGGAAAAATACAGCCTTGTGCCTTACGCTTTGACTTCTAACTCCTCTAATCCATTAGCCGATGTCTTGCAGAACGTTGTTGTTATGTTCATTGAAAAGGTATCCCCTAAGCAAAATGATAATCATCCAGCCGGACAGAGAAGGCCATTGACCGAATCTTGTGGCTGGGAGCGACTTAAAATCATTTATTGCTTCCAC
Source organism: Glossina austeni (assembly GCA_000688735.1). NCBI lineage: Eukaryota > Metazoa > Arthropoda > Insecta > Diptera > Glossinidae > Glossina > Glossina austeni. The sequence continues at coordinate 1,277,523 of KK502410.1, read as the reverse complement.
GAAATTAAAAAATTAAGAAGAAGTCTTAGGGTGTTGATTACGATCTCGGCTACAGAGTCACCAAATTTCTTGCCGTTTTCCCTGTCATTTCGCAGACTTTGGCATTCCGCACAAAAATGACAAAAAAAAAGCTGCAGAACTTATTACGATCAAAGAACGCGTCTATGATGCATTTCGAAACTTTAAAGCCGCAAGACACAATTTTCTAAAACTACAAACAGCTTGATGATGACAACGTTCACTCTAATTCTCTCTCTTGTTTAATCGTTGAACAAGGAGGGCTAGGAGGGCTCGCTAATCACACAAAAGTCAATATTTTGAAAATTCCTTACATACTTCTCCGACTATATAGGCATGCCGATTAAGAGATTTTCTATATATAATAACTTTTCTTTTTAAGTTATCTTTATATACGCTTAGGAGACCTTCTCGCGTATTGTTAATCCAATAGTTATCTTTCGATCCTAAAAATGCTGATCAAACGCACACACCTGAGCACACCTTTTTTTAAATTGTCAAGTCATCCCGTAAGTAATGATTAGACTGTCATCTATAATCGAACAGCTGAGATTTTCAAATAAATTTCACGGATTTAGGTGAGTTACCTATGATCTAAAATTAGTAAGAAGATGATGTTGCCAACGCGTTCCTTCTACGAATTATTTACATTTATTATACCTCAGCAATGCGGAGAAATTAATTGTTGATCTTGGGGAAATTCGTAAATTTAAAAGCATAAGAATTTCTTAAACGCATCGGTCCGCAGCGGAGTTGTTCGCGGGAATTTTAGTTAGTTGCGTTGTTAAGTTTGCTTTCGTTGGATTCGATTTTTCTGATGCTTTCCTATGTAAAAGTTGGGGAGAATTTATAGGGAAAATGGGAAAAGTCTCATTGTAGGTACTTTTACCTTCGATTTGATCGATGGACAATGACGCAGCGGTTAAAAGTTTAGAGATTGAGTTACTAAAACAAAAAAATGAGAATGGATGAGTGATGCGGTTTATTCAGAGTCTTTTGCAGCTCCAGCACGACAATAGGAAGCACAAATGAAACATTTTAGCCTGAAGAGCTGTTCGAATATTATTAATGTGTTTAGTGGGAGCTTCCAAATCCTAGTGAGAATTTCATACCGCCTTTGTTCACCTATGTCGTAATTTCAGTGTAATCAAGGCTGGCATCTTGAAAAGATTTGATTGGAGTGGTTCGTCCAAAAGCTTTTCAGCCTTTTTGGTCTGTTGCGTAATTAAATCTGCCAGATTTATTTATCACGTTCAACGTCATGGATGTCGAATGTATTTTACACCAAGTATTTGCGCAAGAACTGTTAAGTTCTTCCAATTTTTTCAGGGGGACATTGGACGATAGTCTGAACAAAAGTTGATTATTAAACAGCATTAAACCCACATTTTAGAAAAAGTTCATTTGAAATTTAAGGACTCGTATGAAAAGACAAATTTATTCGATTCGAAATCTATCGGCAGATCTTCGATGAAGTCTAACAGTTTCAGGATATTTGCAAAGCAATTAATAACGAATTGACGCGACAATGAAATGTCGAATGACGATAAAGTGCTATATATAGGAAGGAGAAGTTCGATTGGAAAAGCTCTGTAATGGATTTCATAAGGTTGAATAAAAGTTGTAGTTGTAGTTGCCGCCATATGGCAAACAAACATACAGTATACAGTAGAGAGAGATGGAAAAAGATTACTAAATATTGTTAACAGAACCATTGTCGCGGAACTCACTAACAAGATTAAAATAATTGCCGAAAAGCATTGATCAGAACGATGCCTATTAAATTTTTTCTATGTGAGGCATGAGGGAAAATTTTTATGTCTGGCGTTATATACCGTACGTTTCTAGATTTCAGTCCGTCTCAGTTTTTATGAGAATACTTATTATTATTTTATTAGTAATTGAACCGCCAAAACCAAGCTGAGGCGTATCTTAGATTAAGAGATATTGTGACATATGCCACGTATAAGGTTTACGGTATAATAAGATTTAAGGTTATATCGAATATCAGAAATGTGTGTGTGTGTACTGTTTCCGATGTTGAGCAAAGAAGTTGCATTAAATTTTGTTTGCGAAATGAAATGAGATGAAACTTGGATTTACGACCCCATCGGTAATAACCGATGAATTGAGTGAATATCGTGTAAAAGGTAATCCACGACCGAAAAAACTGAGCCCAAATTGCTCCAAAATGAAGGTGATGTTAACGATTTTCTTCGGCTGTGCATTGTGAATGCCTTCCGGCATTCTGGCTAAACTGTCAAACTAACAAAGACCATTAATTGAATTTGAGGATTACTTTGGACGCGAAAAGATAGATTTGGACTAATAAATAGTTCTAAGGAAAGAAAAGATAAAATTGGTGTTACTTTTTGGACAAAATAATATTATATATATATATATATCTATATACAATTCTATATGCAGGTACAATCTATTGCAAGTAATATGCTCATGGATTTCCATAAGCAAATTTTGTAAGACTGCTCAGCCAATACAGGAAATATAGAAAAAGCCTATAAATTATATGATCACATTATCTACGTCATCATAATTTTTCGATTTTCTTATTACGAAATAATCGTACTGAGTACTTATTTTATTTTCAGTACAATTATATTTCACTTTTGATTGTGAAGTAATTCAAACCTATTAAATGCGCATTAAGCGAGTGGTTGAAATTAAACAAATTATTACGATTAATTTATATACGCATCTGAAACTGATATTTACAGGATGTTGTTAATAAACAAAAAAAAAAAACAAAAAAGAAAAATAATCAAATTGATAATTAAAAAATAACAAATAATATAATAAAAAATGAGAAATAAAATGTTTTACCCATCACTTGCTAATTGTGGTAAATTTTTTTTATAAAACAACTGTACGAACAAATTTTAAGCGTAATATACTACGTGAAAGTAAGCAACATAATAGAATTTGTCATTTCGTTTATGCCGAACACGAAGGGCGACTTATGTTAGTTATCGCAGACACATTTCACATACGTACGCACATCATGCATGACATGGCTGAAAATAATTACGCAAATTTAAAGAAAAAGCGTAAGCAAGACCACAAAGCATGGTAGCACAATACGATTAATACGATGAGTTCGGCGTGCGTATGTAATAAAACAATTATGACGTATAAAGATATCAGCGATAGGAAGAGATAGTCTTGTAGTGCCGTATATTGCTACACGTGCTCGCATAAGCAGATTTTTCGTACGTCCTCAGACGAGCGCGATATTTTTGCTGTGCCGATTTGTTGCTCTGACAACGGAGAAAAAATGTTGATGGCAAGTGGAATTTTATCACCAGTTCCCAAGTCTTAAAAAAAAAAGCACTCAATGTACTTTCCTTTCTCCTTCCTTCTGGTGAGTGAATGAGTGTCTTCAGTACTTCAAATATTAAGGATGAACTTTTAAATCTTTTAAAACACAATGGCTCCGGGGTTTGTGGATGAAACTCCTAACAAATATCGATTTTTATCGGCTCTAAATAGCGTTAAAAGCGTAAAAAGAAAACTAAAAAAAAAAAAAGGAAATTTTTTCCATCAAAAATTTGTTGTGATTAGATCTAAGGACAATTTAATGTCCAAACTAAGTCCGTATTCTATTGACTCTATTGCGCTTTCACATGAAGGAAAGTTATTAGCTCTTGCTAGGAGCCCTTGCGCTCCAGAAAACATTTCAAACTTATCCTAAATCTCATCGAAACTTCATGCAGCTGTACACTCGGTAGGCGTAATATATGCCCTTTGTCTGAATCAGATTTTCCGAAGCTGAAATAATTTCCGAAATGAAATGCCGAAGGTAATCGACGTCGATAAATTCACCAAGCCCAACGCTGAAGGACAATCTTTAGGCAATCACTTTTGACCGCTGTCGCCTACCATCTACTAGTAGTGTAGACGTACCTTTACATCCCCAATTGTCAACGATTTGGGCACAAGACAAGAAGATGCAAGAGCGACCAAACAGGTGCTAACTGCGGACTACCTCCTCCAACGAATGATCTTCCGCCACCTTCTGTACCAACGGGAATGACCATCACCCCGCTTTCAGACATAAACTCTTCTAGATATTGACAAATGTGGGAAATATTAAAGAAAAGCTCGTCGTAAATAACAAGAACTAAATCCTTCGCTCATCATCTTTAAAATGTAATTCCCTTTCGTCCCGTCCAACTTCATCCAAACAAATGCAAATAATCAAAAACAACAAAAATAAAAGCTGTAGCTTCGATTTATCATTTGGTAAGCCAAACAAAGTTCTCACTGAATGTAGCAAATAAAACCTTAGCGCCATCCCTGATGCCAACTTAATCGCCCAGCATGATAATAAAATAAATTATTAAAATGGAACACCACAGGATTCATTAATAATTTCAATGGACTGTAAATATTAATAAGAGATACCAACCCTAGCTTTATATCTCTCCAAGAAAGTTATGGCAGGTTTTTTTTTAACCCACCCATGCATTGAATACTCGGTAAATTACCGATCAAAACTCATACTCGAAACAAGGAGTTGTACGTTCACCAAATCCAGCGTTCCTCATAGACGCATGAAAAGATTTATTGCACTTTCGCTTCCAATTACTTCCTCGCAATCCTTTTCACACCAAAAGCTTTGCCACTCTTTCTCCACATTATCTCCACCGCTACTTTACACACTTCAATAATTCGTACCGTGGTATCGTATCGGAAAACACACTCATTAAAAGAAATCTTTGTGTTTTAAATGATAGGAGGCTAACACACTTATCCTATCTTAGCCTATCACACATATTCACATATCGTCTTAACATGTTGCTCTCCATCACTGCTTCCTTCTCTTTCCGGATGCATGTCCGATGATCTTCATAATAGTGACCGCTTTCCAATCGTTGCCCATGTAAAGCTCTCACACATTTCTGATATTCCGCCAAAACAAACAAAATTTCAACTGGACAAAGCTTTTTGGACTAATTATTCCAAAGTAGCCGAGGAGAAGCTAAATAATAAATAATGCACTGCTGCATGTTTCTCCATATCTCAATCTAAAAACTGTCACATTGAATGTGCATCCGTGCCTTGGTGGAATAACCAACTAACCTAACCTGCTAAGGAAGACAAAAATGAACTTCTGCACCACTGCAAAGCATCAATAAATCCTTAAGAGTTCTACTCCTCCGATATGCGATTGTCGACAACACCCTACGATTAAACATATACTTGATGAATATCAAAACCTTTCTAATTAGTTTGCGGAGCATCTAACCCTATGGACATCTTGAAAATACCTTTAGAACTTAATATAAAAAAAAAAAAGCTGCTAAACTAATCATCTAATCTACCTAAAAGAAAAAAGAAGAAGAGCTGATAATCTAGCACTACTATCCCACTTTTAGCCAAAGGATTTATTTTTTGGTCTGAATAAATTATAATAATAATAATAATAATAAATTGTTAATAAATGGCGACAGATTAACTTGACAAGTTTGGCGGGATTCGGCTATCAATAAGTAGGTATAATAAGCAAAATTAATATGGATAAGCAGAACATATCAGATCTTGAATCAAAACTAAGAGTTTAATAGAAAGTTGATCTTAATTAGCATAGAAATTTTGCACTTTACAAAATTGTTTAACGCCTACAACGACTTGAGATGGGCGGTCCATCTCTTGTTATAGCAATTGAGTAAGAAATTTTTCCTAACGCCACTTAAGCCGATTTGTTTTCAAGTATTTTGGGTTCAATCACAGTACAGATTACGATTTTCGGTATATATTGATGAGATCTGGCCCTCGGATATTTTTTGATCCAAGAAGTAAATCTATTGAAAATGGATGTTATCAGACTGTTTGTAAGACTACTTCCCCCATATAACATAGTATTTTGAGAAGTTTGTCATATGAACAAAAATTTGTCATTTTCAATATATTTATCAACAAAAATCGGTAAAGGATCCGATAAATTGTGACATACAAAATCAATGTAGAAAATTTGCGAGGGTTGGAATGATTTTTTGAATTGCTTTCTAAATGAACACAGGCCGAGCCTTAAATATCCCAGCCAGCGTAATTCTTCATTTCATTGCGTGATAAAATGTAAAAATTATATCCTGTTCTCGGGGATATGGAGAGCATGACTTCAATTTAGTAAAATTAATCTTCTCGTCAAGGATCTTATTATTCCGACTTGATTTTCGTCATAAAGTACTAAGAGTTAGACTTTGTTGTCATCTAAGGCGTACGGGCATGACGTGCTTTATATGGATGGCGTACAAAAAACAAACGGACAAAACTTGAATTTACAAAATTTTAATTATGTGTTTCTAAGTTTGATCGGTAATCGGTATTAAAAATTTGTTCTAAAATGAGTTCAAATCTGACGTTCAAATTTGGGAAAGAAAATTATGCCACAAATGTTGTTCAGACGGACGGACGGACGGACGGACGCTTATAGACGCCAACAAAGCTATCTAACTATCTTGACTTTAATCGAATATATATTCAGTTCAAGTGAACACGGTGCGTATTTCTGCGAGTTTTAGGCATTCAGTAAATTCGATATGCTTACGTTGTTGTTGAAAATATGGAGACACATACAGGACAAGAGAAAGATTATAAAATAACGATCGGATTACGATAAACTGAAATTAATTGCATTCAAAACGTTTTTAACAATCTACGTAAGAGTATACGAAAGTTTTCCCCTAATGTACGGAGAAACTCTTATAATTATAAGCGAACACACACAAAAAAGCTTTATCCCGTAAAGCTCCCCGAAATGAGAAAGAGCGAGAGTGCGATAACATCTTCGACCAGACACATTAACAACAAAAGTAATAATAAAATAAAAAAAATAAAAAAAAATTTGCATATACAACCAGTGTATAGTACAACGAACTTGTTTTGTGCGATCAGTGCGTAAAGTACTACACGGCGTATAAGTTGAACGGAACGGAAAATAAAAACACAGCAAAAGATATTGATTTTTATACATATTCAAAAAAAAAAAAAAAAATAAATAAATAAATAAATAAAAATAAAAACTAAGAATAATTATGTGAAAATTAAGTGAATAAAAAAAAAATATATATATACATATATATATATATATATATATATACCATATTTATAATTATTAAAAACTTATAATAAAAAAAATAATATATTTTAATAAAATTAATGAAATTTTTTTCACGGTTGATACAAACATTGAAACATTAAAAAAACGTAAAATGAAAATATTTTTTTACATATATATAATAAAAGAAAAAAATAAGAATTAAAAATTGCTTTCGAATTTCTTTCACTGATGTCTGATTCTTATCACTTCTATTATTGTTATTATTATTATTATTATTATTATTATTATTATTATTATTATTATTATTATTATCATTGATTATTGTTATTTATTATTCCCTACTGTTATTTATTATTCCCTACTTTTACTAATTTTGAAAAACAAACAACAATATTTTGTTTTTGGCGCACTAGTTTCTTCTTTTTTTTTTTACTATTATTATTGGGAGATATTATTTTTCGCTTGATTCTAAGCAATGGCTAAATTGTTAGTTTTTGAAAAATTGCACTTTTGCGCTCACGGAAAACACTTAAACGATGGATATGTTTTTTTGTATAAGCTTTCGAAGTCTTCGACTCTGAGCGACTCTTTTTGCCAATTATGTGGCATAGTCTCGTGTCTTCCCAAAGTTACACGCACAACAACACAAACAAAAAAAATCCATCAGAAATTTTAATGTGCTCCCATTGAAAACTTTCCACTTGAGACAGACATTTTAAGTTTATCTAAAGTGGGTCTGATCGGCCAATTCACACATTCCTGTAGTAAGTTATTGTCTTTGCCCGCGATTAAAAAAAAGGCCTCTAATCGGTGGATATCCAAGACTTCCCCCAGGAGTAATTCTCTTACTTCTCACTGATATCGCTTAAAGACAATTCGTGATGGGTTCTTATCCAACTCGAAATATCACTTCCATATTTCCTTCCATGCGTCAGGATCGGATAGATACGAAACTCGTCTCCTATTAATGGCAATCGGTAATAAGTCGTTCTTCGATTGTTATTAGTTCGATGGTCGGCAGGGCCGACCAATAAATACCTTACACCATATCGTCTCACACAATTGTTATTTTTATTAGAGAACATAAAAATTATATCTTGTTTTTATGTAAACGCATATTTTTCATGTGCGTATTTAAGGGGATGGGGGCCCAAAGCGCAACTTAATGTAGTACAAGTTAAATCCTTACATAGAATTCATTTTTCTACGAAATTCCTATTATGGGTCAACTTCCATTACCACATATCAAAACTTACCCTATGCTTCTCTACAAAGGGTCAATTTTGGTTAAAATCCTTATTAGGGTAGGATCTAAAAAATCAGCCGAGATGGTCCAAATTTCGTATTGTTAATTAAAATTTATGTTAAATAACTATTATGATGTAATTTTCGTCATAAGGCATCGAAAATTATTAGCTTTTTGTCGTATGAACATCAGTTTTCGTTAACTGAGGGGATTCTAAAGATTCGCCAGCCGGTCTAAAGTTTTCATATCCATGTACAATGGTGAAATTTTGAAAATTACAATTTTTTCCCGCATAATGATTTTTCGAAATAGGGCGTCATATGGGGACTGGTTGAGAAAGTGGACCGATGCGAACCATTTTCAATAGCGTTCGTCCAAATTTCATCAAAATATCTCCGAAAATTGTGACCTGTAGCTTAAATACAAATTTACATGGATAGATATGAGACGGACAAACGGACAGACACGCTTAGATCAATTGAGATTATGATTCTGCATCGATCGATGTAATAAAAGGTGGATGGAAATGGTGATGGAAAAAATGTGATGAAACGGAAAAAATTCGCCACACGCTATAGAGTATAAAAATTTCATTTTTCCTTTTTTTTCCAATTTCTTTTCAAGTTAACCGCTCTTGTAGTAAAATATTCAGTCATGGCCGAATATAATTTTCTTACATGTTTTTATTTCCTTTTTAGTTCAAGTCATTCAAGTCATAAGTCGGAACGTGGAGACGAACGGAGAGACCGTTTGGGAGTTAAGTGATAGATATGTTTAGATTCTGGCTTTTCCTATTTCCGTTGAAAAAATCTACGATAGGATGATTTTCTGATCCTATCGTCTCATATGGACATTAATGTAAAAACTCAGCTTTATCTGCCAGCAATCTTTAATTTCCAATATTTTGCGATGAACAGTGATGCAAGGACCACTTCGATTCATTCTTGGCACCTACTCCCGTGCCATGAAAAGGAGTTCTTCGTATGCGACGACAAAATCTAATTTTTTGTATTTTATAACGAAAATGGGTAAAAAATTTTATGGTGGCCGCCTTCAATGGCCGTTATTTTCCGATTATAACGGTTTAATTTGTGAAACATTATCTATTAATTTAGTTAACTTTTACACTCACCACAATTCACGTGCACGGTATGCGGATCAGTGAATCTTACATTCGAATAAAGACGGCGATAATTTTCTGTAGCCCTGACTTGTTCTTCAATTGTCACAAATATACGAAACTTTAAATTTGCTATAAAATGCAGTAAAAACTGATTACAAAACTTATCATCTACTGAAAGACTCGATCCGAACGAAGTGTTACTTTATATCGATTGGAGGAGCGTCCCTTTAAAGTCTAACACTGTTCGGTTATCACAATAATTATATTGAATTGTGCAACGCACGTGCAATGACGTCGCGAAATCATAATTCGCAAATGCTTTTGAAGCATTTACTGTCGAGCAATGATGTAGTTGCAGATGTTGACAAGTTTGAAAGGTGGAAAAATGTCGCGGAACGGGGAAAAACGTAATGACAAAGACTTAAGAATATTGAACGCCCCTACCGCATAAGAAAATCCATTAACAACCAATCAGACGGATCTGAAGCATAGTCACAAAGATTTATTCATATTCAAAAGGTGTTTACAATTACTTTTACATTCGTGCACATATATTTGCAAATTTTCACACAAGCACAAGCTGACACACGCATTCATATATATATATATATATTCTGGGTGTTCAGTTTTCTTTCTATTTTCAATGTTTTGTTTCTCTTTTTTTTTTTTTGATTTTTTTTGCTTGTTTTCTTTGTGGTCCAGACTGTAATGGTCATAAAAATTTTTAAATATCTTGTAAAGAAATTAAATGAACGTGAATGCATAAATGTGTGTATATGAAAACCGTTTATTTTAATACTTGTTTATATATTATAAAATATCTCTACCAAGGCATATATATATATATATATATGAATATGTAATGAACTGCAAAAGTGAATTTTGAAAGGTGGAGACGGAAAGGAATGTTTTCAAAAACGGTATATATTTTTCTGTAGATATAGTTTATTATGCGCGTTTGTATGCCATTTGTCGATAATAGATACATACATACATACATACATAGCCATATACATATACATATACATATACGTACAATATATTGGTATGCATTGAATATAAATATAAATGTGTATGCATTACTGCTGCTATTACGATTGTTTTTATTCTCTCTAAGCGTGAATTGCTCTTTTGACGTGTTTTTCATAATTTCCCTGCAAGCAAGCGTATCGAATGAAAAATATCCTAGAGGATGCCAAACTTTGCTTTGGAGATGCAATCTATTTAACATTTATTGTTGTTATTATTACTGTTTTGATAATCGTGGTTTAAAGACTTTTCGGTAAAATTTTACACACGAAGTAAGAAAATCATATTCAGCTGTGGCTAAGTTTTCCATAAGTGCGTCATATTTATAATGAAAAATCTTGAGGAAAATGAAATTTCGATACTCAATAATATACTGCGAGCGTAGCCGATATTATGCCTTTCTTCTACATGTGCTGTAGGGTACAACGTACAAGTTCTTATTACTCTTACTCTTTACGGGTAATGAGCAGAAAACATTAGTGTTCTCAGTTTATGTTATACTTTGGGCGTGTAGTTCGGCTCATTGTCAATATCAAGCTCGGCGCAAGAGCTTCCAATATTTTGACCAAAACGATAGATGATATTTTAATTTCTGCACCGAGAAATATGTTCACCGAAAGTAAACAGTGGGACGAACAAGTGCGTCTAGATCGATTCAGTAGTTGGTAGTTATCCAGAACAGTATGGGTACACTTTATAGGGTCATTGCGGCTTCCTAGTGGTAGTTGCAAACTTTTTGACAAAATGACTGCACACGCAAGCTTCGAGTTCGTAGTTGAGCTAAGTTGAGTTCACGTCATTATTTTGTTAGTAGTCAAAATATAAATAAATCCTCTTTTTCTTTCAACATTTATTCTGAAAACGTATGCAGTGTGGGTAGAGCGTAAGACCAAAACGACGCCTTAATATCTATTTTGGAACTTAGTAAAGCGAGGAAAAGTTATGGTTACTTAAACGTAAACGAGAACTACGGGGACCCGCTTCTAAACAATCATTCGGGACCAAATTCGGATTCAATTAATACACGGTCTTAATACGTATCTAATGACGTATCTAATGAAAGTTATTTTTTTTTTTTTTTTTTTTTTGATACATTACGAGACGGACGATATACTCAGAGTGCTGTTCTTATCGAGAACATGTAAAAAGTTTTCTCAGATATTATGTAATGCTGTGTGTGAACGCAGGAACTTATTCTAAGCAAGAAGTTTTCGAAATTTTACGAAAGTGTTACAAAAACAAGAACAGATCAACTCATCCGGGAGTATAGGAGTATAGGAGTAGAAATAGAGTAACTACGCTATGCGTCATGTTAAGCAAGAATTTATAGTAAGTTTATGGAACGTCTGACAGATATGTCTAAGTGTCACAAAAGTAACGACGAAATTGGCATCAACTCATTCTTTCGTAGCCGAAACAAATTCAATCAGTCGTAACTAATTAGTTCAAAAAATGAAATGCGAAGATTTTTGACACTTGATATTACGAGAACAACAGCATATTTACTATATACGCTGCTTGCAAACTACCTTTGCTTGTTTTTTTATTGTTGTAATTGCGTAATTGCAACATTATGAAGACGGTTGCTCGTCGTTTGCTAGCAAAAAGGAAGGAAGGAAGTCATCGTAGAGTAAACTTACACTACGATCAATGTTCGATAATGTGTATAAGAATTCGGGCGTGGAGGGAAATTTGGTGGAAAATAATGCACTTAGTGGTTATCCAAAATTTGGATCGTCTGGCAAAAAGTCATTTGTATGCCTCTACAAGATTAGCACTTTCTTGCGAAAAGTATTCCAAAAGGTCTTCCGGCTGAAATCATTGCTCTTGGGTACGTTTTAAAAAATAATTAAACTTGCCACGTATATCGTTGGCTATCTACCTCTTATCACATTGTCATACCGGCTTCATTTGTCTACAACTCGCAAAACTTAAAAATGTTAAGTTCAATGTTTCGCTTCGTAACATCTATACTAACAATTCCTTAGTATTTTGACTAGGGTTTAAGACGGCCTTTGGCGATTGTGAGCACCCACCCGTCCAAACCGATATATATGATACTGAGTGACACTATTACCACGTTTAAGGCTCTGCAGGAGCAATAGCTTTATAGCTATGTTTATTTCCCACTGGAAATAATCGAATTCGTGAGTACTAATGAGAGTTACTTTCCCCGGTCTATTTGAAGAAGAAGATTGGAAGAAATGGATTGTGAAGAAAAATGGGCACGAAATCTTATTATGGCATCTCGAAAATCGAAGAAACCTTTGTTGAATATTCGTAACGCCCTTATTCGAAGACATTAGAAACTATTCCCGAAGAATCTTACCAACAGGACAAATGGCTGAATTGTGTCGAAAGACATTCATAATATGCGAAAAAAACACTTCAGGTTGATTATTCACTCATCACCGATGACGGGGCTAGTAAAAGTATTTGCAGCGTTTATCCCAAGCTCGTAGCATTCACCAGGTAAACAATCACGATTTAACTGATGAATTATCGCCGACTTGAGCATCATTCCCTTCCTTACGATTTTTCCTACTGTCCATCATAAAAAAAATTGGATGTCATAAAAGATCAGACCTTAAGATCTTTCGTTAAAGAATTTACATTTTGTGAGGAGGACAGATGGACATTTTTTTTTTATAATTCTCTTAAAATATACGCCTTTGATCATTGAATAACTAGTAGAGCATATAATTTTTGAAGCCCCTTACAGCGATCCAATGAGACTTCTTCTTTCTATTCTATTACATCTTCAGAAGAATGCTCTCTGGTACGTTACGGTACTGTGAAAGGCACTCATTTTCATTTTGCCGGATTACCTGCCAACTATTACGATTACACTTAATTTATTTGGATCACTTGTTCTCTGTCTCTAGGGCTTATTCAGATGTCCTTCGTCCCGACTTCGGTAGCCGAAGAAAATTTTAATATAAAATGTTTTTTTTTTTTTTAATTTTCATTCAATGGTGTCTTTATAAATTTCCTTTACTCTATCCCTTTCTTCCCTTTAATTATCTATTGAGAATAAATTCTCGTTGAAAAGAAAGTTTTGTTTGTTTTTTTTCTTCTGTTTGTTTTGTAACCTGTTGCCATTATGTATGACGTGGGCATTGAAAATATTGTTGTGTTTGTTGCTTTTCTCTTTGTGTTTTTTCAAATACCATAAAGAAAAACAAGAGAAAAAAAAAGAAAAGATGAACAGAAATGCATCTAATGACGGTTTTAATCTGACCTTTATTGTGACAGAGCATACGTGAGCATATGCATGCTCGCGTGCATTTGTATTTCCTTCATTGCGATATAATTAACGGATTACATTGAGTATGCATATACACTTAATGCAATCAATCCTTGGGAAAAAGAAAATAAACATTTATTTAGCGAATTCATTTTTGATTATTGAATACTTCTTCTCTTTCCCGCAACTGAGGTTTATTGAGACTCATCAATAACATAATAACATTATTAAGGCGAAGACTGCTTATTGATGCAAAATTCAAAGTGAAAATGTTACAAAAAATTTCTTGAACATTCGTACATACATACGCATACATTTATGGATGGCCGTGATTCGATTCAAAACGATTCTTTATTGATTACTTATTTAATCAACATTTGAAAACCAATCTTGGCCATAGTCGAGCCTACTTGTGATACACATTTGCCTTGTTTATCGGTTGGTTAGCTAGTTACTCAGTTACTAAGCAATTGCGTGCACCGAATGAATGCATTCAAGGTTTTGAAGCATAAAACATTATCTGAATGCATAGCTCATAGGGTGTTCTATATTTACTTTTATTCATACAGATATTTGACGATAGTAAGTATGTAACTGCAAGTTCAAGATGATGCTTCCATTGATGCTGCAATTTGACGAACTCTTAGCGTGCCTTTGGTATAAACACTTTCAGGGCTTTTTAGTAATTAAAAGCTATCGTCCGCAAGACACGCACACAAGGGAGTAGGACAATAATATATGTTAAGTGTCAAATAGGCGGTTCAAACCTTTGTCCCATCTGCAACATTGGCATAACCTACAGACACCCAGTATCGTTACATTTGAAATTTTTCTTTGTATCGGGCTTGACTGCGTCCATATTAATTAATCTTCATTTCCCAAACGTAATTACTTTCGAGAGAATGAGTAGATTTCCCGTTTTATCTTTTTTTTTTAATTTTCTCTAAAGTGTCAGTTTTCAGAAGCAATAGTATAGACTTCATAGGTTCAGTATCAGGAAAGTTATGTGATTCCAAATTTATTTATTTTTTTATTTACTGAGAAAAGTGCGATAAGTTTTTTTTAATCGATCCAACACATTTAATGTGGAGAGGAGGACGAATTAGAAATGATGAAACGAAGTGAGACTACAAGATTGTTTCTGCACGAAGCGCTTTACTTCTCCTGCATGCTTCTTTACATATACATACACACATATAGTATACATATCAGGCATCATTCCCCGAACGATTTCATGAATATTAAGAGAGAAAAAAAAATACTTGAACCCATTAGGTTCTGATTTCATTGGTACGCGCGATCATTGCAGCTCTAAAATCGCAATTGCTCAGTTGCTTAACAAGTAACAGACCTTAACGCGTAGATTGCTATCAAGGATGAGAACGTATAATACGATTACTCTCTACGCTCCCAAAATGTATGTAAATTTATGCTTATTGATTTTTGAAAGCTTAATAAATGTGCTGAATCTATTTACCCTATGTGGATAATTTTATATATATATATATATATATATATATATATTAACATATATATATATATATATATATATATATATATTAACATTTGTACAAGTTCTGAGTTTATTATTAGCCCTTCGAATCCTCGTTGACGTTGGTGAGTGGCTTTAACATATCTAACGATTAAAGCGAGATATTTTGACGGAATTCAGCACAGTTGAAGGCGGCCGATCGTTTATGAAAATTACTCTCCCACAATATGAAAATTCATGTTGAGCAAATATATCTCAGATATATCTCAGTGTTAAAAGGAAGAATTTTGAGAATCTTGAGCGCCTCATGGTTCATGTAAAAAGTGAGAGTTAACTCATCGGCAGCATTGTAGAATTTGTAGTTTTTCGTGTGTTATTTAGGCTTAGTAGACATTTCCGCTTTATACCAAATTTTAAAATTTTCTATTCCCTTTCACGGCATTGATTGATTGATTGATGCATATTTTAACTTTTCAGTCTTTACCATAGGATACAAGTGAATGCACTTTTTTTTCTATCTATACATGTATAGAGAATAATATTTTTTTATTTATTTATTAATTATTTGGTATTTATTTATTTTTTTTTTTTTCAATACTGTATGCTTTACATACAGAGACGGCAATATTTCTTGCTGAGTCATAAGTGCTGATAAATTAAGAACAAATGTTTTTCGCTTCAAATAATTAACAAACTGCAGACGGTTGTTGATAAAAGTGTTTCCAAAACGTTGATTACTAAACATTAAATATTTAAAACTAATGACAGTTATTGAAAAGCATTTGAAAATAATTTCATAAACAAAAGTAAAGGAATGCTTGGAAAGTTTCGGTAAAAATTTTTAAAACCTTTCAACACCAATTTGTATAAAGTAATGAAATTTCCAGTCAAATCAGGGCCAATAACGTTTTTCCTTTTTTTTTTTTTTTTTGCTTTCTTTTACTAAAGATCCTGAGAGAATTGATTGATATTCGGTTGAGATAGAATTTCTTAATAGCTCCGCAAAGTTAGTCGTTTTATTTCCACAAGTTATGCTTATGCACAAGTAGTTAGCGAAAATCAAGCAGATTGCGAACAGCAAATGTCGCTAAACAAATACCTGCACAAGGCTAATAAGATCAGATGCAATATCTGAGGATTTCAAATTTCCTTCTGCATCTACATCCACAATGGCAGTCTGGAGATACTTTGAAATAACTGATTGATAAATATTAAAACTCTGTAGACGTAAGGCCTTACTCGCAAGCGATTTACGGCACGACTTGATAGCTATATCAGTAATCATTGGTCGGTCGAAGTGAAGACTTTTTTTTTATTTCCTTGAAACTTCGCTAAGCATTTTCAATTTGCCCTTCTCTGCGTAAATAAGCGTATACGAGTTTTTTTCTTTGACTGCGGAAAGTATTATCACACATCCATTCCATATGCGCATTCGTTATGGATTCCGAAATTATGGAATTTTCTGAATATGCCGACATAACATAAATTTACATTAACTAACCGTCTCTTCATGTATCGGACACATGTACGAGCTGAAAAAAACTTTCAAAGACAATAATCGTAAACATTTCTTTCTAATCACGGATTGTCTTAGCAAACCATGAGCCTTTGTACCTAAAACATAAAACACAAATACAAAATTGATCAAAATAAATAATTTCTAATTGTTTGGACCCCTTAATATACACTTTAATGTAATTTTTTTGTATTATTTTTTGAAATGATTTAATTAAATTAATTAAATTGTTTGCTAATAATTACTTATGCAATTGCATCGGCAAACATGTAACGCAAAATTTTCATTGCATCGCACATTACAAATCCGCTCACAGACAATCAAATCTTTGCCACAATTGCAATTTCTCTTAATTATCCGGTATTTGTTGGTCGTCTGTGTTAATATAATACTAATAGTAGCAAAAAATTTATTAATTTTTTTAATAGTTTTTATAATACCATAAAATTTCGATTTTCTTTTTCTAAAATATAAAATTTTCTATTTCATCTAAATTTAAATGATTGCCATAATATGCGGAAAAAGTCCGTCTCGTGCTCGTAATTAAAATGGGAATCCAATGGTCGGACTAAATCACGCCTCTTTAAACTTGATTTTAACCTAAATCACTGTTTTTTATTTAAAATTGGAGAATTCTTGGAACTTGAAGAAGAAGAATCTCAATTGGAATCGAAAGTGTTTTTGCGGATTTCAAAAATGAACCAAATCCGATAACAATGACGAAAACATTTCAAACTGTGAAGTTAAGTGAAGAGTTACCATTTAATTTGAAAATAAATTATGGCAGTACTCGAGGCTAAAAGCTTTGCTTTATTGATTAGCTTGAAAGTTGTTCCAATTGTATTGTAAAGCGAAGATTGCACCTATCTTATCTAATTTTGTTGAGACACTGGGTAAGTTCTCGTGTCTTGTAAAAATTTATGCTCAATTTGAAATAATCGGAAAAAAGTCATCACTGAAAGTGTTGTGAATCGCTAACTTTAACGCAAGATTTAGATTTTATACCGGAAAAGCTATACATCAATGGCAGGCAGTGCTCTATCGATGGCAATGGGTGGTAGGCGGTAGGTAAATACGGTGAGAAGAATATCATAGAGCAGGCTACTATTGGGAACGCCTGTTGGACGAGTTTTGTTATATGGGACCCGGGATTTCGATATTACGACTTTGGGGCACATTGTATCCATTTGTCTCTACCAGCTTAAGACGAACGATTATGAGGTCGACATCCCCACATTCAATTCCCAGCGTAGTTAATTACGATTGTTGTCTGGTCATAGCAAGAATGAGTCAATGCAGGCGTAACACTTACCGATCGGCCATACACTTCTCAAGCTGCGGCCTCTTCCTATCTCTCTCTCTCTCTCTCTACTCACTTCTTGTTGACCATCGCCATGTTAGGCGTATATGTAAACATCGCCTGAATTATTTTATGATTTCAGGATTTTATGGATTTTTTTTGGCTGAAACAGACCATAATTCACTCACTTCTTGTCCGATTAACGCAATAACGCTTTTTGTTAAAGGACAATGGCCAAAATTTTGAAGTGTTTGAAGTGAAGTAATATAAAACTTTCTAGCTATTAGGCTTTTCTCGGCTTGGATGAATTTGACCTGATTCGCAAGAAAGTCCACGTTGCAAAATTCAAGGGAAAGATTCAAGGCTTAAAAATATGTCTCAGAGATCGCGTAGTGCGTAAAAATAAATTATAGTCGAAATTCGAAAATTGAAGCGAATGAAAGACGTAATTGACTGCAATTTATTTTTAGTAAGACAATCGAATTTCTGCTGCACAAATTTATTAATTAATTTCAGATCTACCAACATTTTGCAAGCCTACCAACTATTTACATTCTAAACATATCTTAAGAGGGTTACCAGCATCGTAAAACTACGATCAGCCCTACATATATATTAATGCGGGAATATTTACAGTAAAAGAGTGGAACTTTTATACGCTTTGCTTATATGCGTTTACAAAATGTTCCCTTGTTCGTCTATTGACAGAAATATCATCAAAATTTTATTCTGAAAATGTCCCTGGCATAGACAGCAAAGGCATCTATAATAAATAAGTAGCAAGCAAGTTGCTGAATCTTAAAACATTTTCTGATCAAATCCTTTGAACAGTGGAAGTATTGCAGCAATCTAAGGAAAATGTTCCGTTGTAGCATTAAAGTATTTGGACAAAAATCGAACATCCATAGGATGTGGCCTATCATTTTTTTCATTTATTAAGGACATGAAAAGTGTTTATAAAGTTGGGTAAAGCGATTTTTGTTTAACAGTCTACTGGAAGATTGTGAACACTTTTTTCCATTAGGTAAAAGAAAAAATTAAAGAATTATTTTTATATATTTTTTTAATACATTGCACGGATATTGTTGTACGTAAACCATTTGATTCATACAGCTTTAGTGCAGTTGAAGAAGATACTAAATCTGTTAGACGACTGCTGCATCGTATACATCGTATATATATATTTATATATATATATATATATATATATATTTTTTACAGTTTATCAAGTTTTATGGTTCAGCACATTGTGCTACATTAATGGCCAAACTTGTTCGTAATGTAACAAATTATTTAGTATTCCAAAAATTTTCGCTTAAATGCTATAAGGCGTAATTAAATCAAGCGCAACTACGTATGTATATATATAAATATATACATATATATCCATATATGATGTAGATGATTTATTCGCTTTAAACTATTTACAAAAATAATATTTTCGTTCAGTTAGGTGCATGCGGCAGACTAATTACTCATACTCATGCGCTTCTCGGGTAGTAGTTTAAGTAAAAATTATACATTTTTGAAACGAAATTATAAATATTCATATATATACCGTGCAATTCATTTTAGTCTATGACAGTTCAGTAGACTCAACTCAAAAGGCAAACAAAAAAAAAAAAAAACGACTTGAACATCATGATCACCATCATCATCATCATCATCATCATCATCATCATCATCATCATCATCATCATCAAAAGCTTCAATTGTATACAAGTGAAGAAGAAAAAAAGGAAAACAAAAGAAAACACAATATTAAGAAATTATTCGCAATATTTTGCAAATTTTAAATGCAATTCTATTGATGTACATGGATCTGCTCTTATATATATATTTTTGTTGTTGTCTAATATTTATTTTCAAAAAAAATGTATGTTTGCAACAATCTGTCACATCGATAAAATATTTGAAGTATACTCTATTATGTAACCTTTTAAGGGACGATTTTCTTTCTTCAAGTGCAGGCACTTACATAAGATTTGTATGTTTGCGTTTTCCCAGTTGAGAGAGATTGCCTAATGAATACATTGTTATTATCAAATTTTTGTTCGTTTTATTAGTAATGGTAATTATAATAAAAAAAAAATAAAAAAAACAGGTAAGAAAATTAAATTCGATCGGGACCGAATTTTTTATACTCATCACCGCCAAAAAAATGCCATAAAAGACAAAAGAAATAAAAGGACAAAATTCACATGCTCTGTAATATGAAGTGAGCGCAGCTGATTTCTTCTATTTTCAAAATAAACGTTTTTTTTTTGTCGCATAGGTATATATGGGCATTGTAGGCGTGTCCTTTAAAAAGTTTAGGTCAATTCAAAATTCTTTTGCAAATTTTTGGGTGACATCTTCATTTTCGCTAATGGGAGAATGTTTACCACAAACACTACAAAGTTGCGTAGGCAGACAGATAGACAGACGAACAGACGGACATGTTTAGGTGCATTCCAAATTTGAAATTTGGCCAAAAATTTGTTTACTTTACGGGGTTTTTGAAATTTGCCTTTGTGTGTTATAAAGGTATTGAAAAAATGATTAAATAATAGGCGGTTAGGCGTGGCCAATTTTTTCCATTTTTACGCACAAGTGCTACATAATCGCCCATAGAATGTGGGTTCAAATTTTTGCTCATTAATTTTATTTACATTTAGTTTACGAGTAATGAGCAAAAAACCAATTTTTCATTCTTTTTGAAAAACAAAGATGTTCTCAGTTTGCGTGATGCTGTGGGCGTGTCTTTCGACCGATTTGGCCCATTTTCAACACCAAGCTGCGTGCAAGCACTTGCAATGTTTCTACCAAATTTGAAGTCAAGAGTTTTATTTTTACACAGACGGACAGACGGACATGCTTAAATCGATTTGGAATTTGATGTTGATCAAAAATATATATATACTTTGTAGGGTTTCTGAAGCCCTACATTCTTTTGGGTGTTGCAAATTTTCTGGAAAAAGGAATAATGCCCGTCATTTGTGTGTGATAGGTATAAAAATAAAATGTAATGCTCACATATATTTACACCGAATCTCTAATTTGAGATATTGGATTTATGGATTTTCTGCAAAATGAAATCATTTTACAAAGAGTTGCTTTCATCCACTTTCATTCTCTCTCCTTATACATCTATATACCGGTCTGCCTTTCATTCTAAGAATGCCTTTGTCTTTCACCTCTCTCCCCGCGTGCCTGAGGAACACGTTTAAATTGTCGAGAATAATTGCTAAACGCAATAATAAGAAAAAGCAACAAGAAAATGTGAAATCATTTCTCGCTGCAATTTGTTTTATTTCCATTAAGTTAAAGTTGGTTAAATTTTTGTTTATTTATATTTTTCTTTTTTTCATACTCAGAAGAAAGCTTCACAGATTCTATACATTTGGAAAAGGCTCTAGACACGTTTATTTCCGTCTGTACGTGCCTGGACATGTCACATACGCCGGCTTCAAATTTAGCAAAATTATCGCAAATTCTTACACGAACATTGCTACTAAGAATGGGCGAAATCGGTCAAAGCACACTTCTACCGAATAACCACAAACTGAGAATGCCTCTGTTTTCAAAAGTCAGACAAAAAAAATGTGTATTCTAAACTAAAATATGATATAGTGATAAAAATTTCGTCATATGCTATAAGGGTGCGGTGTCTGCTGTGCCTGAGGAATAAGAGAAATCGGCTACGCCTACTTCGTATTGTAGAATAGCGAACTTTCACTTTTCTCTGCATAATGTTTTAAAGATAAAGTTGTTGTGGGCATAAATGATCCGGCCATTGTTACCTACCAGCAACCTATTCAAATATACTGCAATTGTTTTATAAGACATAGTGACATAAAGCGAGAATGTATGAAATTGTAGAGCAAAAAAAAAAAAAAAAACACCTTATTGGCTGTGCATCGAGATATATGCAGAGTAGCAGATATCTTGCTAATGTGCATACAAATGCATATACATTTGAATCCATTGCATACGTAGTGTAGTGTATGTATGTATGTGGAAGATATCCGTACTGCTTTGTATATGACGAGCAAAAACACAAAGATATTCGGCTTTCAAACTTTCCTTTATAAGGACTTTTGTACTTTACACCAATCCAAACAACAAAACCGCACACACAGAAGACTTTTGTTCGTACTAGCAACACTACAGGATAAAGTAAAAGTTTCTACCTACGCTGACTACGTTTTTACTTGTAAGGTTATTTACATAGATATGTGTAAAAAAAAAAAAAAAAAAAAAAATGTTATAAAAGTTTTGATACTTTTCATCCTTCATATAAAATGAGAATGAAATCAAGAAAAAGACAGGGTTATGTGTTTTTTCTTTTTGTCTTTTTTTCTGTTTTCGTCGATTTTGAACATAAAGAACATAAAAGTAATATAAGCAAACTTTTTTCTACGCGCAACGTAGGTGTGAAAAACTTTTGATTTATGATTTCATCTTGTTTTAAATATTAAAGCGAAAGTCTAGAGAGATATTGCAGCGCGATAAAGTAGGCTCAATAAAGGCAAGAGTCTAAGTATTTTTTTTATTAGATGCGCAGATAATTTTTCGTTTTCGCTTCTTTTTTGTTCATAAAAAATTTTACGAAATTTCAAAAGAAATACAAAAAATTATTTATTCAAAGTATTGTGCATCACTAGCCACTATTTCTCGCATATCTTACGCAGAATATGAATTCCGTACGAAAGTGATATTTGACGTTTTGACCCTTTATTTATTTTTGGCCACAAGAAGAGAAGCCTTGTTCGAGCCGACAATAAGTCATCGGTTGTGCATAGTAACAAATGAACGTTGCATGTTGAAAATAGAGCTAAGATGTCTGCCACTCGATGCATCTTATCGCGCATATCATATAATTCATGGAGGCAGCGCTTGTTACATAAAGCAGTTATGAAGAAGAAGAATCCTGTTCGCACATTTCCGATTATTTTTATATGGTTTTTTTTTTTTTTACCTTGACCTTCGAGTTAAACGCGGGAATAATAGTAGAAGAGTAAGCCGAAGATGCAATTGAAAGGACCTCAATAAAAGATTCCATATTTTTAAGCTATAACATGCAGGGACAACAGATGAAACTTACAGATTTTTTGTTGTTGTAATTTTTGGGCAGATTTATAAGTCGGTTTAGCTTACATTTTAACTTCATTTGCGGAGAGTGAGAAGAAAATGTTTTCACTCAAATTTCGCATATTTCGTATATAAATTTTTCATGTGCCGTAACTATAATCTAACCAGACGTTGCGTTGCTCCCAATCTTCTACTCCTCGATTACATAGGTTGACAGAAAATATTTCTATTTTATGGCGTCATCTTCTATTGTCAAGTAATATGCTATGTGTGATATGTATTTGCAAAATAAATGCCCATATACGATATCATATGCGATATTCATTATGCGATAGATTTAGATAATATTCCTTTAAAATTTACACACAGCACAAAATTGGTATTTAAAGTGTGAGGAGTTACTCTCATTAAATATAAGAGAAATTATATTCGACTTGAAACGTGACTTTTTAATCAATTACTTCGTATAGTAGATATATATATATATATATATATATATATATACATACACATGTATTATTTGACGCCTTATTGAAATCTACTTCTTCTACGTATGTGTGCGAAGGATTGTAGGCCACGGTAGAAAAGGTATTTATTAAATGAAATAAAAATGATCGTTGTATGACGGAATGACAGATATATCACAATATATATATACATATGATACCTTGCACTGATTATAATAGCCAGCTATCATATAAAACATTTGATTTCGAGCACTATCTCTGCAAGACATGAATGGCATCACCTTTTCGATTCATGTGTAAATTAAAAATCAAATATTAATCGCAAATATTCCGTCCTATATATATATATATATACATGCATCGCTTGGATAATTTTTGGGAATTTTTAAACCTGCAATGCAAATTTTAATAGATCAGACTTTAATAACGAGTTCAATTCCCTTAATATTATTTCAAGGGTGTAAATCAATCATTATATCAAAGGGTGTAATTTGTGGAAAAGAGGAACAATTATCATGGTCTAGCGATCATGATTCACTTCAGCGTTCATATGATGTCGTATAAATTTTATATTCTATTATTTCTCCACATAATAGTCAATTATTTTTTTTGAATATTTCTTTCGCCTCTAATCAAACTAATGCGATGAATATTATGGTAGACATGTTAGATTATATGAAGACAATCATAATTATTTTCTTGTTTCTTGTTGTCATTATGGACCCATGCGTAGAGCAAATTTAAATAGCATTTCCGTGCTGTATATGTGGGGCAAAGATAAATTTGCTTAAATGAATTCAGAATATCGGCGCACCGTTTATTAATATGCATACAATGAAACTATTTATACTCGGTCGAATGAATGTTGAAATCTAGTTTCTTTTTATACCCTACACCACCTGTGCTACAGGGTATATTAAGTTCGTGCGCACGTATGTAAGGCGCAAAAGAGCTTAAGATAGACAAATCTTTTACTATTAGACCAATCGCTTCAAAATCGTAATCTGAATTGATCTAAGCCCGTCTGTCCGTCTGTGTTCAAGGCACAGGTCACAAAATTTTCAGATATTTTGATGAAATTTGGTATTTTGACCCGAGCACGAACTTTATTGGTTCGAAATAGTTCGGATCGGTCCACTTTTTCGACCACACCCCATATACCACCCTATCCTAAAAAGTCATTATATGGGAAAAAATTTTAAAAGTTTGAAAATTTCTCGGCAAAAGTGGCTAAGTAGTAATATTTCGGTACTCTAAATTGATGTGAAAACTTTGGGCCAGCTGGGGCAATATTTGAACCCCTTTTCATATAATGTAAACTGAAGTTCATACGGCAAAAATGTATAATTTTCAATGCTTTAAATTTAATTACTTGTAACTTTGCGTGGGCATGGCCGAGCTGTTCCATTTTTGGACATAAAGCGTAGAGCGTTTCATAAAATAAAAGTGTAAAATTTCAGTTCAATCCAAAAAATTTTGTTAAAAAAAAACGGGGCGTGCAATCTAACCAATTTGGCCCATTTTCAATACCAACAATTTGAGGTCGATATCTTCATTTTTGCGGCCAGGTGCTAAGCCAGATGCAACAACATACACGCAGTGATACAGGCAGACAGACATGACTAAATCAACTCAGGATTTCGCGCTGATCAAGAATATATACATACTTAATAGGGTCTCTGAAGCTTTCTTTTGGGCGTTACCCCCATCTTACAGTGGTGGGCATAATAATAAGCATTTTGACAAGACAATGTGGTGTAGGAGATTTAATGGTTGGCCTTGCCCGACTATAAAATTCTTATTTGCTTTTTATTCTTATTATTATTATAGTTATTATTTTTTTCAATTTTCTGTAAAAGTAAGACAAAGTACATCCTTCCATCTTTCTATCCTTGTTTTTACAAACTCGTGCTAATTTTCAACTGCTATGGCATTTTGACATTTTTAGTTTTTCGGTATTAAAGCGAAAAAGTCTTTTATAGTTTTTCTGTTTGTTTATGCATTTTCTCTTTGATTTTGAAAAATGATGTTACCGGGTCCTTCAAGAAAAACTTTTGCTATACGCGTTTTGGAAACAAACATAAAAATCAAATTTAATCTAAACATAAATTTCAAATAGAGGCAAAGGCGATAAAATTAAACAGTTTTCAAAACATTAAAATAAATAAATATTTATGTAAATAGATGCTGAGCAAGTAATGTTATCACCGAAATTTATTGACAGACCAGATGTGAATAAAAGTCAAAAAAAAGAAAAAAAAAGAAGAAAAATAAAAACCAAAAGAAACTATTTATGCAAGAAATGATTGGTTGTCGTGGGAGATCGCAAGAAGAACTCTTCTCTTGTATGCGAATGTAGATGTTCTACGAAATTATAATTAAAAAAAAAAAAACAAAAACAAAAACAAAAACAAAAACAAAAACAAAAAAATAAATAAAATATAAAATAGTGCATTTTCTGAAACACACATATACACACACAAATTTACAATGAATGCGAATTTTGATTGAATGTGAATAACCCGCAGCAAGGACCGTTCTACATTACCGATCGTTATCCGTTAACCGTAACTATTAGAGAATTTAGTTTCTAGACCGTGTAATATGTGAATAAGCCGAACATCTAAGGCACATCCACTTTTTTATTGTTATAACCTTAAAAGAATAACAACTGTGCAAAAAAAAAAAAAAAAAAAAAACAACAAAAAAAGCAAAAAATATATATATTCATATATGTACTAACTGATGTCGTCAGTATCGTTATTTTTGGAAAACGTTTTCACTTGTGGAAACTAGCTTTACTGGAGAAGAGAACGTTTTCAAATACAATAACAACAACAAAAACAAAAAAGAAACAAAAAAGAAACAAAAGAAAAAAGCTTTCGTGACTTAAGCGTTTGAAAACATTTGTCATGATGAAGCACGACGTAAACCCTAAGGTCTCAAAACCCATACCGATTACTAACACGAGCAAAGAGAATTTAAAGAAGAGCATATGGAAATCAAAAAGCTCCTCGGACTCTTCCTCCGGTCCGAAGAGTCCAATAGTTAAGGCATTTGATTTTCTAACATGGTCACGTGGCCGCAAATCACTGAAATCCGAAACAAAGCCCAATACACCGACGGACGATAAAAGCGATGCTTTAGTTAATTTAAATTATCAGCGCAACATTTTTCGCAATAGTGGTGGCATTATACGTGACCTGTTAACCGAAAAACTGAATAAAGATGAGAAATCGCCAAAAAAATCGAATACGCGTAGATCGCGTCAGGTTGTTTCACGTAATAAAAGCTTGGATATCAATGAACTTATAAATTGCGTTGAACAGGAATTGGCCGATAAAACGAATCAACGTTTTCTCGATGATACCTTTATTGAGAATATTATGCGTGCGAAAGAGGCCTATCAACGCAAATGGGAACAGGAACAACAGTCCTTGGCAACTGCCGATGTGGACGAAGAAGACGGTTTAGCTTTTTCCGATGAAGAAGACGCGTATTTCTATCAACAGCAAGAGGAATTGGCGAAGTTGTATAGCAATACGGAGCTTGCAAAATGTGAGGGAGGAGTGGAGAAAAATGCTGCTGCTGCTGCTGCTGCTGCTGCTGCTGCTATTGGTATCATCGAAAACAATATTGGCGCAGGTACGGGCAGTGCTAATGGGGGCAGCGGTAATGCATCTCCTAAGCACATACTATTCAACGACGAAAACATTGTCTATTTAATTAAAAAAGAAATGCCGGTAAGCAAATCATTAGAAGGCAAAGCGAAAGCTTTGAAAAACTGTGATAAAGAACGCAAACAACACGAGAATATTTTAAAGGCTCGTCTGAAGTTTAAAAAACTTTTGCCAGATAATACCAGCAATGAGAAGGCCAATGACATTAAAGCTACAATACTGAATAACTGTCGTGTCACTACCGGTTTGAATGCAATCACGAACTCAAACTCCACTAATACCAATTCTTCGTCTTCTTCGACTGTACAGAGACGTAGTATTTTGCAAAGGCAAAACACTAATCCCGAACATTATAGCTATAATTTGTACGCGAACAATATAAGTCCAGAATTCGCTCGAAGACGTTCCCCATCATCGCAACGTTATCAAACGCAGGCCAATGTTTCAACGCGCTACTCGTCACCAAATCGTCAGCGACGTAAATCGCTAACAGAGAGTTTGGGTTCGTATGAACGGCCCAACTCCACAGTTTTATATGATAATATGACTGGCAACTCTAGTACCAGTAGTATGGGCAGCGGAAGTGCTAGCGGTGGTGGTGGTAGTGTTGGTGGCGGCGGCGGCGGCGGCGGCGCTGTTGGTATATTAAGCGAACATCCAAAGTCCGAAAAACCACGTAAAAAATTATCATTTCGTGAACCGATTGTTGCTGAAAAACGACGCTGTCGCCGCCCAAGTTCTGAAACAATAATTTCATCTCCTTCAAATCATAGTTTAAATAATTCAAGTAACAAAAACTATAACAATAACTCAAATCAAAGTTGTGAAAATGTATACAATAACAACAAGCAGCGACATGCAACTACGTCTGATTATACGACCCCAACCGCCCAAGAAGACATAATGCAGGTGAGAAACTGAATACACATTTTTACTAAAGAAAACTTGAAGCTCCGTAGCCAGCCGAAATAGATAATAAGAAATTTATACGATACGTAAGTTATTATGAAGGCGTGTATTAAGTTATATGCGGAGGCATTTCATGCCCAAGCTGACTTTAGATCGACTCTGCTTTTATCAATCATTTAGTGAATCGATTTTTAGTCCTGCTATGCATATATTTCTGTATTCAATTTGATATTTTGTCTTGCGAAGTCTTGCGGGCAAAGACGAAATCTATTAAAAATGGATTAGATCGAATTATTTTTGCGATCGCTTTCCCGATAAAAATCGCTGAATAATAATATTTCGACATTCGGAACTATTATGATATATTTGAATCGGATCGATCAATATTTTGGTTACCCGTCCTTTATAACCGTTTCTACGAAAAGTGAAATCCTTAAAAGTGTTTTATTTTAAATATTTTATAAGAAATTTTATTTCTTTACAAGAAATCAAAAATATATACATTTTAGAAGAGACAGCGATATAGGGTATTCAATGGTGTCGCCTTTGCCGACCATAAAGTAAAAGATCTACTTAACGATGGTACCTCATCGCGATCATCTTTTCTCTTAATTCTCATATCCCTAATATGCGTGCTTGACGAGAGAAAAAGTATTTTATTTAAGTATTCGCCGCATTGGCTCGCGGCAATGATCAGATGGTCAGATGCGAAAAGACGCCGTTAGATAGACCTTCTCCTTCGTCGGTGATTGCAAAAACTCGAGAAACTTTTATGACTGATTATGAGAGGAAAGCTCAGGTTCTACGCGAGCAGTTGTATGGGAAAATCTCAATTGCTACGATTGTGATTAGACAGCGGAAACGCTTTTAATGATGAAAACAAACACTGAAAGTGTTTTGCCTCTTTTCGCTTATAAGACCAAGTCTAAGTCTTCACACTTGCAATGTTGCAGCACAGACCAAGCAGACCTTTATTTACATTCTCTACGTCGACATCGGCAAGAGGAACAATTAAAATATTTATGCGGATGATATTTGGGAAAAAAAAAGGTCGTGGCTTGCTTCGCGCATTTGCATTTATTAATTTCCAAAGAGGGTAAGAGAGAAGGCGTTCTCTTTCATTCAATGACTGATATAGTTCTCTCTACTGGTTCCTCAGTGCACATTGTGCACGCAGTAAATGAAAGCGTTTACTGCTATGGGCTCGTATTGTTAAATATTCGCTCAATCAAAATCGTAGAACGCTACACGCAGCGTTCATTTTTGCTGTAGAAAACATCCCGACATTAATTTATGGGATACGTTCGCATGTGTGCGTTCGATAAATAAAATTGAATTTTATTTATGTTAAATGCAACTCTTTATTAACCCTATACAAGCATTTCGAAATTGATAGAGAATTTAAAATCTTTGCAATATTTTAAATTATTTTCTCTTTTCTGTTTTCTTTTACAGTCTCAGGCAATGCGTATTGTACGCACGGTAGGTCAGGCTTTTGAAGTATGTCACAAATTTAATATCCACAAAAATTCCCTTGATCACAATGAAGACCGTTCCGATGTATCGTCGTCAGAACTTTTGGATGTGGAAACGCGGTCCGACCACCAGATCAGCGATGATGATGGCCATAATAAAAAGGGTAAGTTTAAAAGAAGAGAACGAAATTAATGAAAAAAACGACAAAGCGACAAAGCGACACAGCGACTGATGGGAATATAAAATATTTTTCGACACTACATTGAGTTTATTTCAAATGTCGGTCAATGCCACCGAAGATTTATGGTTATCTGAAAAGTCATGGCCGCTGAAAGATCATTGCCACCTTAGTAGAATGCTATGTGCAGTCATAAATTGAAACGCACAGTTATAATAGCGTTAAAGCAAATCTCAAATCCATATCAGTCGTGTTCATGTCATGCCAATGAATGTCCAGATTAACTTAACTAATCTATATTCATATATATATATATATATAATATGGTCTGTCCAAGAAAAGAGGCACCTTAAACTAAATAATTATCATATATAATATTATATGTGATGATAACACAGCCTTTGAATAGTGGTCATGGCTACCGAGGCTTCGCTCCATTTAAAGTAATTGAATATTTTATTGTAAAGTCCCTTAAATGCTCTTATAGGTTAATAAATGTCATGCTTTTATAGAACATAAAGTCAAAGCAAACTTGCTTGAAAGCATAATTTCACCGACTTATTGTTGACAATTAACATGACTTATGACTTAACGGCAACTTATTTCCCTCCACATCTTTGACATACTTTTCAGAAAAATTTGGTTGTGTCACTGATATATGCGTAGAGCACATTAAACACAATCGAATTTTTTTTATTCATTTTTTAAGTGACTTTTATCGATGCCCTCCATCACTAGACAACTTCAACTACAAGCTACAATAAATGAAACGAAAGACACAGAACATCAGAAATACATTAGAGAACATATTAACAAGTTTGTCAAGATATTTTTTATCGCTGACTGCATTTAAAGTAGCATCAATTTTAATGGCATTTAATAAACGTTTACAAAACATTTCGTATTCTTTTAGATAACATAATAAGCTATTAATAGCACCCGGGATGAAATAGGAAAAAATACTTTTTTTTTTTTGTTTTGTTGCCATATGCGAAATTTGATTTCGTTCACTAACGTAAACTTCAAGAGTCAAGAGTGATGGAATCAGTGTAGCGTTTTCCTAATATTTTGATGGCGTTTTTATAAAATCGAGTGCTCAAGATTATCGAGTGCTTTTGATGTTTGCAAGCGTCTAATAGGCACTGAAGAGCACCTTTAGTACGAATTACTGCAAAGTTGCCATTCTTCGACTTGTGACGTGGTGCACTTGTTCAGCTGTGAGTAAAGACGGTCCCCTTGCTGAAATTTTCATGAAAAATGGGCAGGGAATACACTTCCATTCGAAATGTATTTCAAATTTTCAAATTCGACGTTTTCCACCTCCACATTCAGAATGATCGTTGTGCGTACAAATTTTGCTTAAAAGCGGCGAACCATCGACAAATTACTTTTTTTTTTTGGCGAAAAAGAATTGCAATAAAACCTTTCAAGCCAATGCTAAGATTTTACCATTGAAAGTTAATCTTAACTAAACACGTGAAGTTCGGATTTTGCCTTTGTTCTGAAAGGGAAAATAGCGCCAGCAATGTAACTGTGCGCTCGTACACGAACCGAAACGAAATTTTGTGATTGGATTGTTTAAGGGACGGCACTGATATGTACTTTTGTTACTCACATTCATACGAATGAATTATTGATCGATGGCTTATGTGATTTACACATACACCCACCCACCCACACACACCCACATACTACGCGTAGTTAAACGAACGTTATAGTTGCACAAGTTCGCACCTTAGCAGGCACCTTAGCAGCAATAAGATGTGCAGTTATTCCGAAGGCTTGTCTTCGTTTGCATAAATTTCTCTTTCAACTTTCATTTTGCATACCTAAGACAAACACGAATATATTAGATTTGTAAAATATTTGCAACGCATACAAATGCGATATACTTGATCCGCATGAATAGCGGAAGCAGTTAAAGTCTTTGTGTCTGTCCGTTAAAATCACTTGAATGCTTTGTCTGAGAGAACAAATGTGATTTCAAATCTACTCTCTTTTAATCGAGTCGAGTTTTCCCATGTAGCACTCGATGAATATCAAATTCCTTTACTTGTATTGATTAGAAATTTTCATACGTAGTTCAATATACTTTACTTGATGAAAATCGAAACTGCCTCCGATTAGTTTAGTCGTCAAATTTCAGATTTTAGATCGATTAAGATATTTGATGTTTGATTGACATCAATGGCCGACTGGCCACCACGACGTTATCACCACCGCTAATGCACACTTTCGCTTACGACTGGCTTTCTTTCCTGGCCAGCTGGCGTATAACTTTTTGCTGTCTTGACAATCGTTTATGCATTTTCCGAAATATGTCGAAAATACACGGAAAGCTTATACAGTCAGTACAGTGGTCAAACGATTGATAGTTGAGCTTCATTCAGCTTCAGATGATCGGCGCATGGTTTCTTAGAACTTCTTAGCCAGTTTTAGGTCTCATTTCATGTATGATATTCAAGGCATTTGCGTTGAAGCGAACAAGAAAACAATTACTTCGAACAATATTTCGCACAATTGAATGCGAATTTTTATCCTTTAGGAAGAGTGTAGAGAAGACTGTATGAATAAGTTCGGCGTAAGCTTAGCAAAACTTTATTTTGTTTTCTGTTTTCTTATCATTTTTGTCATAGAATACAATCTGTATGTATAAAGTTTCTAAAGCATTTTTTTCGTCTACATGCAAATTTCTGAGTTGTAGAGACTAAGAAAAAAATTTCATTATCAAAAGTGTCGTTGAAAGTTTTTATTTTTTTTTTTATTTATTTTTTTTTTTGTTTTTTTCAAACAGCTCGTGCACGACAAGTTTTAAATTTTGAAAAGTTTCAAAAGTTTTGATCAATTTTAATAAATTTTTAAATTTATGAAAATTTCAATTTTTCTTTATAATAATTGCGTACAAAAATGTTGAAAGCAACCATAATAACGAAATAGTCGAAGGTGTTTAAATTGCGCGATTATTTACTTAAAAACAAAATGAATAGAAAATTTAATTGTTGAAATTCTTGAAATTGTTCCGTCTCATAAAATATTTGTAAATTGTAAATAAAAAAATGATTGTTTTCATATTACAAATTATTGGTAACCCGCAAGTGCGGCGAACGCGCAACGCAACAGAAAAAGTTTTCCAAAGAAAATCAATAAAAATTTGAAAATAATTTTACATGAAAAATATTTAAGAAGTAATAAAATCAGAAAACTTCTTAACGCCACACCTAATATTTATTATTAACCATCAAAATAATAACAAATTAATAATAATGATTTTTATAGTTTTATGAGAAATGTTGAAATAAATTTTTATTAAAAATGTTATAAAATTATTTTTGACTTTATTATCCGTTTTTATTTTTATATTACATTTCGAGTTTCGTAGTGCATTGCATTTCACTACGTGATATAAATCATACATGACAAATGTAGTTCATACCGCCCATTATTCAATTCGCGCGATCTATGGCCGTTAGATGCATAAAACCAATTGACTTTGTAGATCTCATTCAGCCATAAATTTTGAATACAAAATAACTTTTGTTTAATTTCTTTTTCATTTTTAATCTAAAGAATCGCTATAAGTCAAGGCCGCATGTGTCAACGATGAAAACCTTCACATTATTGTTAATTTAATGACTTTTTAATGATAAATGCGTTCAGAAAATAGAAGAAAAGTCCAAAATATAAAAATCAAAGAAAGAAAAAAACAAAAAAAAAAATACTAAATACAAAATTAAATAATTTTTGTTTTGAAAAATTTATATAAAATCGAAAAGAAATAGTTATGTAATATATCAAAATAAGGTTCGCGTCATTTTCGTTTGCTTTTTGTTTTATATCCATCAGTAGTCGTCCATTAGGCTTACGGCAAAGAAGTATGCATAGAGGCTCTGCCATGAAGCTTTAATGATTGTGATCTGAGCGAATGTTCTATATTACGTCCGTCCACTAAAATCACGGTCATAAACACGGAGGTTTGTCCAGAGCAAGAAATTTACATCTCAGAAGTTCTGAACAAGTTGTCATCTAAGTTTACCGAGTATGCACCTTGAACGAAATGTCATTTGCTTGATATTATCTTAACACTGTGCGAAAATTAATCGCCACCTCGATACCGCTTTACTTCGCATTACTTCGACATGGACCCTTATGGATCCTTGATCGTCACTACATCGTCCTACCCTTCCCCATCCTTGTCTGAGATTGGCGGTTTCGATTTCGCCTTCGTGCGAAATTATATCGAAGTATGTCTTGCACTAATCCAGCGCCAGTTAGTTCCATCTTTCGGCAGGTCCACAGACCTGAAAAACGGCTGTCTCGAACATGTCCGAAGTGGACAGACGGAAAGAGTGTGTTGCGTGCCGTCGTTTATGCCTTGACACAGGTCGCATGTGTCCTCTGCTCGTAAGTTAAAACAGTGTAAATAACTCGAAAAACGTCCATCATCAATGAAAAATTGGATTAGCAAGAGAAAAACGCCTCTGTGTGCCCCCCCCTCCCGCAGCCACTGACTGGTCTACGTGCGAGATGAGGATATAAGTCCATCTTCCTTTCGAGTAATTCTTTTCTTTTCTGCCGCTATGGGTACATAACTGCTTCTGCAATAGTAGCTGGATGGATAACACTCCTGCTAAAGCTCGCTAAACTTCGCTGACGTTGAAATTGTGCGGATGCTATTCTCCGGATGCTATTCTCAACGTGGACGTCATTTTAACTGCGTCAAGATTTCGTAGGAGTTATACACTTTGCAGTAATTTTTCCGCGTACGTAACGTACGTTATTTTTACGCGTAGGCTACGCTACATATGAGTTATCTCCTCGCTGGCTTTCGTCCGTTCATGTTTGGTATAATTCTGCTCAGGTTGCAGTTGCCAGTGGTTTATCCATTACCCGCTTTATATGTTCCGCATTAATTAGTTTCGCGTTTAACTGCACTCCAAGATATCTTAAATTGGAACTGAATTCGATACCGTGCCACAGTGTATCGTGGCTTGATGAAGCCAAACTGGTGTTCCAAAACACAGTTCAGGCTCACCAGCTCTTCTCCTAATCATACCAACAGCAATTTTTCTAGGACTTTGCCCGCGTTGTGCGGAAGACATGGCTTGCCGTGCTTTCGTAAAAAAACCAAAAGCTGTTTTTCACACGGTGTCGGAGACGTGCCAAATGTGAAACGCAAGTTATACGTATGACACACCAACCAATTGCATTATTTCGTTGGATATTCCATGGCATGGAGGCCATGAGGTGCTTTTTTCTTTTCCAGCGTTCGACATGTTGCTTGAATTCCATTCGCTATAATCATAAGTCCTAGCGAGACTTTTGCTGAATCTGTTGCAAGCTTTGTCGCTCTTCAGTTCAGCTCTTCTACAGTTATCTGCATCCGAGTGGCATTAGTAATTCTTGGTATGGGTTTCCTTCGGCCGACCTTGTTGGTTATTGTTATATATGGATCGTTCGTTGTTTATGTCTTCGCACAATTCTTTCTAGCAATTCGCTTTACTCCTTTTTAATGCAGCTCTGAGAAACTTGCGCGTTTTTCTTTCTTTCGTCTGGCCCTTATTGCTCGTCCTTGGGCTTTTATACACTCGGCCCTTAGTTAGTTCATTAGTTTGTTCATTCCACCAATAGGCTGGCTTCTTTCTTTCTTTCTTCTCTATGTCGATCTCAAAGTAGAGAAATGCACTTTTTCCGCCGTCTTCTTGAACTTGAGAACTTCAATGAAACACTCTACAATTGGAAATTAAATTTTTCTATCTCTTTATTCTGAATCACTCAGGCAATCATTGTTTAGTCATTGAGTGCCATTGAGCGATGCTAATAGGCCTCCTGAAAGCGTAGCGCTGTCAATTAGTGATAAATGTAAGCGTATTGAACGAAAATAGAATTTCTGCGAAATTAATCGACGAAATTAACGCGAAAATTCGCATTCTTTATAGAGACTATAGGAACGGTGCGCGTACCTGCATCTTGATAATACCAAGTACTAAGGAAGAAATCATTTTTCTTTTTTTTAAATTTATGATTGATTAACGAACAAAAAAAATTTTCGATTCTTTTTTTTTTTTCGTTTTTTTTTTTGGTTCAATTTAATTTATTTATTTTTGTTCATTTTATTCAAACAATTCGAGCGCAAGGTGGACTTTGACGTCAAAGTTCTTTCTTGTGTTGCTTTTTTTTTTGTGGTTTTTTTTTTTTTTTTTTTTGTTGCCCGTTTCTCTTTTATTTTTTATAAATAACGAACATTAATTGTCTGGCAGCAAATAAGAAACAAAAAGTTTTCAATCAAAATTCGCATTAACGCGATAACATTTAATCTGCGACCGCAAGAATGAATTTGCTTTAATATAGAATTTTAGAAATTTAGAGCAGAGGAAAAAACGGAGATCATTATTAATAATATATCTCGTCCGAGAATAGAATTTTTATTAAAGCAATAATGTTTCTATTTTCAGATCATTTAGTCGTCACCCCAGATCTAAGTCTACCATCACAGAGGCCCAGTCATTTGGAGTTAGTGCCACAAACTAATTTAAGTAAATCCGGCAGTTTAATCGTAAGTAGTAATACACTAACTGAATGTACATACGTATCGTAGCTTTCAAAATGATGCTGACACAGTTACCTAATTTCTCCTTTCGAAAATATGTAAATGGAAATTTACTTTTTCCCGAGTTCCCGAGTGAAAATCTTCCATTTTCGTTAGCACTTTTCGTGAGTGCATCTGTCGTGTCGTTTTATGCTTTGCTTCAATTTCTTGCAACTTCTCAAGGCTTAATTTTTATTCATGAAGCCGTAATGTTCAGTGGACGCAAGGAAGGCCTTTAAGAAAAAATGGAGTTATTTCCAATATTCCATAAAGCCCCGCTTGCTGCCAAAATACGCACTCAGCAAATTTTGGGCGTGTGTCCGATGCTAGGAGTACAAATAAATTTTGACCGGTTTGTTTTTTGTTTTGTTTTAATGAAAAAAGACTTACATGAAGAGAAATGTCTATCGCTAGTCATACCTCGTGTCTTGTAATCAAATATGAGTTGATAGATGAAAAGACTGGATGGTGACGTTTGACGTTATCCGCATAAGGTTCATCTTTTGACTATTGCCGTAGAAATGAAAGCATTACTCAGAAGAAGAATTAAGCCATCAATTGAAGCAAGTCTTGATCAGCAGTAGAAATAGGCGGCGAGTGCAGTGTTAATGGCATCATATTCCAATGCATTGCCGCTAACTGTATTATGTTGAAAAAATTTTATAACAAGGAGCCGAATGTCGATGTTATTGCTAGTGTTGCTTAGCGATAAGCTCGTTCGGTTACAACAGCTCATAGCCAAATCGTTATGCTCAGCTATGCTCAGTCGACATTCTAGCTTCAGTCACATATTTGTTTCTCTCAAGTCTAACTAAATGCGACACGACAAGAACTATTATCATGTGAAGACTGTTGAAATTGAGAAAACGACGATCCGTTGAGGTTATGGATGAAACGTAACATCATAAAATTATAATCTGATCGCAAAGCCTGTAAATCACTTGAACGAATGGTCGGAAAAATACTCGAATAATTCCCGAAAGAACGAATAGGAGGACCTGATTAAAGCAATCTATTCATTTTTCTCTCCTTCGGTAATGCAATGCAATGTGCTTGCAAAGAATTTTAACGCGTTGATAGGTTTCTTATTTAGTGATATGAAACACACTGCCAATGCTTGCACAAATATTGACAAAATATTTTACTTTAATCGTATGTTGTCGCAAATTTATTGATCTTAAATTGTAGCAAAAAAAAAAAAAAAAAAAAAAAAAAAGAAACAATAAAAAGGAGAAGACTAGACGGGAAGAAACGAAATGGAGATCCGTATACATCCGCTTACGTTTTGTAAACATTTTGAATATTTTTCCTCATCATTTATTTACATTCATGAATAAGTTTTTCAACAATCAAGCAACAAAGCGATTAACGCAACCCAAGATCTCTGTTTAGAAACAGGAGAATAACAGGAAGAAATATAATATGTATTGTGTACATACACCTACACGCGCGAGCCTGTGCACATGTACATCGCCTCATGTAAATGGAACGGATTACACGGGGCGATAGCATTGCAGATAATAAATATATCGCGTGTGCTATGCTAACATGTGTTTTAAATTTTAATTAATTTCCTAAATTAAACTAATTAATATGACACACGTCATTTGCTCGGCAAACGAGTGGATTGGCGGCGGTGAAACATGAACAACATTTCGCTCCTCATAAACAAAACTTTTTACTTTTCAGAATTTTATCCATCCATTGCTTTTCTCTCTTCTGCTTTTCATTTTTAAGGCGTTAAGTAAAAGTTTATAAAACTCATGTCATCACCAGTGTAAATAAACTTTTCTTCTTCTTCTTCTTTTTTTTATGCTGCGTATATTATTTGAGTTTTGTCGACCGTTGTTGCTGCTGCCGTCGGTTAAGCTAATAGAGTGCGATTTTCTTTTTTTAAACTTTTTTATTTATTTTTTTTTGCTAATTTGGCTAAGGCACGGAACGGACTATGCGAAGAAAAATGTTTATTTAACAATAAAATGCAGATAAAAATTCCCATTTTTACTTTGTTTTAAAGATCTCTTTCGCAGATCGTACATCATTAATGAGATATATATATATATTAACTGTTTACGCAACACACATACAAATTCAAAGTTGGCTTAGTTTGCTAGTCATTTGGCCGGCTTTTTGGGGTTTTTAACCTTGTTATAGCGTCGCTGAATAAGTCAAGAGCGACTCAAGAGCGAGCCTAACTTAGCAACTTAGCGATTTAAGCGACACGCGTTAGAAGAAGACCAAGCATAGTTTATTTGCTTTTGATTGATTGTGACCATAAGTTTGCTGTTCGATCAGGATAAGTTTTTGCTTGAAATTGCAGTTCAGGCTTCGACATCATTGGAGATCAAAATTTATTGAAAATGTTGTTCTGTTTCGTGATTCCTTACACGCAAACATATTCAGATTACATTTGCTTATTGGGAAGCATTTCAATTTTTCAATATAATTATAAGTATGAAATGACTTTAAATTGCTTTAGAAGATTTTCACATAACCCGTTACTCAAGCGCATGATTGAATGATATCGAAAACAGATTGCGGAAGAATCAATTTACTTCAATTGATAGCGATCACAGTCTTTGAAATTAAAATACATTTTAACCTTTAAAAAGATTCTGAATATCTCCAACCTGGTCATCGTTATGGCCGATCGTCTTATTCATCGCAAAATAAGCGCTAAGGACCTCGTTAAGTGTGTGCATATAGTAATGGACCAATTAAAATATTAGAAAACAAAAAAAAACTGCACCGATTAATAGCATTTTAAGCGAATTGCGATGGTAGCCCTATCTCAATAATCGTTTACTGCTTCAAGATGTCAGAATTTTTTTGTCGGAGTGGAGGTAAATTTTGGGTATGTGACCGACAGTCTAAGAGTCCTTAATGCAATCATTGATCTTAACAATGACATTCGTCCGTTATATCCCAATAACTTGAGACTCATTTGGGTGCTCGTCCATGCTGATATTCCGGGTAATGAACTAGCAAACCTCACAGCTATAGTATTCTCTACTTCGTTACTTTTCATATTTTCTGCCTATATTAAGAAAGATTTTAAGACTTTTTTTACGAAAAAATTATCCTGTTGTGGAGAAGCCGGACGGATGGATACTCATTCATGCACACAACCCGACAAAAAAATTAATCCTTTGGAAAATAAAGCGACCTATAGCAAAGGCGTAAATATTAAAAATTTGAAGCCGTTCATAAAACTGCGATAGGGACATACCGATGTTACTCACAGTCATCTTTTAGGCAAGAATAAGAAACGGCAATGTCATGTTTGCGGCAACCTAACCTCAACTAAATAACTGTAGTGCCTTAGCTTCAAAAAGAAATGCCCACATTGGGCGCGAACCGGTTACGCCGCTTCTTAGATCGCAACGCAAAAATAATACACACAATTCTCTTTTTACACGATTTTTTTTACACGAATTTGATTTAACACTAGTTCAAAAGAAAAAAATTTCTTTTTTTTCACGGATTATTTTGTTTTAACACGATTTTTAATATTTCTTAACTTCCCTTTTTTCAAAGTAGAAGTTATTTTTTATAAAATATTTAATGAATTAAAATGTGTAAGCACGAAATAAATTAAGTGAACTCTAACAAGAACTTTTTAATATTTTTTACACCTAATTCTCTTTTTACACGAATTTTTTTACACGTATTTTTTGGGAAAATATTTATCGTGCAAAAGGAGAATTCGGTGTACACTTAAATTATATAATTGTTTGTATGACTCCCATATCCTAAATTTAATATAACTGTAACACCTATACGTTTCCATATAAGTAATCTGCAGTAATACATACAACATGTATACATAGATGCATATGTATATAGAACACATAAAATATTACTTTGGGTGAGCCGATGGGCTTAAATTACAAAATTTGTGGCCAATGCTAAGCATGGTATAGCGCGTCTAAAAAGTGCTAATCCCTAGATAATTAGAAAAAAAAAAAAAAAACGTGTTGTCTTCCGTTAACTATTTCGAATATAATTAGGATTCGGAAATCGAGCTGGAAATCGACTGGGAAAACCCATAATATTTTATGATACCGCCTTAACGAAGGCGATGATGCTTTGCAAGACTCTGAAAGAATTCGTTGTATTTACGATGCAAATGTTCGGCAGCAAACAAATAATTTGCTAATTTCCGCATAGCATTCCGGTCGACCAATCGCTGATAAAATCAATGAAATTTTTTAAGAAATTAAAAACACCGGCGCTTTTCTTTTTATAATATCGTTGCGAAAGGAATCGTTCGACACCTAAAAAAAAAAAAAGGTATTGAATCGTTTTTATAAGGCTAGATACAAGAATAAGCTCGATATTCGGATGACGTATGATTTAACGATCAAAAATTTGGTCGATAGAAATGGAAGCTTTTTCGGAGAGATTCATAATGG
Organism: Glossina austeni; assembly: GCA_000688735.1. NCBI lineage: Eukaryota > Metazoa > Arthropoda > Insecta > Diptera > Glossinidae > Glossina > Glossina austeni. The sequence goes on along the minus strand of KK502410.1, from coordinate 1,236,687 downwards.
GTTGCGTATAACATACGACCGTAATAAGTGGATGTCATTGCAGAAACTGCGGCAAAGTCTACATAGCGCTTTGTGTAACATAGTGCTTTATTTTCGATCGGCTATAGTGGATGATGACCTAGACAGTCGCTTCACTCTCTACTGCCGACAATTAACACAATTATAGCGCCCGATTGATATAAAGCAGTCCACCACAACATTGTCAGGCCGCATCTATACTTACTGTCTGGGCAAAAGTTGAGAGAAATTCTATGAAAATAACTTGATCCAGTTCTTCCCTCAGAGCTCAGAAAAATAAGAACAAGACTATGCATAAAAATGGCCCAAGACTATGCTTTTAATGAAATCCATTTTTATGAAAAAACATCAGCAATTTTTCTCTTAACCCACTGTACACCTTTTCATTGATTGGTCGTATCAAAGAAAAGGAAAAGATAATTTAAATAAAAATTGAAATAAAAATTATTTTTTATATAATATTTATTTTTTTATATATTATTTGCTTTTGAGTGAAAATTTAAATTTAAAAAATTTTTTGTTTCCAATTATTAAATGTCTGGCTATTATCCACAAATACTCAGACTTTCAAGATATTTTACTGTTTAATTGCAGACTGACGAGGACAAATCATCCATTAACGGTATGCCATCATCCCCCAGCCGTGAGATAAATAAACTCAAAGACCAACTAGAACAGCAGGCGATGCAAACGCGACAAGCTTTAGCCCAATTAATGTTAGTGAGAGAGCAGCTCATAACAGAAACGAATGCGCGCATTGAGGCCCAGGTAAAAATTTGTTTCTTCTTTTTAATGATATCAACCACTAATCGAAGAACAATTTATTTTATTTTTCTTTCATTATAAAGGCACGTACTCAACAGCTGTTGCAACAAAATCGTGAACTGTTGGAACATTTAGCTTCACTAGGAGCTTATAATGAACAGCAAGCATCGGGTCTTACCACCGCTAATATTGGTATAGCGCCACAGGTTGGTTCAGATTTTAGTTTTCTTCTTTCTTTTTTGTTTTATTTATTTGTTTTTGAAAATTTAATTTGTTGTTGTAATTGTTCCTCTTCCCATTTAATATGTTTAATATATTTTCTCGTTTACTATGCTTCAAAGCAATGCAAAGCAATTGAAAAGAAATTTATTCTTAATTAAGAACTGATTAAAAATCGAGTTTATTTAAAACGCCTTATTTTATTTAATTTGAGAAAAAAAGGCTGTTATTTGAAATTATTTTAAATTTTTTCTGCTTTATACTAAAGACTGCATGACGTTCATAAAGCTTTTAAAACTTTTTATTACGTGTTACTTCAATGCTAGTTAAACAGTGTCTTATAACCAAACAGTGTTTCGTTGTCATTAAAGCGTTTCCGAGAATACTTTACGTGCTTATATTTTTTATATTTTAGCTCGCTTTTATGTCTGCCTGAAGTTTATGGCTTTTTTTTTTTTTTTGTCTTTGTTTCGTGCTGTGATATTTGTGTTTAAATTTTTGGGTTGCTGTTGTTGTTATTAAATATGAAAAAGTCTTTGAATGAACGGAAATGAAAGAAAAAGCAATTTGTGTTTATTTTCTCTTCCCTTCGCCATCAACGTAATCCATTGTCTGCTCAAATAGTCGCAACTGCAAATGTTACTGCAGGCCACAGCAGGCAACAATAATTTAGCAACAATTAATCAGCAGATAAGTAATTTGGGTTCGATTAACCAGCAATTGACATCGTTGAGTCATCAGTTAAGTGGTTTGAATCAGCAAACGCAGAATTTGCACAATTTGCAGAGCCTACAACAGCAGCAGCAACAGCAGCAGCAGCAACAACAACAACAACAACAACAACATATACCCGCCTCGTCACCAGCAGTAGCTGCCGGAACGGCACTAGCAGCTGCCACTGCTGTACAGCAAAGTAACGCAGCATTAACGCCACCAACATCCGGCCCGAATTTACATCAATCGCAAATGCATTTGAATGTATCCGCGGCCAATGCTACCAGTAGCACGAGCACACTCTCTACCAGTCCCTTTCCTTCAATGAATCATTTGCAAACGATAAACACACAATTGCAACAATTAAGCTCATCGGCCGCCCAACAGCAGCAGCAATCCCCCCACGATGCTTTCTCCAAAGATCTGTTTCAAATCAATCAGGAACTATTGAATCGATTGCAGGCTTTAAATTTAGGGGCCAGCACTTCGGCTACTCTATCACTTGCGAATGGATCTGCTGCTAGCATTCCTTCACCGCATAATTCCTTCTTTTTCGTTAATCCTATGTCGTCGTGCAGTCCGTCCAACAATAATAACAATGCTAGCAATAATTACAACTTTTTAAATACACCAACACACGGTTCATTGTGCGGTAATCTGACTCCCTCACCCATGGGCACATTGAATCGTAACTCTTATTCCAATTCCCCCGTAACGGAAGAGATGCGCTTAAGCATAGATAAAAATCTGAATGCATTGGACGAGCATTTAATGAAACCGTTAACACAACTACCAAACTCTGCGTCGAATGGCAACTTAACAGCCTCCGGTTCGCGGGAGAATAGCAGATCATCATCTACGGTTGAGTGCGCGCTAACGCCTATGCGGCGTAGTAATAATAATTTACATAGCAGTAGTAACGGTAGCAATAACAACAATAACAGCAATAATGAAATGAATTTATTGTCTTCGTCGCCACGTTACAATACCGTGATGCTAAGAGTAACAGACGAATCGGGTAACATAACTAATCAGCGTAAAATATCAGCTACACCAAGCTATATAACACGTAGTACCAGCGAGAAAGTACCAAATCGCAGTCAAATTATGAGCCAAGTGCAGAGAACGGCGTGGGCAAGGCATACCACAAAATAATAGAGATAATGCAAATTTAATATTAAATAAATTAAAAAAAAAAAACAAAAAAAAACAAAAGAAACAATTAAAAAATAATTAAAGTAATTAATCTAATCTCTTGATTATTTGGTTATACAAATCATTTGGCAAAGAAAAATATTAAATTTATTTCAAAATGTTTATGTTATGTCCCCTTTTTTTATTTCGATCGACCATACGTTAAGCAAGTGTACACATTCAGGCATACATTGACTATAAGACGAACATGTGGACAACAAGACGGTCACGTTTCCGCAGGGAAATCTCTTAATATGGTTGTGTCGCATTTAAAGAATTGCTATTACATTAAATTTCTTTACCTATCTCTAGGCTTAAAATATACAAAATGCTAGGCAGACTTTTTAGCTTGACTTAAAAAAGTGTCTAGACAAATATTGTTGCCGACTTTTAGGAGAAATATTTAAAAAAAAAAAAAAACCAAAAATCATTTTCTTTCTTATTGTTTTCTATTTTCTAAAAATAAATAATTTGTTTAATTTAACTTTAGGAGCAAATCTTTGAAAAAAAAAAAAATGACTCTCATCCTGTCGGGATCCTGTTGAGATTAAACGAGAATTACGTGATTTTATTTTACGTTCGATTATTAGTGTTTGCAAAAAAAATAAAAATAGCTTTTAATAGAAGGGAAATAATTGAAAGATTAGGAAATATAGTATAACAACAAAGATCACTTCATGATGAGTATCTTTAATAAAAAATTAATCAATCATAATAAACACAAGAAAATGAAAAATATTTTCTTTAATTATTATTAATCTAACCTGTCGGCGAATCAAACTGTTCTTCTGCACTGCGCGTTAAGATGGATCTGGGAAATATTTGTGCCAAAATTTTTAATAAATATTTGTTATAGGAGGTGAAGTTAGCATGCGTAGCTTGAGGATTTGATTGGGAAGTATTTTCAAACTCGATGGTTACCCAATCGAAATTAAGGCCATCTTACTTACATTAAGCATTTATATAGTAATTTTAATATTCGGGAACTGAAAGCATGAGTAGTTTCCATTGCGTACTGCGAAGAGCAGAACTGTGGCATTCGTAATTATTAGATACCTTGCAGCGCCATACAATGAAAGCCTAAAACTATCTTAAAATTGTAATAAATTGATCAAAACCGATTTTGACAAAACCTTCTTCTGTTAATCACCAATTTTCTTGTTTATATTTAAAAAGCCAATAAAAAAAAAAAAAAAAATAGATCGATCTGACATATTTCAGTAAAATCTGACGCATTCAGTAAAAAAAAAAAAAAAATAGGCGAGAATCTCGTCAAATAGACTTATGATGATTGAATACGTTCAGAATAGCAATCTGGGTTATGCTGGACACTGAAAGCTTTCTTTAATAATTTGCTTTATTCGTCGCAATGATTTAAAAGTCAAGAAATTTTACTCATCGTATGCCGAATCTTTTCATGTTTACCATTCTGACTTAGCTAAGGTATTCCTTGCCGGCACTTTTGTAAAAATTTTACACCCCGAAAGTTACACCTGATAGGCGTATTGGCTGTGCTGCTTAGATTCAACATGTTACAGCTTTAAACTAAAGTCTCCACCACTGCCGCTACTCTAGCCATAATGAACTAGAAAGGAGAGAACGAACAGTAATAGGTAGGGGAATATTTGACATGAGGTTTGATGTGCACATGTGTAGGTAGATACCTCTAGAACAAGTGTTCTACGGAGATAAAAGAGCCTTTACGGCCATTGAAGTCTTTCGAAAAGCCTACAAGATTTCATGAGTGTTCCCATCCGTTTGTCCTAGATTCGCTCATGTTTCTATTTGCACACCGAGAACACCCAAAAATATCCTCGTCCCTGTTTTCTTCCGCACCTCTACTATGGTCACATATCTAAACGACATCTCTTCCGTAATCAAGAAAAAAAATAAAAATAAAACTATACATACTTTATGAAGTCTCCGAAGTAATCTCCTACGCATTATTATTGTGAGTTTGTGAGAAACGTAATGATAACGAAGAAATTTTTATTCACTTTGAGGTGCTTTCTGCTTCCACTTGTTAGTAGGTTAGTCAAAACAAATTTCTCCCTAAGCCGCTCGATTTTAATATATTTTGAAAGTTTATTTTATCGTATCGTATCGTATCGTATCGTATCGTATCGTATCGTATTAGGGACTTTGGCGGCTTCTTTCTCAATCATTCTGAGTGAGTTTGCCAAGTGAACAATTGAAATATATAGAAGTTTTCGGGAGGAAATCCTCACAATTCCCACACAATCGAGCCCAAGTTAAGTAACTAATCTCAGGAATAAGTCGAAATTAGTTCTCTCAGTCTCTCTCTCGCTACCTATCTGAATAATACGATACTGCCATTATACTAGGAGTATATTTCTGTTTTAATCTTTTGAAAAGTTTTAATTAATCCATGTCAAGTTTTATTGTCTCTACCTACCTATTGGTACACACACTCTGTGCATAAATAACGAGTTATATCTTCCTTGCCGAACGGACTTGTCGGAGTATAACTCATGTCAACAATCTGTATATAAAACTATGAAAATTGGTTGAAACATGTACGAGACACTCATTTATTATTGTCGGTTGGTTGTAAATGCAATACATACTTACATACTTAAGTGACAAATATTTACATATTAGATGATTGTATGTATTTTGATCAGTTTTTCATTTGAAAACGGCGTTTATCGAGTTATCGAGAGAAATTGGTTCTATATATATATATATATAGTAATCGAAATATCTTTCATCATTTTCTACGAGTTTTTTTCATCTTTCTGATGACATGGCGACATGCGGTGTCGAAGGATCGATATTGGTTTGGCACCTCATCGATCCAATCATCGATCCATTTTGTGTACTTCTGCAGCATTTCGAAACCGCATGCCGGCCAAGCGACGCTGCCTCGATCTGAACAAGCGGTAATCGCAAGGCACTATGTTTGATGAGTTCGCTGGGTGCGGCAAATCTTCTCATTCGCGCTGCAACAGGGTATCCTTGACAACTTTTGCAACGTGTGGTCGACCGTTGTCATGCAAGAGTGTGTGTGTGTGTAAACTCTATTGCTGGCCTTTTTTGCAACAACACGTCGTTCAATTTGTTCAGTTGACGTCAATAGTCATCTGCAGTAACAGTTTCATTGGGTTTTAGCCGCTCGTAATGCACTACACCTTGCTGATCCCGCCATATGTACAGAAAAATTCTATGGCCATGAATATTCCGCTTCGGTGACGAAGTGAAGGGCTGTACTGGATTAACTTATGACTCTTTGCGCTTAGGATTATCGCAGTAGATCCACACAGTATCCCTTGCCTGGACAGTAATCAAAATAAGTCTTACATTTCAATCATTTTCGAACTCTTTTGATCCTCCAGGCCGTTCCTTTTCCCTGACATCAAAATCATCAGTTTTACACCGTAAACCATACGCTTCTACGGGCCACGACAGCAGATTGCTTCAAATCGAACAACAAAACTAATGAATGTCGAAAATGAAAATTTTGGAAGTTCCATGATTAGCGTCTGTACGCACTGAATAACTCGCATTACTTTATCATTTTCATCAATAGATATCGCTGATCAAAATACATACAAGTTCATATTTCATACACATGCATGCTTCTCACTCAATTAAAAACCCGAATGACGTGGCGTTAACAGTAGAGGTGAAGGTTGGAATCTATCGTAATTTAAAATACAAATTATTTTTTACTTAACTACTTCTTCGAGTAAAGTGATTAAAAGTTTAATTAAATAAAAGGTATTTGTTTACAAAGAAAACGAAAGATTTGATTTTCACTTTATTTTCTCTTACAAGCTTACAAAGAGATGAATAATCTCTTTTACTACTTACTATAAAGGGAAAATAAATAAATGAATGAATGAATGAATGAACAGAAAAATGGAAAGTTAATTATGTATCGAATAATGATTGTTAGTTAATGAATAAAGTGTGCGGTGTTATTGAACATTTATTTTAATTATTTTAAATTCTGCATTAAGCCGGAAACGATACACATTCTCATGCCCGCGGGTAGTTTCATTTACATACAGTTTTAATCCGCAAAACCAAAAAAAATAAAAATAAATAATAATATGCAAAATCAATGAACCGCGGAAGAGAGAAAGCGACTGCTGTTTGAAGTGCCGGATGAAGTTTTAGTTTTGCTTTGTTTCGTTTTGTTTTGTTGTAAAGCAACATCCTTTGACATTTTCACATACACTGAGTGTGGAATTAATTGTGTTTTAATGCTAATAGTCGCGATACAATAGTCAGCAAACGGATATGCCGCGGTATGAAAAGTCTGCGCAATTAATCTCTATTCACTTGTTTTACTTTTACACATACATCCTGAAAAGGAAAAAAATTGCAAATGTGCACACATTCATATAATATTACATACATATGTATGATAAATGCAATTATTCATAGGTGTTAACAATTATTTGCATAAGTGAGTGAATGAGTGAAACCCTTTGTAGGATTTCATTTTCTGTTTTCTCTAGGAAAAGTAATAAATAATAAATACGCTTAATGTACAATTAATACGCAGAAAAACTGTACGCATATTATCTTTATAAAATTTATAAAATTTATGATAAATTGAATATCGAAGACATATTGATTTGGTCCTTAGACGGTGTTGCCAAGTAATTTTTCAATTCAATCTCTTCTTCAACCGCGACATGAAGTGTGCGAATGCAGCACAAACAGCAAAGACTTGAATATTTCCAATAAATGAGTAAATATATTGTGCTATGTACTCTTAAATATGAAAAGTTTTCGCCTTAAGAAACAAAAAACAAGAAAAATTTATTCATTAAATTTATTTTCATCCATCAACATAGTCTTCAATCCAAGAACGATGCAATCCCTTCAAGGCTTGTCTAATGTTTCGATACATGTTTATAGAAAGATTTGTTAAGAGCCTCCAATATACGTTTCAGGTATCGATGTATCAATGATCTCATCTTTTGATTTAAATCCCTTTCCCCGGGCATACTTTTGCCCTTATCATTGTAGAGCGGCTAATTGTAATGGTGGGCGGTGCGGCAATTCATGCCAGTTTATTTTTCCAGTCCTCGACTTATCGCGACAAAACACAATCAAATTCAATATATCTTTCTAGGAAAGGATCCATAAGCAGAACACTCTTCATCATCGAAAAAAATGAGCAAAATTTATTTTTTTTTTATTTCAAACACACTTTCATTTACATAAAAACCCATGAAATCGAAAATCTCATACTGGACTGGACATTGACCCCTTAGGCCCATATGAAGGGCAGACTCCACGGGTCGACGTATAATAAAGACGTACACTTACGTTTCTATGTCAATGAATTTCAGTTGTCTAAGTACGACAAGGACTCAAAGCACTTGGCAAGGATTGTAAATGTTTGCTTTGGTTAAGGTTTTAAGGGTCAGCCACAATAACGTTCTGATCGTATCGACGAATAGCATTAAAGCGAAAAGAATAGAAAATGGAAAAGATAATTTTAAGATCAAGATATTGTTGGTGGTTGCACGTTATACCAAAGTAAAGATATTGGAAGGAATGTCGAAACTGTCGTCCACCGATTTCAAGCAGTAATAGACAATTCGGGATATAGCACGAAACGTTTCATAAGCAATAAATAAACCAGAGAACATTTCATTACACCCACCGCTGCAAGATGGGGGTGTACGACTCTTTCTTTGTATTGTTTCTTTCCATAATGTATGTAACACCCAAAAGGAAGCTTCAGAGACCCTATTAAGTATGTATATATTCTTGATCAGCGCGAAATCCTGAGTTGATTTAGCCATGTCTGTCCGTCTGTGTGTCTGTGTGGTGAGTGTTGTTGGCACTCTCCTGCTCGCAAAAGTGCAGATATCAACTTGGATATCAAACTTGGTGGAATTACTTGAAGCTTCTGCACGCGGGTTAGAATTGAAAATGAACCAAATTGGTCAGATCGGAAGCGCGCAGTAGAGCGTAAACTGAACGCAACTCATCTATTCTAAGAAAAATTTTTGCATTTTTGCTCTTTATTCGGAAACTATTAATGTTAAGACACTTCGCTCTCTAGGTCCAAAAATGGAACCAATCGGCCGTGTCCGCATAAAGTGAACGAGTAATTAAATTTGATTTTTTTCACTTTCCTATGCTTATTCATCATAAGGCAAACAAGACCGAATGTTTGAGACTATTTTGTACGCTCCTCAACTGAAGACATGTTATCTGCCTAAAAATAGGTTAATTTTAAAATGAATATGAATATCAAATAAAAGGGCTGGGAGAGTAGAATGCGAAAAACGTAGTGGTAGGTGTGCGAGATTCGGCCCCCGCCAAATATAACTTTCTTACTGTATTCCGTTTTTAAGTGTTGTTATTCGTCACTTCACTTCGCTTCGCTTCACTTCATTTCAATTTTTTTCTTTTTATTTATCTTTTCATTTGTTTAAGGAATTTATCCTACGTTTAAGGAATTTATTTTTCTTTGGAGATTGTTACTATTGTTTGGTGTTTTTTTTGTGGTTTTTTTTTTTTTTACATTCTAAGTAAACTTTTTTCGACGTATTGTAAAAAATCTTCTAATATAAATCAAGATATTTGTAATGAACCTGGCATTTTCTATCAGCTGTTGCCATTCATTTACTCATCTATTGGAACTTGTATCATAGAAGGATTCTTGCAAAATAGTTAAAATTTCGAGATACAAGGCTTTCACATTTCTGCCGATTGACATGCACAAAAATGAAGTCAAAAGGTCTGCTATGTCCTGTGCATTACATGTACTTAATATGTTGTCTCAGTGATAAAATTTTTTCGATTTCCAACAGTTAAATATTAAACTAAGTTGATGGAGATTCGTAATGAATTGTAAATCGAAGAATTTCGAACGCTGCCTTACAAATCGTTTGTAGGTGAAGAGCAATAAACACCTTTTTAAAGACACGTCTAATATATCTGAGGACATAATGCTCAAAGGTAACAAAAAAACAAAAAAAAACAAATATTAAAATTTATATGAAAATTAATAACGATTGTTATACAAATAAATAAATTACAATTTATTAGCTAAAAAAAAGGGGAATGTAATGAAAATAGTAATAAAAAACACAGTAGAAAAATAAAAAAATTATTAGTAAAATATTATTGCATAGTTTTTATTATTTATGGATGATTTTCTTCTTTTCTTTTTTTTTCCTCAAAAGAAAAAAAGAAGCTCCGCAGACTAGGAAAGGGAATTTACCCCTCTAGACTGTTGGAATGTTAGAAATGTCCCAAATTTACTTACATACTTTTAGTCGTAATGTGTTCATGCGATCTATTGCATGCTTTTAGCCGCATTTAAAAAAAAAAAAAACAAAATCTTGATATAACCGCATTGACTAATTTTTTGGACGAACCAGGCGATAATTACTTACAATCTTTTTTCAAGTTAAAGGTGAAAGAGGAGAGAAAAAACTACTCGGAATAAAATGAACGAAAAATATTAAAAATTATGCACACTTTTTTTTTTTGCCAAGGGGAGCCCTATTGCGGCCTATTGTAGCCAAGCTCAGTGAAAGACTCTTCATTTCATTTAATATTTTCGGAGCGGATTTCAGATGACTGCTCATCAATTTGATTTACTTCTTCCTCTTGCCTATACGCTCTTCTAAACGACCACCACGATGCAACGATGAATCAAAGTATCCGCCGCATGGTTGTTAACAGTTGTAGCAGCTTTCTTGATAAAATATCTCCGATTAAATTTTTTGTTGATATTATTGTTCAAAATACGAACGAATGTTTTTAAATTATACGAATTTAATTGATTTGTTTTTTTTTTTTTTTTTAGCTCTCTTCCACCGCTAAAGTGGCCCGTTGGTTTCAACAATTACCCTGGCATACGGCTTCTTTATCGCGTCCCGAAAGCGGTTTTGTATCGGGTGACTCACGTTCCGAGAAATTTCATGAAGATCAACAGTATTTTTGTGCCAAAGACACCGATGATTTGTGTGATGAGTTCCTCTTGGTCGAGGGCAGCAGTACTATATGGACAAAGTTAAGTGCGAAAAAACGCAGAAAATTATTAGGCATGCGCTTAGGTAAGGTAACTACATTTTGAATGCGGATAAACTTTGATTAAAAGGTCTAAATGCATCAAAATACAAAAATCAAATCAATAATCATAAGAGAAAATTTATATAAATTCGACCATTAACATAGTATTTAAATTAATTTTTATAAAAACTAACATCACCACAACAGCTATTGAATGATGTTCATGATACATTATAAATTAGGATTTAGTTAAAGGGTAACGCTGTTGTTAATTTTTTGTTTAATTTGGTTCATAAATGCTTCAAATCGTTTAGAATATGAGAGAGAAATTCATTTTTGCGTTGAAAATCCCGGTTCCGCAAAGACTGCCCGTGTCCAATGACTTTCTGCTTGAAAGTTACAGCCAAATGTATTTTCTATGATGATCTCTAAGTTTCTTTAATTCACCGGCAGACGTTTTTAGAAAGTTTTTATGACCATTGGAAAGCGATTGCTTACAAAAACACTTGACATACATGCCGTCTAAATGGACATAAGCCTGAGACCGATTCGAGAAGAGTCAGAGAGAGAGAAAATTTTTTTACAAATTTTAATGTTCATTATAAAATCGGCCTTAAAATTATACATTTTCGCAACACGTATAGTGTAAGCCGTGTGAGTTTGCCGTTGACCTGCTGCGGCAACCCCTCCGAGCGTCTTCTGGCACAAATACTTTTAAAATAGAGAATTAGGAAGAATACTTTAACTTGGAAGAACACCGCAGTGCATTTTACAAAAAATTAGTAACAAACTTATAATAAAAAAAAATAAATAAATAAAAAAATAAAGAAAACGTGTCGCCAACGCATTTAAACATAAAATTTTACGCGTTAAACTTCCCCGAAACATGATTTCTCAAAATGGTTCATAAAACAATTCATAGACTCTTCGTTCATTCATTCGTTTCATTCCAATTTCTTATATGCTGCGAGACGAAGCGATTTTCAAAAAGTTAATCTAACTATTATTTATTAATTTGCGCTCTCCTTTTGCTATAGACCGGTGTTAGGAATAGGTTAAGTAATTTTGTAAAATTTATGATTCAAGTCTTCACCAACTGCATTGTGCATTGTGTGCCACAGAACTTTTAGAATTAAATATGCCTCGCGACAATGGCTTCAGTGTTGCTCGTTTTTAATGTCTTTTCAAAATTAATTATAATATTTATTTTTAAACACTTAAAAATCCATACTTAATAACTTATTCGATTATTATCATTTTATTATCATTTTTTCCACATTAAAAAATTAAAAAAAAAAAAAAAAAAACAGATTTAATATAAAATTAAATTAAATATTAAATGACAATTAAAATTATGCAGTGGTGTTACCCTTTAAATAAGTAAGTTTTTAAATTTACGTTGGAAAACGTAATTGAAACGTCGTTGAAGACGTAATTGTAAGCGATAACAAACCCAACAAATTGTAAGCATTTATTGTACAATGCGCTATACGGGCTGTTATTTAATCATAGTCATAAGGTTCGTCGTATTACAATTTTTAATAAGAACACAAAACGAATATTTCTCCTGGACTTTATTTGCACAAACGAGTGGTTTGTTTCGTAAATGACCAAAGCCTTTATTCAGAAAAATCCAAGCTAGTTATTGTAGTGTGTACATCTGCGTCAGTAACATCTTTCGTTCGGAATTGATTCGTAACACAACTAATACATGTTTCCAAACATTTTTGTATAGTCAGTCTATTTTCATTGCACATACCAAAAAGAGGTAAATTGAATGACCTACATAAAGCGATTGTGGATAGACCGCTAAATTGCGGCTCACAAATGCTTCCAGTAGCGGATAACCGCTAATTTAACTCTCTTTGTACATTTTTGCTGCTGCTAAAGCAACGCTCGTAAACCAAACATCACGAAACAGACGAAAGAGACAACGAGAGAGAGAGAGAGAGACGCGAAAAAGTCTAAAAGTCTGATTGTCTATCTGTGTTATTTATAGTTGAGTATCGCTTAATACAATTTTTTTTTATAAACACAATATACATAATGAAATCATACATGCATTAAATCCTACATAATATTGTGAATACAGATCGAAAGACATGATGAAAGTTATGATTATTTCCAACCTAAATATTCCAAAAATATCCCACCACCAAGCCCAATATAAAATATTCCAAACTGTAATATATTCTGTCAATAACAGTCAATGCTGCAGTTCAGAGTACCAATAATTAATATAGAATTTATGGCGAGTTTGTATTAATTAGAAAGGATAGCGTAACTAAAGCTAGATGTTGAAGCGCGCACACAGCATAGTTTTCTTGAATTTCATACAGATCGGGTTATATGTCGAAAGAGACATCATCTGGGGCATGCGAACGCGCCTGAACAGAAATTGAAAGTTACAAAAAATAGTAAAAACTCACACCATAAAAAACTAAAAAACTAATTGAAACGAAATGACAAACTTGTCATATGAACGCAATTCTTTCATATTCTAAAACGATCTCCAGAAATTAGCAGTTGTCGTGATTAAGGACATACTGTGGCCGGATCATCATATTCATAAATTGAAGAAGTAATTGATTTAAAAGGTCTTCAGTAATAATTGAAAGCCGACCACAACTCTCGGGCTTAATTACTTAGGTAGGCTCAGGCATTGGATTACATATGGACAGTTTTCCATCTGCCAAAAAAAGAGAAAAGCATACAGTTTCGCCGCTTTTCGCTCTTGCCTTTGTTGCAAGTTCGCTAAAGAGAAAACCCAATGCGAACAGATGGGAATATTATTGTGGATTTGATGATCGAGATTGTCGATGCCGATTAAATCAATCGAATGCCATAAGCCTTTCGAGATGTTTTATGTTTGAGATTCTCTTTTTTGTCTCTTTTAACGCCAGGGGGCGTTAAAGTTTGGCTTTGTCACTTGTTGTAGGTGAAATTATGCAAAACAAGTGAATATATATAAAATTCGCATGTATTGTTGGTTTATAAATGGGATAAGTGGGATGAGGGATAAAGAAATCATTCTTTTTTCATAAATACATGACATGATGGCATAATGAGATTCATTTATCGATGTATTAATAAATGTTTGATTTGTATTTGTAAAATTAAATATTTAATATCTTTTAATGATTATTTTATATTTCGTTTTAATTGCGATGTTGATAATAAGGCGATAATTTATTTCATTCTATTTTATTTTTAATTTTATATTTATTGAACTGTCATTTATGATTTTATTCCAATGTAAGACGAAGAAGAATTCATTCTTTTCAGATTTAATTTAATAGTCATTAATCAATATTTAGAGTGCATTTAAATGTTTGCTTTTCTAATTAAGATAAAGTTATAATGAAATTTTACAGAGAGACTGAATATATATGTGTATACATCATCGCAGTTATAACAGGTCATAATTTATTAGTAACATTTGATTTTTAATTTTAAATAAAAATGTATTTCGTTAACATGAATTTATTTTACTTAATTTTTCGCTATTCTCAACAATTTCACATATTCACGTATTCGGTTATGTTCGTTAATGAACAAATTATTCGTTGCATAACATTTTTTCTTTTTTTGTTTTCTTTTTCTTTTTTGCTTATTGACATTTTATAAATTTAAAGAAAATTTAATTTTAAGCAAATTACGTACATTTAGATAAAATTCCTTCTTTCTTTTTTTCTTTTTTATTTATATAATATTTCATATTTTTGAATAAATATTGTCGTCATTACTTAATTGTCAGTAAAGGCAAATGTAGTTTCATGTCAATATTTACTATACCAACGGTGAAGATAGATAGGTATGTCGCTTCTAGAATCCATGTTATGTCCAAGGTTGACGACTGACTCTAATTTAGTCTATCCATTACTTTACAGTTTTTCTTTGTATTGAAAGAAAAAAGTTCACAAAAAAATTTAAATAGTATTACGTATGTATGCATCATACACAGGACTTCGAATTTGTCATTTGAAGAACATGCGTAAAAAATACAACTGCATTTTTGTTCCTATAAGATGATAACACTATAATGTAATATTCAACGGTGTACGGAACACCCTTTGGCGTTCAGTCTATTGAGCGTTTATTTCTTTGTTTCATACCCATCACCGAACGATCAGGGATCTATTCATTTTGTCAAAACGTTTGCACACGCCACGAACGAAGCATCAGAGACCCCACAAATCATAGATTTTCTCGATCAGCATCAAATTCTAAATCGATTTAAGCATGCCCCTCTGTCCATCTGTTCTAAATACTCTCCTGGGCGCAAAAATGAAACTATCGACTTCACATTTGGTCGAAAGATTGGAAGTTCTTCCGCGCCGGTGAATAAATATTGAAAACGGGTTAAATCGGTTGAAGGACACGCCCACAGCGCCACGTTAACTGAGAACATCTTTGTTTTTCAAAAGGAATAAAAATTGATTTTTTGCTCATCGCTCATAAACTAAATGTAAATAAAATGAATGAACAAAAATTTGAATCCACATTCTATGGGCGATTATGTAGCACTTGTGCACAAAAATGGAAAAAATTTACCACGCCTACCCAATATTATGGTGTATCAAACATTAGTTGTTTTTCACAATACCTTTACAAAGCTCAGAAACAAACTTCAAAAACCCCATAAAGTATATAGACTCTTGGACAGTTTCAAATTTAGAATGCACCTAAACATCTCCGCCTGTTCGTCTATCCATCTGTCTGTTTGCGCACCTTTGTAGTATTTGTCGTAAAGATTCTCCCGTTGGCGAGAACGAAGATATCGCCTGCAAGTTTTGCAAAAGAATTTTTACACTTTTAAAAGGACACGCCTACAACGCCCACATGCCTCTACGACAGAAACTTTTATTCTGAAAATAGAAGCAATCAGCTGCGCCCCCTCCATATTATAGAGCATGAAAATTACAATCTTTTGCATCTTTTGGCGTTTTTATTTAATTTTCTTACTTATTTTTTTTTATTTCGTTTCTAAAAATAATCTTAAGTTCGGCTGGAGAAGTTCTCTTCCGACTAAACACACAGGCATATGAATTTAGAGAAAGTGCAATGAGTGATGACCGTTCCAAGTTTACAACGCGATGGTCGACTGCCATCGGACGTTTCTAAACCTTCTCCTGAGATAAGAATGACATGAGATACGATTCAACTCCCAGCCTTCAAATATAGTTTTCAAGTGTCGGTAGTAAAAAATGTGTACAGATGTTCGTAGACTACTACTGTCAAACTGTAACAAACAATAATCTCAACACGTCTGTATATTTACCAGACCAGATCCGCTGATGTTAGAGACTTCAATAATCTTTCATTCTTTCATACAAAAGAAACGCACAGGGAATAGGTCGACGCTGTGATGAGTTGTTCGGTACGTTGCGCGTTATTTTTAGCACCACATCTCAGTGGAATCAAATCCTTTAGACTTATTCGAAATTCAATTCGATTATAAAGCTGAAGACTGATATTTTCAACCCAGAACGATTGCAACTGTTTCTTTTTTATACGCTACACCACATGTGGCACAAGGGTATATTAAATTTGTACGAATGTGTACAGAACGCAGAACGACTCGAGATAGATTCATCTTTTATCTTGATGGCAGTCGACTCAGAATCCCCTTCTGCGTCGATCTAAGTCCATGTATTCTTGTGTTCAACCTGCAGGTTGCAATTTGTTGGTACTTTGATGAAATTTTGGAGACCCGGCGTGTGTTAACCCAAGGCCGAACGCTATGGAAAATGGTTCGGATCGGGCGGCTTTTTCCATTCCTTCCGATATAACGCCTCTGTTTTGATATGTCGTTATGTGCATAACTGTATTAAACGAAGCGATGCAAGGCACTAATTGATGGGCCATTCCTCACTGGTATAGTGTTTTTACTTGATTATATAATATTTTTAAAGTGATTTATGGATTTAATTTTTTCTTTTTTAAATTCTTTACAACCATATGGAGTGAAGTAATCTTTTTAAGTATATTGAAATTTTTAGACCTGAAGTTGAAAATCCATATAAAAAATACTTATATTTTACATAAGTTTTCGCTTGACAACAGTTAGAATGGTGCCAAAAAAGTGTTCAGCAACAAATAGTTGGCACAGAGTTAACGCATTCACGCAAACATATGCTGCAATATATGTAAACAAACTTTTCTCATTTCATACCTGGGGAAATGTTAAAACTTTTATAACATGCGTACGCAAACAAACTTATATGTGCGTATGTGTGTGCATACATGTACAATAATATTGAAAATTTCAAGCAGCCGAAATGAACAAGAAAAATAAAACGACAGATCATCTGAAACAGTCGCTTAAGAGACCACAAATAAGGCGCGATAATAAGGTGCTATTAAGCTGCAGGACCACTCTGAGAGCCTAAAGACAAGATATTTTTTTATCATTCTTTTTTTTAATGCGAAGAACTGTAGCAGAATATAAAATATTTAGCGAGTTTATTAAGCGTATATTTAAATAATAATAAAAACAAAAAAAATTTCTCGTAAATTCAAAAAAAACGGTAATGGCTCCGGCCCATTCTCGCGAGGCATTATCAATTGAATCGGCGTAACTGTTCTAGATCTGAATTAAAAACACATAAAAAAAAATTCATTTAATTTTAGTTTTCTACATTTAGGGAAGTATGTAGTGTTTGTTTACGAATATTGATCTGTGTGCGGCTGGCAAGTGCTTGAAAGAAGCAAGTGCTCGTTCGCGATCGAGAAAAGGCTCCTCCTTCATAAAAAGTGTTCAAGTTAACTTGTCAAAAATATCGTCCGTATTGTCAGTCGACTGTTACTGGAATTGATCGGGCGTGTAGGTTATTGTGCATTTATAACTTTCCCTTACTGCTTTCTCTATTATCATTATATTCACTTATAATAAATAAAAACAACTAAGAAAATTAAATTCGGTCAGGACCGCGAACTTTTATACCCACATAAAGATCACAGTTTTCATGCTCTTTCATATGGAGTGGGCGCATCTGATTGCTTCTATTTTCAAAATAAGAGTTTTTGCCGTAAAGGCATGTGGGCGTTGCAGGCGTGTCCTTTGAAAAGGTTTGGTCAATTCCAAACCCTTTTGCAAATTTGTAGGCGATATCTTCGTTCTCGCCAACGGGAGAATCTTTACCACAAATACTACAAAGGTGCGCAAACAGACAGATGGATAGACGAACAGGCGGAGATGTTTAGGTGCATTCTAAATTTGAAACTGTCCAAGAGTCTATATACTTTATGGGATTTTTGAAGTTTGTTTCTGAGCTTTGTAAAGGTATTGTGAAAAACAACTAATGTTTGATACACCATAATATTGGGTAGGCGTGGTAAATTTTTTCCATTTTTGTGCACAAGTGCTACATAATCGCCCATAGAATGTGGATTCAAATTTTTTTTCCATTAATTTTATTTACATTTAGTTTATGAGTAATGAGCAGAAAACCAATTTTTATTCCGTTTGAAAAACAAAGGTGTTCTCAGTTAACGTGATGCTGTGGGCGTGTCCTTCAACCGATTTGGCTCACTTTCAATACCAACCGGCGCGCAAGAATTTCCAATCTTTCGACCACATTTGAAGTCGATAGTTTCATTTTTGCGGCCAGGAGAATGCTTACAACCGATCTTATACAAACGTACAGGCGGTCAGGCGGACATGCTTAAATCGATTTAGAATTTGCTGCTGATCAAGAATATATGTACCTTGTAGGGTCTCTGATGCTTCCTTCTGGGCATTGCAAACGTTTATACAAAATGAATATACCCCTCAAACTTCGGTGGCGGGTATAACCAGATGAAATTAAATAAGAAACTAATTGGAAAGCGTGCGAAAGAATACTTCTTGCAAAATATCACAGTTAGATGGCAGATATGAAAACACTCAAGCAATGCACATACATCCTATCCATCTGTAAGCTAATTTTCAAGGTTCAAGGTTCAGTTAGAAAGCAAGGCGATCACATCGAACTTTTATTCGATTATAACTCACCACAACGAACTATCTATTGTTGACTTGCAGAATTCGAGACAAAAAAGGAAAAGAAGTGAGATAACAATTACAACCGGCTTTCATCGAACTTTTGTAAAGTATGGCTCTATGCATGTACAGTAATCTCGATGGTGTGCTTTTCACTTTCATTGTATAATTTAACGTTGATTAATAAACGGATTTCCTTTCCTTCTACGATTTGGCGCACGGGTCCTGTGCACTATGTGCCCCGAGTGCTATGTACGCTGTACTCTGTTTCTTTTTCTGTTTCTTTTTTGGTTTATGTTTTCTTGCTGCTTTCGTATTTTCTCAACAGCTTTTAAAGTACCTTAAAAGGAAAAAGTTTACTCTTATAAAATACCTTCTAATCTAAGTGCTATAAATACTTAAAACTTTAACACTTTTATATATGTAGCTTATTTACGTGCGAAGAGTTGTTTAGAAATGGCTATATGAAGATATTCGACGGCAAACGATTTTGAGTTAACTACAGTTTAATAAAATAAATTTCACTCCAAAAAGTATGCTATTACTTCTTTACTTGACTAGTAAAGCGTAACATTTTTAATATCAGCCAAAAACATATATATATGTATAGATATTATATTTTTAGATTAGGTAGCAACACTTGCTCACCAAAATTATGAAGTATTACTTGGAGGCATCTAATATAACCAATAGATAGACCGTAAGACCGTAAAAGAGAACTGAAATGAACTGAAATGATTACACTCTCTATTTTACTTATTCTTCCTAATATCTACTAAAAATAGTTTTCCTATGTGTTGGGCAATTGTGTGCAGTTTTCCATACCACTTTTGAGATATTACACTAGGAACGTGAGCATTTATTTTAAAGGACTGCTTCCCCAAAAATATTCCAGAGCTATGCACCATTAATTAATAAGTTATTGCTTATCCTTAATGCTAATCGTTAAATGCATTCAAGATTTTTGGTTTGGAGTTCTAAAAAATTGTTTCTTTTAGAAATGTTGTCATAGATTACGCGAAAGATCATTTCAAAAATTGAGGTAATAATATTGTGTATTGATTTGGAATAGTTTTTTGGCAACAATATGCGTTTATCAATGAAATTATTGTAAACGAAAACAAACGATTATGTATTAGTATCTAGTATAGGAATTTTCATATTATTTATGAATTAAATACAGCGAAGCAATTGCGATTTTTATTACGACACAATACAATCTTTCATTTGATGCACTCAGTCCGTGAGGATCCTTTGCAACCCGGAAGTTTGGATTAATTTTTTTTAAATTAACCTTTTGTCATCATGGCCTATAACAATCAGCCCGTACATCTTTTGGGCGGAACAGGCTTCATGGGACTTCGATGTTCTTTAACTTCTATCTCCCTTTGACAATATTTACCAAAAATATGGCATATTTCCAATAGAATGTTCAAATCAACAACAACATCAAACATTGATAGCTTGCTTACAAGACAACAGATACGAAGTAATTTTTTTTCAAATTAAATAAATCACTCTTTTATAGTAAATTCGAAAATAGGAAAATATGTCTCCAACTGACACACCAAACTTTATTAGCCACGATATTCAAATGTCGAAAATAGATAAAACTTAACCGCCTTTCACACATGATTTGATTGTCTATCGCACACCCTAAGATTTTGAATGAAATTAAGTGGAATTAGAATGTAGCCAATTGACAACAGTATACATTTAAGGGTTGACCTTTAAGAGTTGACCTCATATATATATATATATATATATAGATATTAAATTGATATACTACAAGTAACAACAATTATTAAAAAAGAAAAGATTCCGATAAGGAAAAATATTAATGTAGAAGTGCTTCTAATAAATGATTACTATAGCACTCTAATATAATGAGTAATTTAATAAAACACATAAAAACCAATATAATTTTCACCATTCACAATATAATGGTAAAGGAAAAAGTGTACTATTTTATAAATATTATTGCAGGACACTTTTTGCATTATTCTTTTCCATTTTTTCTCCTTTCCCCATGTCCATTCCCATGTCCCTACAAGCCGAGGAAAGTTCTCTTCCATTTCTTTTAAGATAGCCTGCGTGATTATATTCCCAACGCCTTCTCTACAAATAAATCGATCAAATGAAGTCCGAAAGCAACCCAGCCTGACCCGGATACATCTCAAACTATCCGTCTTTAGGATAGATGATAGAGACGGGCAGCACTCGGTCCCGAGTACTCCTTACTTTTTATAGACGATTCGGACAAGTCCGTTAATTTGCCATCCACCTTCCGCATTAAATTCAAACGCTTATCATATTTAGACTTCCCCACCGCATGCTCGCATATTAAATACCCTAACACGTATTGTTCTGATATAGTCCGATAAAAATTTAATTTAATTAGGTGACAATAATCGTACATGCAGTATATTTTTCATATGCGGAAAATTAAGAAGAATAAGTTTAAGAGAAATATTTTGCCAATAAATAAAAAGATCTATAAAAAAATAGTAGTAATTCTTGAAAAAGGGGGCAAATCTGTTCACAAACAAAAATATTCACCTTAAAGTACTAAAAGTGAACGGTCAAAGGGAACGTAAAATCAGGATTGAAGATTCTATTCTGTGAACGCGGACAAATCTACGCCAATGTCCGAGATTATCATTTCACCCTACCGAACCGAAGATTTGCCCCATAAACCATCTCGGCCGGTGAAGCTGTTTGTAAATTGCACGTACCACGTACGGAGCTACGTTCACTTTAATGATTTTTCAAGTGTGCCCGGTGTGCAAGTGTGCATCATGTTCGCGAAGGGGAAGTTTATAATTTTGATATATCGATAGATTAAATTAAAATTAAATGAACCTAAATTAAATTAAATTAAATTACAATTAAATACTTTTTTGAAGTTTTTGAATAAGAAGAAGTTTTGCTTTCGCAAAATTCGCGAGATTATAGTCGCACTGACATTACCATATCGAGCTTTCCGGGCAAGCTTGTGAATATCCCAGTGGAGGTGATTAAAATAACGTGTTGCTAGCGATGTGAACTTTTCGAATATGGACATTAGCTACTGCACTTACCTAAATAAGAAGAAGAACGACACCTTGGTGAAATTTAATGGCGTGACTGTGAGGGATACGTTATGGAAAAATTATCTTACCACACGTACGATAATTCGGATGCCCTTCGGACATCATTGGTGGTGTGATACGTTTTCGAATCAACATTAATGAACATCTACCGCCACTTTGGCTGAAGCTGAACTCTTTACGCACGAAGATAAAGAATGATGATAAAATTACCAAATTCATGATCTTTCACAACGATTTGCCTAAAATAAGTGTTACAACAGATGATGGCGCTGTGACTTTGCATGATCTTTACATGTTTCTAAACAGGTACAATAAGGTCTAATCTTTCTCCAAAATCTTGTTTATTCCTCTTATCTCAGTTTTCTTGTGTGAATATCATTGTTGTTGGGGGTTCTTCTTCTAGGGGTCTTCGATTGCAGTATTGTGGGAATAACATTTAAGTGAACGCATACGGAATTATAATTTTTCTAAATTTTAGTAAATTCATCTGATTTGCTGGCTGGTATTTTTGTAATAAGACCTCTTGCTCCCTTATAACTCATATCTTAATGCCGCTAGGTTCGAATCTTCAGCCAATTGCCAGCCACAAATTTTCCCGGAAATGCCCTAAGTTAGATGGTCTTAATCATAACGTTGCACATTTGAACTGCCAGCCAGAGTATTAGTTCTTTTAATAGGTCTACGAAACCTCACGACCTTGGTAATCTTCTTGACGATAATGTAGTTGATGTTTTTGCCATAAGTGAAACTTGAAAAATTTTTTGCTCCCACCTTCGCTCTAGCTGACCACATTTTTTTTTTTTTTGCATTTTCTCCTGTTACAACATCCGACCTTTTCACGTTACACAAAAGTGGCTGACTTTGACTAGACGATTAAAAAATTACTTTCTATTAAACAAGAGTAGTGCCCAATGTGGAGGTCCGTTACACAAAAGTGTCTGACCTTGAATAGATGAATTAAAAATATTACTCTCTGTTATATAACCACAGGGGGATTGCTTGAAGCTAGTAACAGAGGGGCGGATAGAAAGGCTCGTGGGCCGCACAGCGTACTAGATGTCGAGGCAAAGCCAATGCTTCGAAGGAGGCCAGAGATCTTCGTTAGGATGTTTCAATAATGTTTGGAAGGGAGGACGTTTCCCGATAGATGGAAAATGCAAAAGCTTGTCTCATCCCGAAAGATATCAGGCGGCTGAATGGGTCGTCTGCGTACCGGCCTATGTGGCCGGCCTAGAGAATCATATACGATCGCTTGCTGCTGCTGCCAAAGGAAACGGGTGCTCTTTCAGAAAACCAATATAGATTCAGAGGACCGCGGTCCGCAATGGACGTCACCAGGCTTGTGGTAGCTATGTTTTCAAAACTTTACACTAGGGTCGCATTCGCAAACTCCGCGCTATGCGTACATTGTGTGCGGTGTGCCGCTCTTGTGGAACATTATACGCGATGACGTAATGAAGCTGCTGATGCCGAGCAGCGCGGTGAGTGAATGGTGAGTTTTGCAGACGACATTTCTCTAGCTGTCGTAAGTAGACATATTAGAGAGGTCAAGGAGATAGCCAATGGGATAGTCGCTAATGTGAAAGCAAAGGTACACGCAACGAGGTTAGACCTGGAATAACATAAACACGAGGTCGTGCTCATAGGAGGCCAAACAAGCTTCGAAAATATGTACGCGAAGATGTGTAGCTACATCCTTCGATCTTCTATAGCACTTAAGTAACTTGGTGTGGTCATTAAGCTAAGCTAAACTTTAAACAACATGTCCAGTATGCGGCAACCTTTATATCAAATATTAGTGGGTCTAGAACTGCTGAATGGCTGCATGGCTGCATGGCTGCAGTAGTTACATTTGTCTTCTCGTACGCAAGCCCAATATAGATTGGAACTCTTACTGCAAAAGTAACGTACAGAAAGACGGCGAGCGTATACCACCTCAAGGGCACAGTTACAGTGTACAGTTTCCGAACGACCCTAGTGATCGCAGAAGCAATCTTGATTGATGTTGAAAAAAAGGAAAAGCGCTTGACATCAATTGTCAGGTGGCAAGCAAGATGGCAGACGCCAACGAAAGATAGGTGGACGTTCTTGCTCATTATCGTCTTAGCAAAATAGACCAGAGGACGGCATGGTTAAATTTTTACCTCCGGCCTGTATAACGAATGAAAAAATACACGCAGCAGACACACACATAGATGTAATCTCACAAACAGTGTGTATATACTACGTGTTATATAATGACCTTCCGGCTTTTTAAATATCACACATACATTTTTACTTAGAACATGCAGCATACAGTGGGGCTTGATCATATTACGTTAAAATCATACGCTCTTCTAATCATATGCTCTTAGGACAACTACATAATGTGTAAATGCATTTACATAAACATTACAATAAAAATGAGTGACTACGAATCTGTATGTGTTCTCGTGTATTCACATATATATGTGTACGTATGTCTTCTCAGACAATGTTATACTATATGTCGAGTTATAACACGTGTATGCTATCCGTTTACTGCTGTTTGTCAGACAACGACGTCGACACATAAAAGACATATAAAAGAGTGTCATAAGTAACAGCGTTGGCGTCGTATGTTTCACATTTCTACTAAAAAAATTTGTAAGCAGGTGATGCATATGCAAGATATGTATAAGAGTTATACAGTGGAGTTAAGTCTCGAAAATGTTTGAAAATATTATCGATCAACTAATCTCTCTATATCTATAGATCTCTGTAGATTAATGCAATGAATATTAGGAAGAATTAAGGACGTGATCGATTGCAAGGCAACCCCTTTTCGATCCTAACCATGAAAAGAGGATTTCAGCAGATGACTTGGGGACATCAGTGAAATAAACGAAAGTTTCATAAAGGAAACAATGCCAACGACTATTGTCATTGTCATTGTCATGGTAGTAATGTATGCAAAACGAAACATTTTGGACAATGACTTTTCACTAACCCACAACAAGATCTATTTATTATCAGTCTTTCAGAGAAGCTCCTACATCTTTGGGTGAACAATTGACTATCATTATACCCCACATAAGCTGCGGTACAGGATATATTAAGTTTATCCGGATGTATTTTATACCCAGATGTATTTAAGATGGACCCACCATCTGCTCCCTCTGCTGTCTAATGTGTGCCCATGTACTTTTGGGTTAAGCGTGCAGGTCGTCCTGTTTTTAGTCTTTTTAACAAAACCCAGTACACTGAGAGCATTTCGAGGCTCAGTGGATGCCCCATATTGGTCTAACGTCTAACGCGTTAGAAGGACGCGAGGATAGAAAAGGAGGTAGGAGTGGGTTGTGCCTAATTGCTCAGTGTTATGTTCTCATCGACTGAGCGTTCACTACAACTACGACAAAAGTAAACTCTACCTCACTTGAGACCTGAGAACTCGCAAACACTCGATCTGCTACAACCATCCCTCAGAGGATTAAGCATTTATACGGTATCGAGCTACAATTTTGGAGCATTATGACGAAAATAAATGAACTGTTGTTGTAAATTAAATTGGGCACGATATTTAACGGTTCGTCTTCCTAGACTGTACTGTTTTTATTTGTTTTATTATTGACATTAATCAACTGTACGCGAAAACGCTCGCCCTATTTGTCAATTGAGGCTGCTTCTGATCGATGCCCCCTTTCAAATTACCCATGTACGGGCGATACTTGATGGCAGCGGCTTTTAATAGACGACCGCGTACTTATTTTATCAGATATAATTATGAAATCCACTACAATTATTTTCGTGCCAAGGAATCCAAACATTGGATTCCATTGGAAAGCATATCTATGGTTCAACGATAAACTTTTCAGCTAACTCCGATAGATAACAAAGCCTCAATCGTTAAATCGTTTTGACAGTTGACACAGTTTATATTATAGTTTTTCATTATGTAAATCGTGGGTAAATGTCTTGATGTCAATTGATGCAAGTTATGTCCGAAGTCATATAAAAAACGTGAAGAGCGATTAATGTGCGGCTTGATTTTGTTGAAAGATGAAGAAACCGAAACACCTTTTTTCTTCTACTGCTTCTTCTTCCAATTTCGTCGCGAAGTTACATTTTCCCACATCTTTGGGTTTGGCATAAATTTCGATGAATATTTTTTTAAGGTACGATGCCAACCCCTTCTTCCAATAAGGGGTCATATTTCTCGCCCATGCCGATATACGATTGCGAATGAGTTTAGCGGACAGAATGAAGCGTTAATTTATAATTTTACAAGACTTTACGGTTAATAAATCCACTGTAAGTAAATTAATGGAAAAATTAAAACACATAAATAATGACAACGTTAGTCCGTTAACGCCTATTTATGACCATAAATATGAAACTTACTTAACTTGGGCTTTCCTAACACATAACATAAGATAGGCGGGCTAGATGGCAGGCAGGCAGGCAGGCAGGCAGGCAGGCATTCCCACACTTAAATAAATACATCGACACAATTTAAAGATATACTCACAAGGGCAAGGAAACGTTTCTTTATAAATTAAACGTTTAGATGTTAAGCTTCTTGTTGCTTGTGCGCTGCAAATGAAAGGACGCACAAAATACAACGGAATGCGTGTAAATAGCATACACAGTTTGCTCAATGCATGAAAAACTATAATAAAAAAAGGCAGGGAAGCAGCTATGTACACGATGTGCACGAGAGTGTTCAAGTATATGTGCGTATATGAAAGTGCGTTCATTGTTCATCAGAAACTTATGATAATACAAGACAAAGCTCTAAGGATAATGATAACAACAAGAACAATAGTATCATAATAATAATAATAATAATAATAATAATAATAATAATAATAATAATAACAATAATAGCAAACAGCAAGATTGTTAAACGCAACGGACACGGCCGTTAAATAATTTCTATACAGTTTGACGTTAACATTTCAACTACAGTGTAATTATTCTGCTGTTGAGTTTTTTATTACCTTTCTAAAGCCTTATAATGAAGGCTTAGTCTTTGATGGCCGACGTTGGGCAACGGTTGTGTTCGCTGTTTTTGTAGAGCCGTTTAAGAAAAATCTTACAACAAATGCAATATAAAATGTTCAAGATTCGTTCATAATTTAATCTCTTTAATCTTTATCTTTTATAAACTGCTACGATGTGTATGGTGTTTTCACTTGAAATACAAAAAAAATTTACTTAATGATTTTAAAACTATTTTATAAAAAATACTACGATAGCAGTCGCAATAGCTCAAGAATAACTTCATTGCTACTACTTCTGCAATTTATTTTGAATCCTGTACTGAATGACAGCCAGTTTGTCCATCATCAACAACATTATCGAAAATTGCTGTGATAATGTCAATGCCTTGCTCGTCCCCCAACCGAGACATAACCGTAAATAAACGTCTTCCTAAGTCCGGTATCTTGCGTTTAGATATAACTAAACCCAAACGTTCATCAGGTGGTGGTTCTGTTGAATTTCGTTCACAACCACAATGGTTTGCCTCGGTAAGTTGCTACATGTCTACGCTGTATGTGTGCATCCTTTTTTTTTTTCTTTTTCTTTTTTTTTTTTTATTTATCTATGTTTTGCTGTTCCTTTCATAGTTTTTCAACGACTTTTAAAGTACGTTCGAAAAAAATAATTTTTTCACATCAAAATATCTTTCTTAACCAAGGTATCACAAATAGCCGAAACTAGTTTTGTGAAGGGTTTACAAAGGCGCTAAGAGCTTTTTAGAAATAAACTACAAGCTAGAAGAAATTATATGGCAAACGTTGAACGGCAAAATGAATGCTCGTACTTATCACACGTATTCTAAAGTATACGATAATATTTTCAATATCCGGTAAACAATTAAGGCTTCCTTCCCTTCCACATAAACGCTTTTACAAAATGTGAAGCAACAATATTGTAAGTGTTGAACTAGAGACTAGTTTTTATTAAGTCTGTAATTTGGAATTGTCGTAGACGAAGATGGTTAATGAGACGGTCAGCTATATAATTTTATTTAAGCCATTTATTTCAACCTTTCCTCAACCTTTCTTTCCTCAAAATTCCTAAAGTAAAATTTTTTACAAACTTATGGCTAAATAAAGGCAAATAAGAACATCATGGCTACGGAGGGACTGACCATAAAATACCCTATAAAACTTCGCTTCATCATTCATTTATTTTCATTTCTTTAAAAGGAAATCCAAAAATTACCCATAGTTTCCAAGTAAAGTAAGGTATACTTTTCATCGGAGTCCCTATACGTCAGCGAGCCTAAAATGCCAACTGACAAAGTTAACCTTCTTATTAAAGATTTTATTATTCCTTGTCTGAAAATTAAACTTTATTGCTTACCCACCATAAGCACCCTATATGAGGTGTAAACCAAAAAAATCAACCTGTAGTCCAAATTTTACATGGTTTTTATGCCAAATTATTATCGAAACTGGCGAACGCGATCCAAATTTCTCCCATAAATTTAATCTGCCCAAATACTATTTGCTTCGGGGGGGGGGGTTTTCCCGAGAGATTTTAATATTTGCAGTTTTTCCAAAGTAGGGCCCTATAGGTGAGATGACCCCATCCAATCAATTTTCAATCCTCACCTCAATCCTCAATCTTGGGCGAAGTGTACCGCAGTGCATCATCAAGTTTCTTATATATATTTATAAAACCTGGCGATCTGTACATTTGACACACATATGCATACACATACACAAGGCAGAAAATGATTCCGATTTTATCGCAATAATAAGCGGTAGACCTCTTAAATCTCCTCAGTGTTACACCTGCACAAACTGCGCCTTATCACAAGCGGTGGATGATATAAATACCGTATCTAAAGTAGGAGTAAGCAAAGATAGTTACTCTTACAAATCAAAGGATTTTCGCGCCCTTTTCGCTGCATTAAAGCTAAGATGTTATAAACAATTGCTGAACCGATGCAAATAACGCAAAAAATAACGATATGTATCATATTTTGTTTGTCCGGCCTTCCGTTCATATCTAATCTGCTGGCAAAGTCAACACCGATTTCATGAAAACAAAAGATAGAAGGACAGCGACATCGCATCCCTAATATAAGTCTGAGTGGCCTATCGTTTGCATTCATTGTAGTATTCAGCTGGCGACGCTTCTTCACATAATCAGTTCAGTCAAATGAGAATTGAGTGAATCGCTCGAGTGAAATGATCCAGTGGACTGATGCATCAAACGCTCAGATTAGATTACGAACAACAAGAGTATAACAAGAAGGTGCAAATTAAATTCAAATCAACGATCGGTGTGCTCATCGGTGTGCATTCATTATCGCGAATAGACATAAGTTGCATATAACAAAGGAATTAATAATAAATTTTTTTCTTTTTTTTTTAATTGAATGAATTATTTTTTTAATTAATTAATTTACATGTTAAGTACGCATAATTTCTTATGATGTTTCCAAGTTCTGCGAGAAAGAGAGATAAAGAGAGTGAGTCAAGAATACATTTAATGCGTGCAGTTCATGTTTAAGCGGTTCGGTGCGGCAAGAGCTTTAAAGGGGGGGAAAATAGAAGTCTGAGAAAATTTGAACATTTTCTACAAAAAATTATTTATAACAAAAAATGTAATTACAAATCAGTTTTGTTGGGAATGAACAACAAGTTATGTGATCTAATATATATATAGCTCTTGCTCTTTATTCTACTTTCTACTTGATTCTTATGCATGTTCTTAAACTAAGTTTTGCAATTCTGCTTCTTATTATAAGTAGAGATTTACATGATGAGGACATGCGTGAGTCTACTAAATGAATTCAAACCAACCAATATACATTTTCCAATTTAACCGCGCCCACTATTTTTCCATAGCCAGTTATGAGACGAAATTTGCAAACCTTTTCAAAAATAGCTGCGAAATGTTTTTAACGTATTTGAAAAGTGCTTCCATTTTCTAATTTAATGAAGGCGTGTGAAGCGGTAACACCCTGTACCAACCTTGACAAACAAACCAACAAACATTTCTGCCAATTATTATTTTTAGCATCGAGAGAAGAGAAGACATTTTTACACAGCCCAGCGAATTTTCGGTTATTAAATTGTTGAATGACAGACGAAGAAGAAGAAGAAGAAGAAGAAGAAGAAGACAATAGAATAGTAATAAGCAAAGAAGTTATTAAACGTAAATTTAAGTGTTGGGAAATATTGCAAAATAGCACCAACGTAACTACTCTTACGAGGCATTTTTAATTTAAGGGGCACTTTAGCATAGAAAGCTACTTTAAATCTACAGCGAAAAAAAATTCGAATGAGAAAAAGCATTTCGCGGGAACGCGGCTAAAATTTCAAGTTTTCGCTACACTGTTATATAAGTATATTTTCAAAAACAAATTTTTGGGGCCATTCAAAATTTCGATCCGCCCACAAGCAAACGAAAAACATTCAGCAGACAGGTGAAAATTCGTTGGTTATTCGAACGATTGAGCGACTATTGGGCTTCCAAATGTTTGAATCTGATTCAAGACAACGGACACAAAGCTGCGAACGTTGCGGGAACGAAAATCGTGCCTAGTTTTGGGCCCACATACAGATTAAATATTGTATGGATTACACGACTGGATTAAATGATCAAACTTATCGAATTATATAGGCCGTCGGTAAGCAGCACCTAGGGATATAACAGTATGGAAGATAGAGAGATAATCACACGAATGACTGAATGTAAATGAATATGTTTGATAGCGTAGCATTGGAAGAATAGTATGTGAACATCGATAATTAAAAGAATAAAAATGGATGAGAAGTTTTCGTCATCTTTGGTAGAGTAACAAGAAGAAGAAATGATCTTGGAAACAGCCCACTGTTGTTTAGGCGGACAAGGTAGCGCAGCAGTCTGTCAGTGAAGTGTGATGCTTCAATATTTCAACACAAATATTTCAAGGTAAAGCAAAGGACGGACAAACAACGAGATAAGTGCAAGCACACCCGTCGCAACTGGTACGTAACGCATGCAAGATTGCGATGGAACTGTCATAGACTTTAAAATCAATCAATAGAATATTGTACGCAACAGTTCACGAACAACAAGGAATGGGAAATAATAAAAAATAAGATGTCACCAAGACGTTCTGTCATTAAGTTAACGAACGGGTACCTGAGCGGGTAAATATTTTTAAAGGTGATAACGCACTCGTCTTAAGTTTATTACATCGTGAAGGGGACATTTCGGAGCTGTTTTTTCAAATAAACCGTAGGATATGACTTTAGATGCCAAGAGGACAAGAGGAGGTTGGGTCCCAAGTTTCACCCTACATATCAGAGGATGTTAAAAGATTTGCTAAACAAGATTTTCTTTGTCGATTTAGATTTTACAAGAATTGATGAAAACACCTTCGAAGCTTCAACTAAATGCAACTATAGCACAAACGTTCTTGGATATTATGTGAGCAGCAAACTATCTGAGGGCTCATTGATATGCAAAATATATGTGAGGTGTTGTCTGATCATGAACTAATTAAGTTGTTGCTAAACCCTAAAGTGAGACATCCTCGGCAAAACCGACAAAAGAATTAATAGATCCTCTTACGAAGAAGACGAACAAGATTATATAAATGTCCATCCTTCACACACAATAAAAATTAGACATGAAAACAAGGCATGACATTACGAAAATATATGTAAACTGTAACTGCCGCCTCGTAATTAATTAATATATTCTCGTTTACACTCATGCGATGTTTACTTTACTTTGTTGATGTTTACCTGATATCCAACAAAATATATTTCTCAAAAATTTTGATATGGTTTTCATTTTTCCTTTTTCATTTTTTTTTTTTTTTTTTTTTTTTTTTTTGTAAATCGGTACAAGTAGAGGTTTAGTAGAGAACGTCTTCAGATGCGATGTGAAGAAATTAAATGCTTGGATATAATCGCTGCGGCAACGATTATGGCGGGCACTCTTTGCTTAATGCTTAATGCCGCAAATACGTTCCCCTATACCCAGAAAGTAGACCATCTGTGCTATAGCGAAAAGGGGTGCAATCACCATGACACGGCACAAGCCGCCTTTAAAGAAAGCTCTCAGACCCTCCGTTTCGAAAGTCTTAACCGCGCAATCCATTATCCCTGAGAATTCCTCTTCGCCTATGCCTTTATTAATAAGCTGCAAACGAGTTTTTATCACATCCAGAGGCGTAACAATGAACGCAGTGGCCGAGCCAGCAGTCAAGCCCGCTAGAAACGAGCACCAGAATACCGCTTCACCAGAACCATCATCGCGTCTGGGACCTAAGCCATTCAACGCAGCAAAGAGAGGAAAATAAAGCGCCGAGAATGTTACGTCTCGTAAAGCTGTCGCTTCTAAGCCTCGATACAAGCCGAGTATACCTCTTTCTTGTAATAACTTGTGAATGACACTTGTTGTCGACGGTAATTCAACCGGTTGACCTTTTGCTCTAGCTTGAGCCGCGATCCGTCCCGCATCTTGCATTTGAATCTTTAATAGTTCCATGGGAGTGGTAACAATAATTTGAAAAGCTCCAGCAAATGCTCCTGCGAACATTTGATTAATAAGCGGCAATCTACCATCAGCTGTAGTTAACCGACAACGAAAGTAATCATTTCCGGCAAGTTTTACCGCTTTCTCCGGTGTAACTAAAATAATGTTCACAGCCGAGCCACGATACATACCGAAAAGCCCCTCTGCTCTATATGTCTTACGAAAAGCGTCAATTATATTCTTATACATCATCTCGCCGTCTGGTCCGGCTTGTTGGTTTTGCAAACGAGTCTTTATCAAGTCGAGTGGGAATACACAAGTGACTCCAGCAATACCGGCAATTCCGCCATTAATAATTGACGGCAATATGTGAAATTTTCTTGGCGCCTCATTCGACATATTAATCCGTTTTTGCAGTATTTTTTTTTATTTTTTTTTTTTTATGGCTTTCAAATTCTGGAACGGATGAAAAAGCCAAAAAAAAAAAAAAAAAAAAAAAAAAAAAAAAAAAAAAAAAAAAAATTTTTTTTTTTTTTTTTTTTTTTTTTTTTTTTT
>KK502410.1:1184582-1203578 GCA_000688735.1 Glossina austeni | reverse complement strand
AAAAAAAAAAAAA
The DNA here is from genome assembly GCA_000688735.1 of Glossina austeni. Classification (NCBI taxonomy): domain Eukaryota; kingdom Metazoa; phylum Arthropoda; class Insecta; order Diptera; family Glossinidae; genus Glossina; species Glossina austeni. The sequence continues at coordinate 1,203,565 of KK502410.1, read as the reverse complement.
AAAAAAAAAAAAAAAAAAAAAAAAAAAAAAAAAAAAAACTGTTCTTAATTTATTTCTCTATTTAATCGTTTTCAGAGGCTGGGAAAAGAAAGGAATGTGAAAAGAAACTTTTGATATTGGACAGAATGCAGCGAATTTATCGTTTTGTTTGCAACTATTGGACCGATTACTTTGTTCTCACATTTTTTTTTTTTCAAAAATCGTTTCTATAATATTTCGAATTATAAAGCAGGTGAGAATTAGGTAAAGAATAAGAAGTTTCTCAGAAAAAAAAAAAAAGAAAAAACAAATAGTTCGGTTCGTTCGGTTCGTTCGGTTCGTTCGGTTCACGTTTTGTACTTCCCCGCTTTTGTATTGAAACAAAGTACAAAAATGAATTCGCTGAGGCACTGTGTAGGGTGTGGCATGGCCAGTCTCCCGGCGAGCATACAGTTTTTACATGTTTTAAATCGAACTACTAGCTGCAAAAGTTTCTCTCAATGTTTCGAACATCAAACATTCCGCCAATATGATGAGAATTATTCAATATTCAAGATTATGGTAATAAATGTCACTATGTTTGATAACAGGCGACAATCGACCGCCCCATATATACGCAAACATAGACCAGTCCCTTTATTTTGCGCGTTCTTTCATTGGCAACGGTTTCGCCCAGGATGCTATTATATGACTAGAGATCACACACATTACTTATGCCCGATAACGAAATGAAAGAACGAGAATGAGAAGGCATTCATTTATTGTAACCGCCCGCAAGCGGTCGCCCGTTATTGCAATGTCGACGCTCTTCTACCACATTCGCATATTGTTATATACTTTTGGTAACTTCATTAAGCGCTATTATTATACGCTATATAAAATAATATATAGTTCAATATTTAACACATACGAGAAATCATTGAATGAATTTATATACAAATATTATTTTACGTGCTTGCAAATATGTTTGCAAAGGTTTGGTTTGCGAAGGTAGTTGATATCCACACCTCTATATGTGTATATAGAATAGCAACATTCCTGCATTGCTATAATTGCAATATAGACGATTATATATACTTGTGTGTGTATTGAATGTTATGCATACATTCCTAGATGTTTGTATATTTTCAAAATTATATTAATTAGAAATTTGTATTTAAAGGGAAGCATTCACGTGAAGCCAACACTACTTTTCTACTAACTACTATCGTACGATTTTCAATAAATTATCAATAAACGGCGACGAAATGTGCAAAAAGTTAAATATAAAATTATCAGTCCTTTATAAAGTGCGCGAAAAGTTAAATACCGGAGAAGACAACTAAGAAAACTAAAACTAAAACTCGCTCGTTTAACTGAGCGAATCTTTGTGCAAAAATTTAAATTTACTCTTATTTATATTATTTATTTATTCATTTATTTATTTATTTATTTATTTATTTTTTTTTTTTTTATTTTGTGAAACTTAAACCTAGAAGGAATATGGCATTCAAGTTATCCGTAAGTAATATAAGAAATCAATATTTTCTTTCTTTTCGTTTATCACATTATTATAACAACTAATGGGCAGTTAATTGAATGGAATTCATATTTCACGTCATGCCATATCAATGCCTTATCTCATTTATACTATCATCAGCTCGTTATTTTTGAAGCAAAATTTCTTCATGATTTTTAAGGCAGTCAGAACAGAACTTGCAAGGCCAGGTATGTGATTGCGTTTGCAACATCCAAAACTTCCAAGGCTTCAAATACGCTATAAAGTGTATTTGGTCGGCGCTCTTCTCTTATCGGACTATTATACGTGGAGTTCTATTATCTACTTAAATAAACATGAAAAGACTAGACATGGCTGGACTCCATACATTAAATCCAAAAAAAAAAAAAGAGAAAAGAAAAGAAAATTGAAATTGATTCGCTTACGAGAATACCGACAACAATCGAAAAATATGATAGAATACTTTAACAAAGTATGGGGACGAATCTCGCATAGCCACCACCATTAAAATCTTTGGCGTCCGATGCTTTCATTTATCATCTTAAAAGAAAGAAGGCAAATAAGGCAAAATTTATCCTTTTACCTTTTACTTCGCTAAGCGATATTGTTAAGAGAAACTGAAGCAAAACGAACTAGTGAATCAAAATATTTAACATTTATTCCCCGTTAAGTGTAATATATTTCTACGTCTTTCGTCTTTGAGATAATTTCCCTTAAGATCTCGTCTGCGGTTGCGTTCAAGTCGTCTCAATTAAATTATGTGTCAATGCTCACTATATGTAGAACGATGCAGAATATTTATCATTGCACGTGCATTTCGTATATGTGAAGAGATCGTGAACGGAGTTCTCAAGCGTAATAGATTTCCATTTGATGGTGCGTTTATTCTAAGAGTGCTTTTGCATTCAAATAGTTAAAGCGAAAAATCACATGCACATAGTTCTAACCTAAAAAGGATGTACGGATGCTTATTAAATAGTAATAAATAATTTTGAATATTTCTGGCACTTTGTATGCGCTATCTACACGCTCTGTCCGATCATAATCAAGAAAAAGAAGAGATTTTTTTACACTTTATTAGAGATATGTTTTTTTTTTTTTTTTTTTTTTAAATATTTAGCTTATTACTATAGTACTTTATCGGCTATATAAGAATGCTGGACGGACCTACCTGCATTGAATGCCTAATCGATTTAAAAGATCCTCTAACAGCCCTTGAAAGTGGAAAAAAAGACATTCTTTCGCAACATTATTAACAAAATGCTTTAGTTTAACAACGACAATGATGATGGTGATGGTGATGGTGATGGTGATGGTGAAGGTGACGATGAGGAAACAACTTGTACTTATCGAAAAAATGAATAATAGCTTAAAAGCTTTTTGCGTCTAATTAAAAAAAAATTTTTTGTTAAAAAGTCACTTGCTATAGACTAATCTAGTAAACATATAGATATCATATCATATGAAACAAAATATAATATATAACTAGCCACGTTAACGCATTTATCATTAAACCGTGACAATATGGCCGATTACAAAATGCAGGCGACAAGCCTATAAATACTTTTTTCTTTATGTTTTTTTTTTCTTTTTTTCTGGTGTTTACTATTCTATGGGCGACGTTTTTCATTTTTCATTTTCACCGAAGGATGAGGGATATATTCTGTTTGTGAAGACATTTGCAACGCCGAGAAGGAAGCATCAAAGACCCCGCAAAATATGTATATTCTTGACCACCATCAAGTTCTGAATCGATTTAAGCATAGCCGTTTGTCCGTCTGTGTAATGGGTCTTCTAAACATTCTCCTCGCCAGTCAACTAAGAGCAGGAACAAAAAAAAAAAACCTTTTTTTTTTGGCTCATTACTCATAAGCTATAGCAGATAAAAGTAAAAAATAGGCGACGCCGTAGTACCTGCAGAGAATTGGAAAAAATTGATCACATCCATCCATCGGGTATTATAATGTATCGAAGTTTAATTTCCTTTTCTAAATTCCATCCATTGGCCACTTAAGCGTGTTAGTCCGTTGATCCGTCCGTCTGTTCGTCTGTCCGTCTGCGCAACAAAGTATATGCGGGAAGCATTCTCCCGTTAGCGAAAATGAAGATATCGCCAAACAAGTTTGCCAAAGTATATGCAAGCGATTTAATTTTTTTCAAAGGACACGCCTACAACGCCCGCGCACCTATACGAAAAAAACTTTTATTTTGAAAATAGAAAACAATCAGCCGCGCGCATTCTATATTATAGAGCACGAACATTTAGTTCTTTTACATATTTAGTCTTCTTTGGGAAAACGGTGATGGGCATAAAAGATTCGGTCACGACCGAATGTAATTTTCTTGCTTGGTTTTTTTTTTTTTTTTTTAAGACATATACATTTAAGACCACAGCAATGACAATGATGATAAATATTCGAAATTTATTTTAGGTTAAAAAACGAAAGCAGGTCAACTCAAACATTAGGTACAGAAGATATTAACGCTGTTAAGGAAATGATAGTTAACACCATGTATGTATAAATGATTATTAATTAATAATAATAAAGCAAATGTGCTTTAATAAAAGAGCGGATCATTCATAGAGTGAGTCAGCTTTAATTAGATTTTGTCATAAGATGTTTATAAAAAACTTAATTAGCTAAGTACTACGGTATTGTTTTGCATTCTACTACTACTAACTAAAAACTATTACTACTTTTATACCCATCACCGAAGGATGTGAGGTATATTCACTGTCTCAAAACGTTTGCAACGCATACATATATATATTCTTGATCAGCATCAAATTCTAAATCGATTTAAGCATTTCGGGTTGAACGTTCGTGTGTCTGTTCGTCTGTGTAGTACCTTCTGCAAGCATTCTGTATCCACTTCAAAGGTTCGAAACATTTGATGTTCCTGCACGCTGGTTGGTCGAAGGAGAGGGAGTGCTTAAAACTAATAGCAATGCATGGTCAGATGGTGTGAAGTTAGAGAATATTTTGATTTTTTCAACATCACTTTAGGAATGACGGCGGGGACACATGGTTTGGTAACTCGAAATAATCCGTTCCACAGTATCTCCACTAGATGCGGTTCTGCAAGACGCCGGCGGTGCCATTATGCAAGAGGAGGGTACGACATACGCACTTAGCAATTACAGCAACTACAAGAAATTGTAACTTGTGAAGAACAATTGGGGTCTAGATAATTTTCCTAGTCACTAGATCCTTTCAGTGCACATCACTGAGAACAAAAATGGACTAACGCATATCCAAGTAGCTAAAAAAAAGCCCGACTATGAAGTCGAAATTTCCGGGTTTAATTGCGGGCTTGATAACTCACACTACGATTCACTCTTACAAACTGCGGCCGCGCTTGCGCTCCTCTATCCCTCCTTCCCTACTTTTTTTTTTCGTCATCATAAACGCGTTTACACATGTATAACGACTAAATATGTTTGGCCACAAAATGAGCCACGTTTCAAAGAATGAGATTTTATATCGAATGTTACAGTGGCCAGTCTATTGAAAGAAGTCCCTTCGCGGGAATATTGAATAAGAGACAAAGCACTATAATAAAAGTCTTCTCATTCAATATCTAAATTGTTGCTAGTTGAACTAAGCTAATCACTCACTGGCAGTGACAGAGAATATTATAAAAGAAGAATATTATAAAAGATTGTTTGGACTTGGATTTAGAATTGAAAAATACATGGGATATTTTAGAAGAGAGCTACTTACTACAGTTCGCTTAGCTGCTTAGCTAACTTCCTTATCCAATTGCTTGGCGAAGGTGACCATATGAAAATACTTGTTTCTAGTACAATACTTAAGTTTTATTTTATTTCAAATACACGTATATTCACATGCCTATAAAACATATACATGAGCGGATACTTGTAAATGTTGTCAATTTACGTCGGGTACGTTTATGTAAACAGTTTTATCGGTTTCTACCTGTTCGTTAACAAGGCGCTCATATTGTTCGCTAGTAACCAATTGCTCATGCAAGTCCACCTCAACAGAAGTTGTGGAAAATGTGGAAGCGGACGAAGTGCTTCTTGACATCGGAAATTCGGCAAACTCTTTAGAATCATCCGACAAATCTTCCAATTTTTTGGGCGTCTTGCACATCTGGTCAAAGTAATATTTACGCTGTATGTCTTGATTGTATTGGCATCGGGTAGAGTGAGCGTGTAAACTATTCTCACTATTTAGATTGTTGCGTATAATGTGCTGGCAAATATCTGGCGCTGCATGTGGGGGAAGCTTAGCGCCACGGCGGCATGTTTTTACAATCCAATCGGCAGCACCATGACAGCCAACGTAGACCATGTCCTTAAACGGTGGTGGGCGATGTGTGATTAGTTTATTATCTGGATTGTATAAGCCCTCTTCGACATCAAAAAAAGTTGGTGGTAATGTACGCGGTGGATCACGGGCACTTAGTAAGGTCTCTGGTCCCACTGGCCGTAGTCCATTAACATGTTCGTCGACGAAACGGCGATCGATATTGGTACAATAAGTCCATCGACTGAAGTCCATTTCCCAGCCCTTAAGTCTGCCATTAACGAACAAACCGTCAGCAAACCACATCTCTTGAATTTTTTGCAGCGCCCCTTTATGGAAAATGCCCTTATATGTTAAATTATAGGGCGGCGCCAATTGCAAAGTTCCTTGACCATGAAACAATCCTCTGGCAAAGTAACCACTATAATAACCTCCATCGGGGAAGCGATAGTTCCCGTAGCCGTCCATACAATTCAACGGCTCCGTCAAAGGACCTTTATATCTACTCCCAGTTATAAAGCATCGATCGTCAAATTCAATATCAGGCAGTTTTACGTTTTTTGCTTTTTCTGAAGGCTGCGCACTCATTACGATTACTTTTTGCAATTTACGTTTCCCTAGCTTATACAATATTTTAAGGATATACGGGTAGTTGCTGCAGAAGTTACGAATACGCTCTAAGGCGGTGCAAAATAGAACAATAAAAATTAAAATCTTACAAATGTAAAGTTACGTACGTGTATATACAATATTTTTTTCTTTGTCAGCAAGAATTGAAAAAATCGTTTTCTCTATACAAATAAAAGAAATCAAAGTCAAAGCTTTGACAATTACGTCAGTAAATTTGAAATCGGAACTAACTTTAATAAGTTATTTTTATATTCTGCACATCTTGAGTATGCTAAGAGCATATTTTGTTTGTGCGAATTTCGACAGCACTTGAGATATATCCACTATTTGTGTATATATCGATCATTTCAAAACCATAAATCTCGATGTCTATCTGTCAGCCTGTAAATATCTATTCAACCTGAAATTCGCGCTTTTCGGGAAAATTTGATGAGAAGCGTATCGCTGGCATGGAGCGTAGAGTCACTAGTAAATATCAATTAAATTATTAGGAAAATAAAATTTTAGCGGCCAATCACTGTATAATGCGGTTAGAGGAAGAATTCAAAACACTTTTATATAAACTAACACACCGTAGGCTGTAACATGATTGGCCGCGATTATAGAGATGATATCGTACCCTTTATCCGTTGGTTTGCCCCTTTTGTGTAATAAATACTATATATAATGTATGTCGAGAAGGTCAAAAGTTCGGAAGATGCGAACGGACGGATGGACGAGTTTTTGATAAACTAGATAATTTGGAATTATTGGGGGGGGGGGGGAGTTTCAATATCTCTCCAACAGACGCTCCACGCTCCAGTCGCTTGCACTAAAGAAACACTCGTGCTAAAACCCTAATGGGGTTACCCCCATGGATGGATGGATAAAACTTATTTACCGAACGGGCTGATGCTATGCCCAGGCTCACTCTATGCTGTGCCTTACCTCACGTGCTCTCACTTATCTAATTTAGATGGTAATTTCAAATAATACAATTTAGATTGGACTTCAGTTTCAGGGATCATTTGCAGTGAGTATGGCGCCGTAACGCTGGCTACATCCTATTGCTGGCATATTTTCTGATAATGTCGAAGATGGAAATAATGACGATAGTATTACTACAATGGTGTCGTTATTGCATGTTATTGTTACAGATTTTTCTATTGTCCTGGCTGCTGCTGTCATTGCTCTTATTGGTAAAAGCAAGCAAATTGTAATATCGATAGGCTGCCGACTGCTAACGAACGCCTGCACGAAGTCTAGTTATTTAAAACAAGTTTCTTCAATTTCTAACACAGAAGAGCATATGACGATCAGTTATGACTCGTCTTGGTCACGTCTCGCGGCTTTACTACGATGCTACGTTTTCCCCCTGCTCTTCTATCGAATTGTTTATTAAACCGGTCCTTCCGTTACGTTGAACGGAGCCGTGCAATTATATAAATATGTAAAAGAAGTGTCATTGATAGACAACACGTTGTTCTCATTACTCATTAACGAAACAATATTTAGTGCAAAGATTTCAAGTTCCATTTTCCTTGACCGCCATGCGGTTATTTTTGAAAGAATTTTAGATAATCTGTTCACATTTATCTATCTAATCGATTATCTATCGAATCTTTTCTAAATCAGAAATCGGGCACACCATGGAATTAATGTATCCACTGTGCTTAGTTATAGAAATTAATGACCAAATGACCATCGACGAAACATTGTGCACATATATACAATAATATATATATATATACAGATATATATATATATAAAGATTGTACTGTACAATCTGTATATATATACAATGTATTCGATTCAAAGAAATTATTCTCATGTTCAAAAGATTGTTTTAATAGATGCTTACATATATTTTGATCGCGTTTTCACTTGAAAAAGGCATTTATTGAGAAAAATTGCTACAACATATATATATATATGTATATGCATTAATTGAATTGAATTGAATTTTTCATCATTTTCTACGACTTTTGCCCATCTTTCTGGTAATATGGCGACGCTGTATCGAAAGAGTTTTATTGGTTTGGCAGCGATGCACTCATTGACCCATTTTCGCAATTCTTCAGCATTTCGAAACTATGTGCCAGCCAAGCCATGCTGCATTGATCTAAACAGGTGAACAGTGATACTCAGAAGGCGCTATGTCCGGCGAGTAGGCTGGGCCCAGCAGAACTCCCTATTCGAGTTGCATCAGTGTATCTTTGACAACTCTTGCAACGTGTGGCCGAGCGTTGTCATGGAAGAGGATGACTTTGCGTCTGTTAGCCGTTATTACTGGACTTTTTTGCAACAACACATAGTTTAATTTGTTCAATTGACGTCAGTAGACATCTTCATTGACAGTTTCATTCGGTTTTAGCAGCTCGTAATACACTATACCTTGCTGATCCCACCGTAGGCAAACCGAAACTTTATGGCCCTTTATGGTCCGCTTCGCTATCGATGTGGATGGTATGGATTGGATCAATCCATGACTCTTTTGCGCCCTTAGATTGTCGCAGTAGATCCACTGTTCATCGCTAGTCACCATGCGGCACAGAAAACTCTTTTTTTTGGCCTGGTAAACAATGAAACCGCGATATTAAAAAGGTTCGAAATGGCATTTTCAGTCAACTCGTGTGGAAGACATTTTCCCACCTTTTGAATCTCTCCCATCACATGAAAACATCTCGAAACAATTGATTTATCAAGTGCTAGCCTGTTTAAAAGTCCTTTGAGAGTTTGACCAGGTCCTCCAGACCGTTCTTTGTCATTGACATCAAACCGTCAAACGGTTGAAACCTTTGAAAACAAAACTGCCACTTGGGATATGATGTAACAGCATCACAGCATAAGCTTCTAACAGTATTTGTTAGGCGTCCGGCACCAGCCGGCTTTCTTCATATCAAACAACAACAGTAACGAAAATCGAAAATGCAATTTTGAGCTTTCCATGATTAGCGTCTGTATCCACTGATAAGTCAATAACTGAACCAACTGAATAAATGTTATTTTATGTAGAGAAAGATCAAAGTCATCGAATTTAACAGTGGTGTGTGTGTGTCCATTGATGCTTTGCATTACTTTACTATTTTCCCCAATAGATAATATACGCATATACGAATACCAATAACGAATCAATGCAACGTCATCGAATTAAAGATAAGCAATATCGCAATAAGCTAGCGAGTGGTTGTTGCAAAAAACAACATACATATCTTGTTCGCATATTTTAAATTTTATATGTTTATCGTATTTGTTGGCTTAAATTCGTTGCACAGCGAGTCTCTTTACATCCATTATATGTTAATTTTAATTCCAAAAATTTGTCCGATCAATTTACTGACAGTGAACCTCAATTCTATCCTTAGTACCCGCGACTGCAATTTTTTGTCACCTCGCTTATATTCTCTGCTCCAAGGATATCAATCGTTCAGGCATGCCAATCTTTCTTTAAGGGCGTCATTCATAGTCGTGAAAATTAACAGTCCCCTGCAGGGTTGCATTTCCAACAAATATTACAAGATTTCGCGTGTACTTGAGAAATTCTATGAGGTACGAGTTCGTTTTTGTCTCATTTAGTTAGGATATATGCGATATTCCTTACCTCCCCGAATCATAGGAGCAATAAATATTCAGGTGTTATCCAGGCAGGCCCCGCCTCGGTCAGAGGAAAGCATATACCATACTCATGCCTTTATCCTTCAAATACGGAAATCATCTTGAGCTACGGAAGCACTTTGCGCATCTTCCTACTACCCGATGGGCGTGACGTATCCCCGTTAAGCACTCACGGCGGAAACTTAGACACGACATTTTTTCATTTTGGTTAACTAGCTAATCCTTGCAATTTCCATTTCAAACAGATTTTTAAAGAAGAAAATTTAGATCATTTAATGGTTTTTAATGGCAATTACTTGTAGATTCTAGATTTGTTAGTGAGTCGATAGTGAGTCGTGTCCATTTCGACCTTTAACAAATTTATAAAAAATGTACCCTAGAAGCCTAGAAGGCTAGAAAGGCTGCTCAATGAAAACTTTTTAGGTTAAGCAAAACAACATTCGTTATAAGTAGAGCTCATTATAGTTTTATAAATTGCTATTCGCTATTCTTCTATTATCTATCGACTATTCGCTGTTCGTTGCATGCTCTGACTATACGTAACGTACCGCAAATTCCTCTTTAAAAGAAATCAACGCAGTTATGCAGTTATTACAATTTTTTCTTTTTGTTACTATTTATTTTTGAATTAACCAAATACAACTTTTTTGCTTTTTGTCTTTGTCTTTTTCCTTTACCTTTTCCTATTCCTTTTTATCTTTTTTTTTATATTCAATTAAATCATGATTAATGATTTCGCAATTTTCAGTCAAACTTAGACGCTGCGCCACATTTTCAATTAGAGGTTGAGGGCTGAAACTTGCGCCTACGGGGCTGCTGGGAGAATGCATATCGCACAATTTGAAGACTTGCTCGGAGCTTTTATCACCCATTTTATCCAGTTGCGGAGAAGAGCCGCATGCGATCATTTTTTGTTACCTAAGAACAATATCCCTTTTCTGCCAAATTCCCTTCGCTAGCTAAATTAATTTGCAAAATTTTTTCGCATACTTCCGATTTGATTTCCATTTTTGAATTACCGGACGACAGTCCGGTAATTATCCGTTATCAGTTTTCGAGCCTTTTCGCATTGGGTAAAATTGGTGCGCGTGAAAGGCGGTGGTCGGGAATGGTCCACACCAGTTTTTGCGTTATAAACGCCTTCAATCGTATCAAAATGATTGACGTGCAACATGAAAGCCGGTTTTTTTGGCGTTAAATGAGCAGTCGGTCCAACGGGCCTTATACCGTCAAAAACTTCGCAAGAAAAAGTTCGTGTCACCCCGTCGCAATAGGTCCAACGATCGAAATGCAAGCTCGTTCCATCCAAATCGGCGTCCACAACTAAGCCGTCGGAAAATCTCATCTCAATGATTTTGTTAATTATGCCATTTATAAATTCACCGTTTATCTCGAAGTTGTACGGGTGCGCTAAATAAATCACCGCAATATGCACTGCCATCACGAAAAACATACTCGCCAAAGTCCTCCATGCGGCTAACATCGTTAGCCCAGTGCCCCTTATATTTTGTGCCAACAATAAAATTCATTTCTTGACCCTTCAGACAACTGCTAGAGATCATTTCCTTTTTATCCAACTTATTGACCGTGACATTTACTGTTTCTATACACATTTTTCCAATGAATTATAAAAAAGAAAAATTGTGCGAAAAAAATCCGAATTTGCAGCCGAAATTATCCTACTAACGTCATATATACGAAATATTGAAAAAAAAACCAAAAATACCAATCGAAAAAAGCAAAATATTTTTGATTTTGTAAACAATACTTCTAGACATACGCCATCCATATATACATATGTAGAATAGCACCGGGTGAGTCAGTCCAAGTTCCAAGCTTTAAAAATATGCTCATAGAACATGGAATGTTTGCAAAAACTTTTACTGACTTGTATTCATGCTGCATGGAAGGACTTGTTCTTGTTTGTCTTAATCGCCTATTAAGGCGTCTTTTCTATCTGATCACGCTTTCGAGAGAGTAATGACATAAACCGTGATGCTGTAACTTGAAAACAAAGTTAATTTGACTTGTAGGTGTGTGCAAGACATCCGTAGTCCCTACAGCAGATGTTACTGCTGTTCTGGATGTGCTAGTGAGAGCACAAGATTCCGGGTAAACCATCCCACACCGTACCCAGAAATCGAAAGGTTTGAGCAATACTTCTAGCATTACGATCTGATGGAGATGCCAAGTTCAAACTTTCCGCACAATCGGTTCCTACCAATATATAAAGTATTTATTTTCCATCGCTTTCTTCTTTCCCTTTCAGGTTAAAGATAAAGAAACAAACCATCAAAAATTTCTCTTCGAGTAATAAAAAAAAATTTCATATTTTCTAAATTTTAGGATAAACTCTAAACTGTCGGCGATTTTGATTCAGTTGTCGTATCGGATAGGCACGACGGCGGCCCCATTACGAAAAATTTTCCCGATTTAGTTGGAACAAATAAATCGTCTATGATGCCGTCGTCGTCCCCAATTACCTCATACAGCTCCCTGCATAAGGAAGAAACTGTAAAGCTGCTACATTCATTTTCCGTTGATTTGTTGTCGTTAATTAATGATCGTGCCTCGTTCATATCCCGTGAATCACACACACGTTCAAGATGACATTGCGGATTCCTGCAGCATTCGCTCCCTACCGAAAACTCTTCATTGCTTACATTTCTTTTTACTATTTTGCAAAGCAGATTCATTGGAATTGACACACTATCACGACCCTGGCGACAGTTTTCAATGAAAGGCAACTCTTCAAAACAAATTGGTCTCATAGCCGGAAAAGGCGGAGGTCTATCGATACCGACATAATTTTTAGAACAATATATTCCTTCTCCGACATCATAAAAGCCTTCGCTTAAGGGTCTATCCGGCGTGTTAGCACTTAGAGAAGTCGTTGCCCCAACCGGAGGTATTCCTTCCGAACGCTCACGCATGTACCGACGGTCGCCATTAGTGCAATAAAACCATTCGCTAAAGTCCATCTGAAAACCGTGCGGAGAAGCGGTCACATGTAAGCCATCCGCAAAGCACATATCATCGATGCTCTCCATCGAGCCGTGGGCGAACGTACCCTTAATGGCGAAATTGTACGGCTTTGCCTGCCAAAAATACAGTTCCAAAACCATGGCATTTGCCATTCCTAAAGTAGCCTTGATAGGTACTGCCATCGGGAAAAGTATATGTACCATGTAACCATCCATCCATTTCATGCTAGCTGACCAATCGCCTTCATATTTACTTCCACAGAACAGGAGCCTTAATATCGTGATACGGTTTATCGAGTCCATTAAAGGTCGGTCAATTGCCCGCTTCTCGTCAAGTATCAAAAGCCCCGCAACAATTTATTCACTACGTTCTCGAGACAATCGATTTGCGAACTTTTCAAGGAAACACGTTATAAAAAATATTTAAATAAAAAAAGTAAAAAAAAAAGAATAAAAACTATCGAAACAACAAAGACGCAAAAAGAAGGTTAAGCGAGAGCCCTTTGTTTTCGAACAACCTCATTTAAAAATTATTATTGGTAATAAAAAAATTACTTTTTAATTTTGAATTGAATAATGACAGGAAAAGCCATGTTCCTGCTTAAAAAAAAAATATTAGCTTTTCTTGCAGGATCCTATTTTAAGGATTAATACACAACAAGCAACAAGATTCAGAACATCCAGGACTTGGGATGGATCAATCGAAATGCAGAAAGCGACTCTGAATCGATCTAAACTTCTCTGTCTGTCCGCCCGCGGACACAACTAAAGCCATTTGAAATATTTCCCTTTGCCGAGAAGTGCGCTCTGCGGCGCTTACTTCTAGTATTTATATAGTATTTAATTAAACGGAAATAATATTTCAATTACGGGCCAGTTTCTTATATTTGCTTCCCGGCAGTACTCAAGCCATTCCTTGATGTATTCGAAAAAGATGGAAGTTTGATTTGATCCCTTTGTATGTCAATCATTCCCATCACTTTTGATTGTTTAAAAATTGTTCGTTCCTTAGCATTTAGAATTTCCTTGATAGTGTCTCCAGAATGTTTCGTTTAGTGCATGTATTTCGTAAAATTATAATTTTTTCAAGCTTTGTGTCTCCTACACGTGTAAGCATTTTATACTTACGCTCTAATTGAAGAATCTCGTAATCATTCTCAAGATATGGATCCCTTTCAGGCATGCAATGCATTCTCGCAATAATTTGAAGCCGGAAACTTTGTCATTTCAAAAAGCTAGCAAATGTCAAACGCTAAACGGGCTTAAGGGGCTTATGTAACAATAAAAAGAAAGAAATTAATTCAATGACCCATTCATAGAGAGAGATGCATACGAAGTGCAACACTAACAGAAGATAAGTTCAGTTTATATGTTAATAAAAAAAAGATTACGAGCTAAAACAGCAAGCGTATTGTCTTCCTCTCTCTCGAAAGACAAGATAAAACGCATCATGCAAAAATGCATATGCATATTATTTATTTATTTTTATTTATTTTTTTTGTTTTTTTCTGGCTCATGAATCTCGAATGAGGTGTTTTTACTGCAATTATCTTGCTTTTGCTTTTACAAAAAAGCTGAAAATCAGAACCAAGAGAAATAAAAATTCTGTAGGCATTTGCAAATTTGACTTCTTCATCTATTAGATATTGTTGTTGGTCGTAAAACAACAATTTGACGGAAGGAAACAAAACAGAAATTTTTTCCCATATTTTTCCTTCTATTAAAACACATTTCATGCTCTAAAATACTTATATCATAATTTAAAAAAAAAAAAAGAAGCAAGGAAAAGAAAAGAAAAACTTTTTTGAAATAAGAAAATTCGTTTTTCGTTAAGTGTGTGGATGTAGGTGTGACCTTTGATAGACAAAGTGATTTCATTTAAAAGCCGGTAGAATTCGATAAATAATTACGCAAGAATTTTCCTTTTTTTTTTTCAATATTTTGAATTTTCATTGCTATCGATCTCTTCCAATGGCATAAAATATGATTCATGTAGATATAGCTGAAGCTATATAAGTCATTTATTTATAAAAATAAATGACGATCAAAAAAGATTTTCAAAGTTGAAAAAATTCATTATTTTTAGAAAATATTTTATTTTTTTTTTTTTTTTTTGTAGAAAAGAAATGGATTAGGCCTGTATGTTTCACTTTAGACCCATAATCCAGTCACGTAATTGAAGTTTCTTAGATTTTTTGATTTTTTTTTTTGATTTCTAGGTTATGTTCTGCTAGGGTTTTTTTTTTTTTTTTTGTTCAATTGAGTAACATGCTGAAGTTGGTTGTGAACGCACCAACGACAGCATGAAGACTGAGAAAATATTTTAAATATCAAAAGTTTTTCGTTAATATTATTTTGAATTAAAGACATGAACATTACTGCTTAACTGATATCAGAAGACAGAGTAGATTTATCATTATTCACTCAACATACAGAATACAGATTTATTTTGAAATTCGAACTCAAAAGTTCGTTCAGTTGACCATCAGTTAGGTTTGGCCAGTAACTACTCCAGGTAAAAATGATAAACAAATGGGGAAAAAATATATATAACCGCTCCCATGAACGATACGCTATTGTGTAGCAACAAAATCAAATTTTTTTGCCCTTTATGACGAAATGTTGTCGTTGTTGTCGTATTTAATAAACACATAACACTACGTGCTCTGCTTCTTTATTATTATTATTATTATTCCTTTTTGGTGATTTAATTTCAATATTTCAATAATAAAACATAGTCGACTTGGTCATCGTACAGTATTGGATTTGTTAGCTAAATATTGCATCGTTTGCTTGCAATTGCGTTGCATTGCACTTAGTTGCTGAGCATATATGAAATAAATTTCTGTATGGTGTTACTGCTGCTTCTTTTCATTTCAATATGTCTGCCGCTAAAGTTATTAAACATACTTTTTGGTACCATGATTGTATTGGTAACCCGGCCACCATAGTATTTAGTGCAACTCTTGTAACACGTGGCTTCGTCCTCATTGCGCTAATGTCTCCGAGAAACATCCTGCTTTGCTAACAGACAAACTTTCATTTTCGTTTACTTGTGCTGCTTGCATCAAATGTTCCAAAAGTCATTCCGTGATGAAATTTGGAAGTTGAGAAAGTGCCTTAATGACCTGATTAAGTCTGTCCAAGAGAATTTATTGAATGCCTTTAGAAACTCCATGATTGTGATGCTTTCTGAGTGTGCAGGTGAAATATCTACTTGCAGCAAACAAATGATGTCTGACGTAATTACTTGTAGCATTAACTTTGGAAATTGAGAACAATGTTCTTGATCACAACCTTAATCGTGGCGACGTGCATTGTTTTAAATGGCCTGCCCTCGGGATTAAATTATTTGGAATCTACTGTTAGATCTTTACGCACTTCTTATAGCGTTTATATATCCGGTCGTTATATTAAAACTATTTACTACGTGAGCCGCAAAGCGTATGTTCTTTTTCAACCCACCACTGTAACATGGTGCGTCTTTCCTTAATGTATGTAACATCCAAAAGAAAGTTTCAGAGACTCTCTCAAGTATTTCTATTCTTCATCAGGGTGAAATTCGAAGTTGATTTGGCCATGTCTGTACGTCTGTGTATCTGTGTCGTGTTTGTTGTTGGCACTTTCCTGGTCGCAAAAATTGAGACATCGACTTCAAACATTGGAAGTTTGTGCAGACAGTTTGGTATTGGAAATGGGTCAAATTGGTGAGAGCAGAAGCCCGTAGAGCAGCATAAACTGAACGCAACTCAGTTTCTTCTAACAAAAATTTGTGGATTTTTGCTCGTTATTCACAAACTATAAAAGTTAGAAGGCTGATATTTTCTACATTTATTATGCAAAACACTTTATCCTCTAGATACAAAAATGAAACCAATCGGCCGCGTCCACACAAGGTTCCGAATAATTAAATTCAATTTGCTTCACCTTTTTGAGGTTTTGTGCTTATTTATCATAAGGCGAACAAGACAGACAGAATATTTAAAACTATTTTGTGCACTCCTCAAACGAAGAGATATCGTCCGCTTAAAAATGGCTTGACTTTAAAACGAATCTGGTAGACACCGCGATCTGGTGGATTAATTTTTTCTTAATAATAGCAGCGATATGGGTATCGAATAAAAGAACTTGGAGAGTAGAATGCGAAAAGCATAGTGGTCGGTGTGCGAGATTCGCCCCTCCCCCCGGCCGAATATAACTTTTTTGCTTGTAAAATTTAACAATATATCTGTGCGGAATAAAATCATGAGGAACTACCGTAAGACCGAATCCCTGAAAGTTAATGACATACGTGGAGGTGATGGAACTAATGGGGTGGACCTAGATGACAATGTTACCGTAGATTGTTGGGACGAGAAACTATTTCCAAACTTAAAATTCTGAATGATGATAAACTGAAAGCTAAGCTTAACTACGCCCGATAGCAACAAAGTTTTCCCCGAGATTGATGAGTGTGTGGCCTTGAATAATAATATTGGTAATGCTCTTGGTTAGTTACTTCCCGCTTCTTATTTCAATACGTTATTGTTCCTATACCTTAAAAGTTGGGTCTGGACGTATGACTTATATATTTTCTAGGTTAAGTGGTACTGCTAACACTATTGCCCGCTACGTTTGCAGCGTTCGCAGTGCACAGTGCATATGTAAAACAGTTCCTAGGATGTACTTTTAAGCATTTTATCTCAAGCCGTAACTTGTTACTTCTCTTTATAATTCCATTAAATATCGTCTGACATCTTAGTCCTGTTCGTTGTCTTTCTTCTCTTGATACTATACTAGAACTACGTGAATAATCATTTCTACAGTAAGGTCATTGAATTCATTTTTTAGAAACTCGTGAAAAAACTCCTTTTCGACCGCTAAAAATACTAACAGATCAATAGAAAATACTTGAACTCTGCTCCGTTACTTCCACTGCTCCTAGTAGGAGTAAATGTAGGAAAAAAGATTTATTTCATAATTCATTCGCTTAAATCGTCTGCAAGCTAAACTTAGATAATCCAGAAGTTATAGAGAAACGACAATTAAATTGAAACAAACGTATTAGCCTCCGTGAAGACTAGATCGCTGTTGCGAAACCGGCTGACACCATTAAAGCGTTGAAACCTTTGTAGTAATTGCGGTCGCATTAAACTAAAAAAAAAATTCCTAAACAATTTTTAATACCGTGCTTTTCAAGTTCAACTTAACATAACATAAGTATAAGTTTTCTCGTTGCTTCTCACGTAAGCTAAACAACAAGCAGCTATAAGCGATGATTTTTCGAATTTAATCAACACACTTTTCATCGACTTTGTTTAATTTAGTTGCTCTCTTATGTTGTCTCAACACTATCCGGCTATCCAATAGTGTTAGTATAAGGATATAAAGTTGTTGTCATTATTACTATTATTATTATTATTATTATTATTATTATTATTATTATTATTATTGTAATAACTGCCATGATTTGGGCTTGTTTTCCTTTTTCCATTGTAACTAAGCATGCTTTACGTGTGACATGAGAAAGTCTAACGTGCGTTCATATGTTGTTGGATTTTTGCTTTCACTTTTTTTCTTTTCTTTTCTTTTTTTTTTTTTTTTTTTTTTTTTTTTTTTTTTTTTTTTTCTTTAATATAAGGTTCGTTCGCCCTTTTGTTGAAGACTTTTTCATTCAGTTACATTCATTCATTCATTATTAGAACGAAATTAGAATAAATTCAAAAACGAACTGAACGATAAATAAAAATAGAAAAAAAAAAAAAAATAAATAAATAAATAAGAGAAAAATGAAGAAAAAATATGATATTCGAACTTATGTCCGGCAAACTATTGCACACTTTTTGTCGGGGAAAAATTTAGTCTATGAAGTCAGCTCTAACAGTGAACATTTGATTTGGGGGAAAGTAAAACTCTAAAGCTGTAATAATAACGATTAAAAGGGAAAAGCGAGGCTAGAAAGTGAAAACTGATTAAAACATTTTTCAAAATAAATTTTTATATATATATATATATATATATATATATATATATATATATATATAT
>KK502410.1:1142325-1178998 GCA_000688735.1 Glossina austeni | reverse complement strand
TCTCTCTCTCTCTCTTTCTCTCTCTCTCTCTCTCTCTCTTTCTCTCTCTCTTTCTCTCTCTCTTTCTCTCTGTCTTTCTCTCTCTCTCTTTCTCTCTCTCTCTCTTTCTCCCTCTCTTTCTCTCTTTATTTGTAATCTTCCTTTACAATACAGTTTTTTAGAAGAGAAATCATATGATTTTTTATTGCATTATGCTGATGAGAATCGTCCAAGTTCAAGTCCGGTATTAGTAAGCCAAACAGGTGAGTTCTTATGTAAATATCATTGATATTAATGAGCAAGAGAATAATATGTAAATTTAATTAAAACAAAGTTGAAAGAAGAAAAATCGTCGAAAGGAAAAAAGCTCTTATATTTATTTGTCAATACTGTAAAGGATAACAGACGTTTACAAACACATGCACATAATTATAAATATTTCATAAGTGATATAATACCTAATTACATTTTAAAAATGAAAGAAAACCAAGTTTAAGTAAATAAAAGTAAATTAATAAGCGATAAATAAATAGATAGAGAGATAGATAGAGATAGATAGATAGAGATAAAGGGCATAAGGAATAGTGGGGTAAATAATATTTGCTTCAAGAGCACTTCTTCTTATGGTGTAGGATTGCAGGTATTGTTCGATGAAGTGGACTTTCGTTATGTACACATCTTAAATAAATATGAAAGTTGATGGCAATGCCAAACGTGACAAGCAAAGTAACGAAAATTATCATTCTTAACAGAAATCAACAAAAATAATTAAAAACATATAAGAAAATTATATTCGATCGTGGTCGAATCTTTTATACCCATTATCGGGACCCCAAAAAAGAAAAAAGAAAAAAAAACTACTAATGTATAACATACTCAATAATATTGGGTGAACGCGGTTGATTTTTGATACTTTTAAATTAAAAACGGAAACTAATGCGTTGTATGTTTTGTACTCTGCGAGTAAGAAGCAAAAAAACACAAAAGACAAACGTGTTCTCAGTTTTTTTTACATAGACGTGTGTTCTTTGAAAAGTTTGGATCGTTTTCAAATTCTTTTGCAGACGGATCGATGGACAGATGACAGATAGACGGACATATTTAGCTGCATTCCAAATTTGAAAGTGTCTAAGAACTTATATAATTTATGGGATATTTGAAGTTTGCTCCTGTACGTGATATAAGTTTCGAAAAAAAAATGAAATTATGTCACGCTATATAATCCAATAGGCGTGGCCGATAGGCATTGCCCAAAGAATATGCGATCAAATTTTTGTAGACTTATCTACTGCAGTTGATGCGTAATGAGCAAAAAACAATCTTTTTTATTCCTTTTAAAAACCAAAGGCGTTCTCAGTTTACATAGCACTGTCGGCGTGTTCTTCGGCCGATTTGGCCCATTTGCAATACCAACTTGCGTGCAAAAACTTAGAGTGTTTCTGCCAAATTTGAAGTCGATAAATTCATTTTTGCGACCAGGAGAATATTTACAACACACATTACACAAACGAACAAACACCCAGGCTGACAGACGGACATGCTTAAATCGACTCAAAAAGTGACTTTATAGCTATAGATCGATATGATGAAAGATGGATTTCAAGGGCTTCTCGGTGTCGCATACATCCGTGCGAACTTAATATGACCTTCCATCACAAATGGTGTAGGGTGTAATAACAGAATTGTATTTAATTTGTTATAGTTGTCCTCGAATTATTGCTCGCCTACAGTAACCATTCATTTTAGATTTACTCGAGGCACTTGATCTACGGATAACAATCGTACATAGAACAAAAAATTTTCTCTGCTTTTCGATAACATTTCATTACAGAATTAAGTAAGAATATCTGAAAACGACCCGCAAGCAACATATTGGAAATATTGGCATATAAGTGACGCAAATCATTCGCAAAGGGCGATCAAATTTTTTATTACTTTGCAAAAGAATGACATTTAACTAAGCGCCCTATTTGCATCCAACAACAAATCATTATTATACCGATCGCCTAAGGATGAAGGGTATATTAATTTTGTCAAAACGCTTGCAACGCCCAGGAGCATTAGAAGCATTAGAGATCCCACAACGTATATATATTCTTGACCAGCATCAAATTGTAAATTGATTTAAACATGTTGTCCATCTGTCCGTCTGTCCGTCTGTATAATGTCTATTCAAAACACAGCACCATGTAACGTGAGAACATTTGATTTTTTGCTCATTATTCATAAGCTATAGCAAATAAATGTACAAAAATTTGAACGCATATTCTAGGGGCCATGCTGTAGCATTTGTCTACAAAAATGGAAAAAATTGGCCAGGCCTACCAAATATTATAATGTATTAAAATTTTACTTTTTTCTCCATATCCGCATAACGCGGAGAAACAAGCTTCAAAGACCCTATAAAGTATATGAATTTTTGGCAAGATTCAAATTTGGAATATATCTGAACATGTCCGTCTATTCGTTTGTTCATCTGTTTGTCTGCGTAACTGTGTAGTATTTATGGTAAACATTTTCGTGTTAACGAAAATGAAGCCATCGCTTACACAAAAGAATTTGGAATTGTTCTGAGCCTTTCAAAGGACACGCCTACAACGCCCATATACCTCTACAACTAAAACTTTTATTTTGAAAATAGAGCTCCACTCCATATTATAGGGCATGACACTTTTGTTCTTTTACTTCTTTTGTCTTTTTTTTTGGGGGGTAAACCCCCAAATGATCTGGGTATAAAAGATTCGGTCCCGATCGAATTTAACTTTCTTACTTGTTTTATCTTATTTCGAACAACGGCAATGGGTATAAAATTTTCGGCCCCTGTCGAATATAATTTTCTTACTTATTGTTTAAACACCTTTTCTATTTATTTGTATTGCACTTTGCCAAGGCTTTAGGGTGACACGAATAGTTTTGTAGCATCTGTACTGCACTTGTACTGCAACATGAAATTTTGATTTTTTGAGATGAGTTTGCGTATTTCCCCCAAGATATTTATTTGCTCGAGACCCTCTATTTAATCTTGCTTTTCAAGAAACCCTAAAGTCATGAGTGTTTTAACGTCTTCCCTTATACAACAAAACCCGAAATCAAGCATTGTGAACGCGAACGGGAAATGAATACAAATTTAAACGATAGTCCTTAAGAAAAACGAACTTGAGTTTAACCTGCGATTGTACAAACTCGCTATCAGTGTCATTCAGCAGTAAATTCCACGACAAAAATCTATTATAGCGTTAGCTTAAAGCAAAGTTTGCCATGCCGTCAACGCTGTGAACGTTTAAAAACTGTATCAGCTTACGAAAACCAAGCTCTCTAGTGTTATATTTTCAGCTTTTATTGCTCGCGGCCCAAACGAAACTCTTAATGTAGGTGAACGATGTGCTCACTCCTGTAAAAAGACAGCGTACGCCAAACAAGATTTATATTCAAAACGATTATATAAAACGAGTACCGTGAACCGAAAAAATATCCCAGACACGTTTATAAATATAGTAAAGCTTGTCATCCTTTAAATGAAAAATCATTCAGGAGTTGTCCTCTATGAAGGTCACAAAGAAATGTGGAGAGAAAACGATAGAAACGATACAAATAGGGAGTGGTCGCAGCCTGGGATAATAATAAGTTTCTTTTCTATTCGATAGACGACTGCAGTCCCGGTTTTAGTAGTATTAACAATGACGAGAACGATCTCGATAATAAAAATGATGACGATGATGGCGATGATGATGATGAAGATTACTCGTTGTCGGTATCGGCAATAATGCAACGTCGTGCCAGTGTACGAGGATATCGAAAAAAAAATAATCGACGCGCTAACAGGCGAACATCGAGTCCAATGGACCACGTGGTCGATCATGTTGAGCATAGGCGCTCAAGTGTTTATACCACAAGTTCAGGTAAACGTTTTTCAACTCACACAACATATCCGCTAGCTTTCCCTTTTATTATATCCATTAGAAGAAGGCACAAATCAAGAGTCGACCCAAGAGCAAATATTCGAGAACATACGTTTACATAAGGAGGTAATACAATCAGTTAAATTGCAACCGTGGCCTATACGTAAAAAACTAAAACTTGTCCGGCAGGTAAGTAAAAGTTTGTAAAAGCTTGAAAAAAAGAAAAGAAAACAAAAATCGAACGAACATAAAGCAAAAGTGAACTGATGTGAATTTTCACTTTACTCTGTAAACACTAAATAATTATGAATCGGCTAATTTTGTTTACTTCTTGTCTTAGGCAAAAACGTACGTAGCACGTCATGAGGGTGCATTGCAGGAACGTTTTGCTATGTCACGCAGTACAAGAGATTTGTGGGCGCGCTTCAAGATTTTAATGGCAGCCGTAAGTATGCCACTTCCGTAATTTGCTATTTTATGGCGTCGAAAGGCCGTGTAAGCAGTTTAGCTTTGTTTGGCAAACTTCTCACGTTGTTTGCGCATTTTTATTTTGTGTTGTTTTGTTTGCTTCTTCTTTCTTTGTTTTTTTTTTTTTTTTCTCTCTTGTAAACTCTCACTTATTTCTCCAAATACTTGCTTGTCTGATGAATTGCTTGTCTGTTGGTTGGTGATTTTTACTTTTACTGCATTAAGAAAACTTTTCATTGAAACACTTAAAAATCAATTTGTATTTTAAATAGCTTTAGTCGCAACATTTTACTAACACTCGAAACTTAGTCGGCAAAAAAAAAAAACTCCTTTGTTTTCACAGAAAGGAAAGAAAGACAACAATTTGACATTTTTGATTCCAGTTGCAAACTCTGTTAGTCAACAATCTTCTTGAGTTTTCACTAGAGCTAAAAGAGACTCAAATATCGCCCGATAACATACCGTAAGAGCAAGCATAGCAAGCAAGAATGTTGTACTTTTCTTAAACCATACTCGACATACGTACATCCAATCATAAGGAACTATATAATATATCAATGAATTCCGGAGTAGGGAGATTATCTAAGACCGTTTTAAGGCGATTGCAATATTCTTCCTTGTTTGTTTAAAAGATGCTTACATTTTGGATATAAATACTGCATCGGATTTCAAGCGCTTATATATTATATTGCAGTCGTATTCAATTTTAAGTGAATTGTTTTCCATGTGTTTTTATACGCATCACCGAAGCATGAGGAAGGGTCTATTCATTTTGTCAAAGCGTTTGCAACGCCACGAAGGAAGCATCAGAGACTCCACAAATTATATATATTCTTGATCAGCGTCAATTTCTAAATCAATTTAAGTACGCCGGTATGTCCGTGTGGTGTAAGCATTCTCCTGGCCGTAAAAATGAACTTAGCGACTTTACATGTGGCAGAAACATTGGAAGCTTTCGCACGCAGGTTACTATTGAAAATGGACCAAATCGGTTGAATGAGACACCCACAGCACCACGTAAGCTGAGAGCACCTCTGTTTGTCAAAAAGAATGAAAAATTGGTTTCTTGCTCATTACTCATAAACTATAGCCAATAAATGTACAAAGATTTGAACACATATTCTATGGGCGATGGTGTAGCTTTTGTGTACAAACATGGAAAAAATTGACCACGCCTATCCAATATTATAGTGTATTCAATTTTAATTGTTTTTTCAATACTTTTATAAAGCGCAGAAACAAACTTCAAAAACCCTATAAAGTAAGCAAATTCTTGGCCAGTTTCAAATTTGGAATGCATCTAAACATGTCCACCTGTTCATCTGTCCATCTGTCTGTTTGCCAAACTTTTCAGTGTTCGTGGTAAACATTCCGCAAATTTTGCAAAAGATTTTTTAAACTTTTAAAGGGACACGCCTACATGCCCCTGTGCCAGAAACTTTTATTCTGAAAATAGAAGAAATCAGCTGCGCCCACTCCATATATATAGAGCATGAAAATTTTGTTCTTTTACTTCTTCTGACTTTTTTTGGGGTAAACGGTGATGGATATATATGCCTCGGTCCCGATCGAATTTAATTTTCTTACTTGTTTTTTCTTTTGCTTCTTAAAATCGAGTTAAACCGTTCATCTTAACTGTAAGAAATAATCAGTAGGCGTCTTCTCATTTACGAGAGAACATAACCACAATGCCAAAATAGGAATAAGGAAAGAAAAAAATTATTTAACATTAATTTCATAGAGTTTTGAAATTTTATCGTGAATAGCGTTGGCGTCATTGGAAACGTGAAACAGCCAGCTTTCTTACTGTGCTCATACCATGGGAATTACGCATCAAAGAGATTGAATCACATTTCGGTTCAGGTGTAGCATCATATTTTACATTTTTACGTTGGTTGATGTGGGTGAATGTTATAATTGCTTTACCATTGGTTGCATTCGTCATTGGACCAGAGGTTTGTACACAACCATAAACTATAATGTAATAAAAGTGAAAATGAAAATGAAAATGAAAATCAAAAAAATAACAACAAAATAAATTATTGCAGTATTTTGCCACTAAGCACGATGAAGTGGATCCACGCAAAAAAATGACCGACGATGAAAACTATGTAGCAGGCAATTTATTTACAATCTGGGAATTTGAGGGTTACCTCAAGTATTCACCGTTATTTTACGGGTAAATCATAATTAATTTAAAAAGCAAACAATAATAGAATTCGACTGAAGAAGACTTACAGATCGGTGCAAGTCTTCTAAGTTAGAATCACGCACTACCACCTTTATGTATTTTTCTATATCTAACAATGATGCCTTTATCGTCTATATCAGTCATAACGTATGTATTTTCATAACGAATTTACCTGAAGCGAACGATAAACAAGCAATTTCACGCTCTTTCAAAAAGTGATTTCAATTTTAAAATTCAATACTCAATACTATTATATACGAGTAGATACGATCGTCATCCAAGGATGAGTGTATATTAACACCTACAAATATTTATCGCTAGTCCCATAATATATAGTCATATATACGATTAGCTATTCATGCATCCGTTATCTGGACAAAAATTAAAACTTTATAACTTTAACCTGAACCCCCTTTCTGTTATTTCTGAAATGTCCCCACTTCAAAAATTCAAATACAAAACTGTCACTGTAAACCAGACACCACATACATTCTTGGCCTAAGAACTTGATGTCAAATTTGAAATTGTTGTGATCGTTAGGCACTCACATACTGGCGAATATCGCTTTATTGCTTGCTCTGCTTTAACATCTGAATGAATTATTACAACACTTCGTTGGTGATATTAAAAAATATTGTTTTAAAATTTATTTTCTTCTAGGTATTATTCAAATTATTCGGGGGCGAGTTCTTTGGGATATAAATTGCCGCTGGCATATTTTCTGACAGCCGTAGCGGTTTATATTTACAGTTTTGTGGCCACATTAAGGAAGTAAGTACGAATCGAAGAAGCCATCAATAATATAAAATTTTTCTTTTTTTATATCCACGAACGAACCATTTTCGTTCATCTTCTTGTCCTTCAATCATGAATTTTTTCAATACGTTATGTAAATTCCTGCCCGCAAACTTTCTCGTTATATACAGAGTGAAAATTAATCTTGAAAGGCTTTTTTTTTTTTTTTTGTTTTGTTAAAAAAAGCGCTGGCTTAAAGACAACGATAAAAAATATTTCATCCAACATTATAGTTCATCGCATCAGCATTCTTCTTATCTCGTCAAAAAGAATGAAATCACTACTCAGACAAACCGCAAGCTCAACGGTTGAAATCAGTCTTAATCAGTAGCGTGGTGATGCTTGGTGAATACAGAAGAGAAGGAAGAACATTTCGGTAATGTTATGTTAAAGTTTGCGAGGCGCGCTCTTTCATTTAGAGCCAAAGCTATTAAACCGAAAAATCAAGGGCAGATCTTCGGATTAATATTATTTTCGAGACTTAATATGCACTACATTCCAGAGTAGAAGGAAATCTCTGCCCTAATCTAATCTGACCTAATCTAGAAACAAAATGATAAATACTCATGGGCCGAGCATGTTTTGAAAGTCTGAAAGACCTTTCGTCAAATGTCCTCCAATGCAGAAGACTGCACAGTACATTTCGAAGGATTATTTCGAAACTTTATGCCTCTTTCTGTTTTAGTTTAGTTGTCCATAATTTACCAATCGTTTTGCACAAATATATAATATAATAATATAATATATGATATCATATATAATATGCAATATATAATACATGTATATATATATATATATATGTAACATATAATATTTAATATAGAATGCAAAGATTTTTCCCACCTCTCCTGACATTTGCTTGCGCCTCTCGCATGTGTGTGATGTAATCTATTATACAGAATATTGTCTTTCGGTTGTCGCGACGTCCCTTCAGTTCTTTCGATACCTTTTAAAAAAAAATTTAGAATCGACTTCTACTGTTCGAAATGTTTCGCGTATCTTTCACCTAACTATACATAATGCCGTGCGTATGGCACCGATAACAGTGATTATTGCAACTGATCTGAACACTGAAGATCATTTTATTCAAAAAACAAATTTGATTAAGAGCTCCCTTACAAGGGAGCACCTATTACTTACCGTGAGCACCTATTTTACATTTAGCGCATGAACCGCGTGCGCAAGAGCGAGCAACCCAAAGAATGAAAGAAAAAACAGTTAACTTTCTAATAAATAAAGTACACCCTAGAGACGAATTTCGTTGAAAAGCGTAACGCTAAAGCTAAAAGCACAGCAAGGTGCAATTTTATTATATTTATGCTGAGCACGTACGAAAATCTATGAGATTCATTGACATTTATACACTTGTTGGCATTGATAAGGCTTAGGATGGGAAGAGGGAATTAAGGAGTGATATAAAATACGAGATATACTCAGCTCGTATATACGCAGATTGTCAGCTATCAAAGATCCCAAGGAATGTTTAAATGTAATAAAGAAAATTACTTTTAATGTTGAACACAAAGGAGAAGCTATTAAATAGACTTAACGAAGGATATGAAGAAAAGACGTGTATAACTGAAGTATCTTTTTAATGATAATTGTTATGATGAAATGAATCTCAAATGTGAAACATTAAATAATACAAACAATAGCATAAAGCAAAAAAATAAAAATCAATGTTTTCTCTCTTTTTTCAAAAAATATTTTCGTTTATTTCCTTTTCTATTAAGTAACGTCTCGAAAAAGTTTTTACTTTTATTACTTTATTGTCAAGTTAAAAAGGAAACGAGATTGGTTTTTAACATTTCAATAATATTCATATAATAAACAAGTCGTGCCTCGTTAAGGGTTCAACTTTTCCCCTACATCTTCATAAAGAAGTGAAATGCATAACCTATTCGTTATTCAGTTAAGGCAAATAATATTTTTTTGAGTTTCGAAAGTAGTCAGTCGGAAGTTGTAAACGGATCGAAATCAAGCGAATGTGAATATGAATTTCAAATCAAAAGAAGCCGCCAAGAACGAGTATAGTCTCTGAAAGTGTATTATGTTGTCTTCTCCACACCATGATAATTGAAAAAAATTTCGTCTTATTATTCGTTGATGAAACTTGCATACCCCAAGCATGGGAAACGCTTTGCCTTATATACGAAGAGGTAATCGAAGAGGTGGGAGCGTTCATTACACAAATTCATACCAAATTTTCATTTGCGAAAACTTTGGCGTCCTCTTTGACCCCTGCAGAGTTCGGAGATAACCACAACGTTGGCCAATTTCAAATGCTTCGTAAAATTTTTTTGCTTTTAGGTCCATTCAATTTAGAAATTAAGCGTTAGTCCAATATCTTGGGTAACTTAAAATATTTTCCATTAAGACATTTGAACATTTTTTAATGCAAACTCACTTAAATTGCTTAACACTTCTTTTTGACGCTTGACATCATTATGCGTAAACGTCCTTCTCCCTTCCTAGATGCCAAGTATATATTTCCTCATCCATGGAGCCATGAGAACCGTTCCTATTGCGTTCAATAAGCTTTCCCGCCAATTTATTTATTGAGTCCATTTCCTTTGATATTTTTTTAAAGCATTCTTATGCCTCATAACGCTTGTGACATTTGGAATGGTTTTTCATTTCATCTAATTTCTTTCGTCTGCTTTTATTTATTTTTAATTTCTTAAGAATGGCAGAAAACTCACGCAATTCGAAGCTATCATCTAAAGACGACGAGTGCACTTTTTCATGGAAACTGTTTACTGGTTGGGATTTTATGATTGGTAAGTGTGTGTAACTAATATACATGTAGTATATATACATATATATTTATACAATACTATGCGCAAAAAGTGAGACCAATAATTAAGTTGTACTGCGCGGATATATCGAATATCAGAAATGTTTTTTTTTCTTTTTCTTTTTCTTTTTTTTTTTTTTTTTTTGCTATATAGACAGCACTGTGATAGATATCTGTGTTAAATTTCATGTTACAAACATCATTAGCGTTTCAGCTACGCATGGTTTTGCATGACACAAAAAAGCATTTTTTCCGACTGTTACAATGTGTGATTTTGTAACTGGGTAAAGACCACCACGAAGACTCGAAGCGAATATTGCATATTTAAGCAAACGTGAAGCAAAAATGAAAATTTTTCCGATATGTCTTTTTTGTGTTAGTGAAGTGGTTATTTAAAAAAAAAAGACAATTTAAAGGAAAATAAGCTAAAATTAAAAAATCTCTAGTGATTTCACTTTCAAGTGAGAAATCGTACTATTATTTTCATTTACAACTTCGTTAGCTCTTTAAAATATATATATATATATAAAATAAATATATATATATATATATATAATATATATTTATATATGTATATGTATATAATGAATGGTTTTTGTTTCTTTTACTTTTTGATTTTTGGTAAATGTTCTCCGGGATCGTATCCATAACAGCTAAAACAATATCAAATTGTCTCGCTATGCAGACCTGGATCTGGTCCCATTATTGTAGATGAAAATGTCTTTGAAAATTATTATTTAAATTTATTACTGGAAACAATAAGAGATCGAAGATGGGCGTACCTCATGCTTTAAGCTTTTGCTTCGGTTTGAAAGAGCTTAAAACGATAAGCAAATGAAACCCGGGAAAACCCGGTTACTTTTCAATACTGCTCTCCATGCCAACTCCTTCATTAAAAACAATGACTTTAAGCAAAAGAATCTCGCAGCATATATATAATAAAGTCCTATGCGGGAAGATTCGACGAACAATCTGGATGCAACATCATCGAACTCATGACTGACAATCAGTCAGGATTGCTACCCTGACAGTGTACAAAACATTAGTCCTGTCTAAAGTCGAGTATGCACATACTACTCCTTGTAGTTTTCCGAAATATACAAATACTCGAAAGTAGAATTCTAAAACGTTCTGCCTCAGCTCCCCAGCACATTCTAAATGCAATTTCTAGTGAAGGCTATGGAGCTAATTACGGTTAATTCAATCAATCCTTCCCTTTCCCAGATAGTTACATCTCTCAGTGGTGTTGTCCCAGGCAGCTGCACATTTTGTTATCAACAACTCCGTCATACTTTTCACGAGATAAATTCAATCCCTCTCCGAAATTTCGTTACCAATAAATGTAGAATCTTCATGAACATCCTTGAATTGATGTCTACGACTGAGCGAAATGTCAATCTTGCTTGTGTATAGAAAAACTTCTCTATATTAAAACAATGGCTATGACAAGCTACTATGTGCCACTGACGATTCGGTATTGGAGCGTCTGCCTAAAACAGTACGTAAATTCAGAGTCATGGAAGAACTCGATCCTCGACTTTCATTGAATTGCTCGTCATGCAGGCATGCTGCAGCGCAGCAGATGTAACGAATGGTCATAAAAAGCGGTCGTTTGTTGTCGTTTTTTCTGACAGCAAGTCAGCTGAAAGATTTCTTCGGAATATATTCAGCAAAGATATTCGAGGTTTCCATATCTTCCTATCGGAACTCTCTAGCCATGGAAAGAAACAAGCGAGGGATGTATAGAGATTTTTCTTTTGGAGTTGACAAACTTGAAAAAATATCTAGAATTAACAAGCAATGAAGATTTTATCGAATCCACTAATATCGGTAATTGGGATAACTCAAATCTATGCCTTGATGCATGAGAATAGGCAAAATAGTCGTAAACAGAACCACTTTTCATAAGTTTTTTGAAAAGATTGTTTCTCCTATTTTTGTAAAATTTTGGCTCGTTCAAGGAGCCATTATGCCCGTAATAAAACGAAATACAAACTGCTGGATGATACGGACGCTCAGATTAACTGAAAAGTGGACAGCGATCTGCCATTACAATTAGGAGTACGGTTGGTTGTATTGAAGTAAATTACGATCAAATAATTCATTGAAAAACACAATAGCTCTGTAAGATGGTGAAGTGCGGACCACTTATAGCCCGAACTATCACTATAACACCAAGTGACGTGTGCCGAATTGACGTCTCCCAACACTATGACTATATCAGTAGATTTAGACTTTTCAGCCGCATCACAAGTGAGGGCAGCATGTGTCTTAGAAATAGGGAAATAGGTCCGCATTTGGGGGGATATAGGAGCAAGTTACCAAGTATAACTGTTTATTGGCAACTTTCGGCTGGATGGCAATAAATTCAACGTCGGAAGGGCTACGAAATTCAGTTGAATAGGACGGGACTGCAGCAGATATGACAATTAAAGCACCACCACCAGTGCAATCCAATCGATCCTTTCTGAAAACCTAGAAAGAATTGTGAAAAAGTTCCGACGAATGTAAATCAGACTTTAAGAAGTTTCAGTGAAGGCCAAACAGGAAACCTCCGTGCTCAGCCAGCGAATCTGTTGAGCATCTCATCTTCAATTGCAAAGGAGTCGCATTAAATTGTGTTCTTCGAGGCTTAGATCAACGCATACGACCCGGAAACAAGCCAGCGATCAATTCAGCGAAGGATTGATGCAGAAGGAGATCCAAGACTAGAAAATCTCCGGCAAAGTTGTCCAAAAATCAAGAGGATGTTCAAAATTTTCTTCAATTATCGTGGTGTTGTGCCCCATGAATGCCTTCCGCCAAGCCAAACTGTTACCATTTAAACTGAATAGCATTTGACTTTGGGGATTACTTTGAAGGCCGCGAAATAGATGTAAAAAATTGGTCTTATTTTTAATATGCATGTGTGTGTGTGTGCGTGTGTGTGTGTGTTAATTGCCAAATAATTACTACTTAGAAATTGTTCTGTTGTCTTGATATCACAATCGCTATTTTATTATTGGATGACAGGCCATGCAGAGACAGCACATAATAGAATTGCGTCCGTTGTTGTTGGTTTCAAAGAAGCGTTGCTTGAAGAAGCCGAAAAGAAGAAGGATAACCGCAAGTAAGTTGCACGTTGAAATGATTTGTTATACTTTCAGTGTAACATTTTAAGGAAATGTTTTGTTTTGATTTATATTTTTCTGCTCCTCATGTACCTTCAATACTGCAATACGTCCGTTTATCGCCTGTGTGTACGGAAAATATATTTATTGTGTTTATACAGCTGGCGTATAATTTTACAAAGAATTTTAGTAAATCTATTAGTGATGATACTATTGGCAGCGTCTGGTTATACTGTCGTAGTTCTGGTTAACAAGTAAGTGAATGTGAAAGAAAAAAAATCTTAAAATTTATTTTAAAAATATTATACTCATTGCATTATCTGAATTGCAAACCGACTTAACCAAATATTTCTGACCGTTATGACCGTTATTAAGTTCGTATTCCGAAGACTAAACTCGGCTTATAGTAGACGTCAGATTAACATTTGAAGACATAAAGTAATGAGTAAAAATTCAAACGTATTCGATAGTCTTAGTAAACCCGTCTACACTACACTAAAATCAATTTGTGTTTTTCTTTTCTTGATAATTAATAGTAATTAATAGTGTAAATCGAATCACATTTTTATTATCCCTTTATTTTTATAAGATCTGAAGAATTAGCTCGCCACGACAATTGGTTGAGTAGAAATGCGGTTAACGTTACGATGACTTTGTTATCATTTTTCCTGCCGATGATATTTGAAGCTTTGGGTTTATTTGAGAACTGGCATCCGCGGCAGCAATTGCGCTTACAATTGGCCAGGTACAGTCAGAACAGTGCAATTTTCTTACTTGAAGCAAAAAAAAAAGAAGCTTTTTCATGTGTCTCGTCTAATTTTCAGAATTATGATTCTGAATTTATTGAACTTATACTCGCTTATGTTCTCCTTCATTTATAAGATCAACAGCAAGGAGACGCCTTTAAGTGATTTAAAAATCAAAAATGATACGGCAGCCAATGAATTAGCGAACTTAACAGAATTTTGGAAACTTTTAGATTCTGCCCCCACGACAATAGATGCAAACGAATTAACAGATTATACGGAAGATTATACAACGACTTATAGTCCCCTAATAACAACAATAACTGAGAGTACAACTGAAGCGTTCGAAAGTACGACAACTGCTGCCTTGCTAACAACAATCAATAAAGTGAAATGTTATAATATAACCGTAAGATGCTCAAGGCCTTGGAAGGTTAAAACAACCGCCAGCACATCGAAAGCGACAACAGCAGCCACAACACTATTACTGTTAAATTTAACAACGACGATGATAACTCCAGATTCCCCATTTTCTACCTTAATTCCTTTAAACGTAACCGACTATTCCCAATTAGCTAAGACCACAACCGCGGACTATACATTATCATCTTATGAATATGAGGATTTTTCCTCGTACACCACAGACGATGACGATTCATTTTCCGCATTTTCACAGCTACCCAGTACGACCACAGTATCCTCCATAAATGATACATTTTTCGACTACTATTACGATTATTTCATTGGTTTACCATACGGCCAGGAAGAAGATGTCTCAATGGATTCTAACAAGCAGACAATCGACACTAATAAGAGTAAAAGAGAACTTCCACGGGAGCAAACTCAAGTGCATGAAGGTTTCGAAAGTGAATTTCGAGTGAAGAGTACTCAGCCGCCTAAAGAATTAGCATTCGGCAAATTCAGCAAAGATCGAGAAAATTTCCAAAATGTCAGATCGCACGTACAATCGCCGCAAAATTTACATAAATCGAAATATAGCCGACGCAGGAAAGAAGAAAATCAAGGTAAAATTGAATATAACGCTAAGAGAAACAATCCTTCCCGGAATTTTCGAATCCCATGCGATTTTCAAAATATGAAGAGGACTCCTTAAGCCCTTAAGCCGTGAAAATCTCGTCACACACTTGTCGCCTTAATTAAATTCTTTTATTATTCCTTTTTATTTCCCCCCCCCCCCCAGACCTGCAGACAACGTGGCCATGACTCCCCCCAATGGCACTTTATCGTCCCCCTTTAATTTTTAACATTTTCGTCTACTTTCAAGAGTGGCTTTGGAATTTAAATTTTTGCCAAATATTACCAAAGAAAAGTATTTCACTTATTCCAGACTTCTAGACTTAATTCGAGTAAAGAGTATTGATAATGACGCAAACTCATCAATTGAATGTCACTCGCGATAACAAGAGTCGTCAGTTATTTTGCGACCTGCTTTTCGAGTAAATTGCAATAATTATTGTGTGAAAAGATTTCTTATTCCTAACAAAAGGTGCCATGTTTTTTAGGGCTCTTTGTAATATTTTCATTTTATAGTTGTAAAGGTTCATATATATATTTTATGGCAGATTTTAGTCAAATAATTGTAATTTGTTTTTTTTGTTATAAAGATTTAGCGAATCGCGGCAATGCGTTATCGTCCACTACCGCACTTGATATGTCAACTACTGACCATACAACAAAACATGAATTTTTATGGGAACCCAATAAGCGTTTGCAAAAAGTGGCTGAATTCTTTACGACCGCGGTATATAAAGACTTCCATGATAATGTTAACGATAATGTTGATGATACAACCACAATAGCCGCAATAGCCGCAACAGCTACCTTAACTGATAATATAACTAATATCGTCAACAACACCAGCACCACTACAACCACCACAAGCACCGCCGCTCCTACTACGAAAATGACAACCACTACCATCACTGCAGCCAACAACAATAGCCATCATCAGGGAATTCTTACATTGTTAACCACACCATTACATAAACCACAATCGAACCAGCAGGAGGACGATTTAATAAATGAGAATGTAGTGTCGGAAATATTGCCGTCCACCACACCATATTTTATAGATGAACAGGATGATGTAGCCATTGGAGGCCAGACTGACTACTTCGACTGGAGTGAAATTGATGAGGCGAATTTCGGTTTATGTATACGTACAGTATGCGTTAAAGTACCTGGAGATTTATATTCATCAACTACCGAAATGGAAACGACAACAGCGACGGCAGCAACCACTACTACACAACTCACGCTTATACAGCAATATCATCAGAATGTAACGCGTTTAAAAAAAACGTTCAAGGAAATTGAAAGAAATTTAACCAGCATGTGTTGGGAAACCTCGCTAGGCCAAGAGCTATCCAAAGTTATCGTATTCGACGGGGTATGTGTGTATCTCTATAGCAATAAGTTAACAAAATTTTTCTTTAAATTTAAAATTTCCGCTCTTATCCAATTTAATCATTATTTTTGTAATAAATTTGTTCGCAAAATGGGGAGAAGAGAGTCCTTCTCAACCGCATATTAAAGGCTAAGCTGTATCACATTTTTCGCGGTCTATTTGCCTTTTTTTCTGCTCTTTTGTCCCCCACTCTCCTGCCCATTGCCTCGAATGTCTTATGAATTTCAATAAAAATTTTCTGCTGTCACGTACTAAAGGCGACGTCACTTTATTGGCTGTTACTGTCGTTGTAGTTGCTTTTCTTGAAAAAGGAAACGGAAAAGGAAAAGGACGTAACGTTAGTTTGGTAAATTTTGTGTCAACCATTTTTCTTATCTATCGACGAAGCATATTCATTGAATTACGTAGGGCTTTAAATGTCAATTTAACCCTACCAATAAACGCTGAAAAATGCCTCAACTTACGATACATTTCCGCAGCAAGTTTATTGAAAAGGTTGACAATATAATGGAAAACTTTAACTTAATCGAAAAATTCAACACTTTAATATCTAAATATTAATATTTTTTGATTTCAACTTTCAAATTTGCTTTCAATATAGCGGAAGACTTTAACATATCCGAAAATTTCAGCGCCTGAAATATCTGAACATTGTTTGGTTTCAACGAAGGTTTGTTGCTGTCAGCATCTGTCACTACCTTTTCATTGTGAATCATTTTTACCGATTCTGTAGTGGAATAGTAAGAGTGTTCATTAATTACTACTCATATTAATAGCAATCGTAATAGCTTTTCTTTCCACTCACCACCGGAGAATGGCGGTGTTTTCATTTGATCAAAACCTTTGCAATATCCGGTACGACGCAATGAAGACTCCATTAAGTGTCTGCATATTCTTGATCAGTATCAAACTCTGAATTGACTTAAAATATGTCTGTCTGTCCGTCTTTGTAATCTCTGTGGCAAGCAATCCCCTGGCCGCAAAGATGAAGTTATCGCCTTTAAATTGCGCCGAAACATAGGAAGTCCTTCCGCGCAGGTTGCTATAGTTTTCTTCAGGATAAAAGCGGATGGCGGATGTGTCTAAGAGATTCGGTCAGAGCTGAAAATAACTTTCTTACTTAACTTTTTTTTATTGAATTTTTTTATATAGTGAAAAGTTAGCTTCAGCGTTATTTAGCGCTAGGCTTAAGAGCTTTGCGCCTTTTTCCACCAATTATGATATTCGTTGGCAATCGAGAAAAAATGCCGTAATGTGTTTTCACTTCTTATGTCGATTAGTTTGATTTATGGGATTATGTGGCAGTACTTTTAGATTGGATTTCATCCGTGATTATTGTAAAATCTTTTTACTGCACAAGGACCATAGGACCATGTTTTCCTTTGTTGTGGGTGCATTGAAGTTGTTGTGATATTCTACAATTTGCTAAGTTGCGCCTTGCGGTGATGCCATGGAAAGGAACGATGTATCGATCTACTTAATCTATGTAGTTTGGCTTATATAACGTAAGCGATTGCACTCCTTTGTAGCCACTGGCATCGCTAGTCGCCACTATTGCCGTATCATCGGCGTATGATAAGTATGTTAGGTCTGTCCCTGAAGAACTTAAGATAGACTCACATTTGATTATATCGATCAATTCAGAATCACTCTCTGAGTAGATCTAAACTCCTCTGCTCGCAAGCTATGGACAGCAATCTCGACATACTTTATTGAAATTTGGTACATTGCCGTGTTTTGTTTCTTGCTAACATAGAAAAACT
This sequence comes from Glossina austeni, assembly GCA_000688735.1. NCBI lineage: Eukaryota > Metazoa > Arthropoda > Insecta > Diptera > Glossinidae > Glossina > Glossina austeni. The sequence continues at coordinate 1,160,822 of KK502410.1, read as the reverse complement.
TAGTTTAGAAAGTGTTTCCGAATGATGTTTCGTGTTTTTGACTTTATGTCATCGTACTTGTTCTAGTGTCGTTTAACGCTTTAACTGGAGAAAGTTGGTCGTTTAACAGCACAGTTCACGCCTGACCATATACGAAGTATGCGTTGCGGCTCGCATTTATTGAAATGTAAATGTCGCCTGCTCTAACAACAATTTGTAACGACTATGATAAGCGAGTGGTTCAAGGTCTTACGAAAAATTCGTAAGAAATTACGTAGACAGTGCAGAGAAATTAAAGTATATATCACCAGGAGACCGGGGTGAAGTATTTGAGTTAGCGACGCTTCAAGTTTTTCGATCGCGGCCATTTCTGGGAGCCCCTCTCACTTGGCGGGTAAATTACAATGAAAAAAGATCAGCGAGGTAGCACAAGACAAAATGCACGACATAGAGAATGAGACGATTTATTAGAAACGCAAGTCGGTGAGTTGCGTCTTTTACGTTTTAGGATTCTGTTGGCAGTCTGCTAAATAAAATCCTTCGTATCGCATATAACTCGCATTCAAATAGTTTTTACCATATATTGCGAAAGTTACATAGCCCGAAATATATTTCGGTTCGCTAGACAACCCCAGACCGAACCCCAGTGAAAACAAAATTTGGATACAATGTCGAGAATGGACGAATGATCGAAGTGTTGAAGAAAAATTTCATCTTCACGAGAGGTATCGAGTTATCATTATGTTTCCGTTATCATTAGTAAGTCAAACAAGTAAACCAAGTAAATCTTAAAGAGTTAATCAGTGACCGCTCTATTGCTTGTTGTTGACTATAATGAAATTTGACAAAGCAATTTTAAGCTCTTATGTCCTTAAAGGCTTAATTCCGTAATAATTAATGTAAAGATAGATAGATAGATAGAGAGAGAGAGAGAGAGAGAGAGAGAGAGAGAGAGAAACTTAAACTACGTGTTCAGACATAAAAAGTTTTAAAAGATGAAAAGTTTCTTCTCAAAAGCAATTCATTCTCCTCCGTTTTGCATATTAGCTGCATAGTTACCTAAAATCTCTTTCTAAATAATGTTTTCTTCGGATTATTTCGTAATTTAATGTGCAAAACACGTTAGTTAGTCACGTATAACATAAGCGTCTACCTAAGCGTTCGCCCTAATTCCTCCTTAAATTTGTAAACATGATTTCGCATACCTCACCATCACTTCTATTAGGCAATTATCATAGTCTCTCATTGCGTTCGATGCATTAGATAGGTGTACATGGAATGTACGCGCTTAAGCATCCATCTACTTAGCGAGAAAGCTTCCTTCTCACCCATCATATAGGCGGCAACGAGCAGCTGCAAGCGGAGAACTGTGATTAAGGCAAAAATATTTTTTTAATCGAAATTCTTTAACTATTCTTCAAGTGCTTAGAGTATGATGTTAATTTACGCACGAGCACGAGCACGAGCACGAGCACGAGCATGAGCACGTAATAACTTTTCGCTTTCTGCCTTTGTTGATGGCTGCGAAAGAGGAATAATATGCAATTTTGATATATGTGTTTATGTTGTTGCATATGTTTTAAGAAATAAATTTATATGTATGTCATTTCTTTTTTATGCACATTTTTGATTTTTGCTTTTCTCTCTCTCTCTCATATTATTTATGCAAATTTTTTGTAGTTACATTATGTGACTAAAGGATAATCAGTGTGTTTTTCACTCTGAAACAGTTGTAAACTTTGATTGCTTTTACTATTTACCCTCGTTACCGATCTATCTACTTGTCAACTTTGTTCATCTGTTTTCTTCTTTTTCCCTTTTTTTTTTCTCCCTCCTCTTTCTATCTATAATGGCATGAATTGATGTAAAAAGTTGTTTATTTCATATCTCTGAGTACTTTTTATTTTTTATTTTTTATTTTTTTTGTTTTTTTTGTTTTTTTTTTACGAGACACACAATAATAATAAACATCGAATCGAGCTCTAAATGCTCGTATATACCAAAATAGCAACAAAGAGTCTTTTTTCCTGTACAGTAATGACGTTTTGAATTATATATAGATTTGTGTGCAAGTAAGTACATCTTGTGTTTACTGTTAACCAGAAAAGAATTAACTTTCAATTCGTCTGGACATAAAATGTAAACTGAGAGGATGAACTGAAAAATTTTTCGATTTATTCGCTAAAGCTCAAAAGCAAAAGATGTAACTTTTTTGCTTTCAAAAATACTTTGTTATGTAATAAATATTTAGTAAATGGAAAAAATTAATTGGAAAAGTTTCGAGCGTGTCAGACGTTGAGTTAATTTTAAAAAAAAGAATTCGCAAAAGAAAAAAATCAAAATGAAAAAAACAATTCCATTATACGCTTTAAGGAGGGTGCAACTAGTTGCTTGCTCCATGGATCGGGTCGTAGCGAAATGTGAACCAATTTTAAATGCAAAATGTTTCCAAGCGTTTCGAATTAGTCAAGGCGCGTCGATTTTGTGGCCTATATAAGTGACGAGATAGGAACAACAATTTTAAAGATCAAACTTTTGCAGATTGATTTTAACACACACTTTCGTTTACAGTCGTTTACAGTCGTTTACAGTTTGCCACTCACGTCGCATAATCTCTCTTTGTTGGCTGTACATCTCGTCGCAAATGCCTCGATTTCCTTTCCTTTCCTTTCCCATTCAACCCATTGTTAATTCATGTGATATCCACATAAAAAGCTTGCTTTCTCTTGCCCAAGCCCAAGCCCACAGTTGTTGTTGTGCAAAGTTGTTTTGACGATTTTCAATCAATTGTTGAAAAACTTCATCGAATTTATCTGTTTATATGATCAGTGGACCACAGCGCGGCCGTACATTTTAAACTTTTGTAATTTATGCGCAGGCCTACGGGTTGATACAGTAAAATATAGCGATCGTTTTAGAATTTTTACAATTCTTCCGACGGCAGATAATTTTGACTGCATTAACAAACATCGCAATGTTTTTTTTTTTTTGTTTTAATTATAAAAAAAAAATATCAACTATCACGGACGCTGTGCAGAATGACTGAATAGAGTCTAACGTTATCGTAGGCACTAAAGCCGCCTATAAGAAATTAGGCAACGAATCCTTCGATAAAAATTTTACTATAACATCTCATACAAATGCGGACGACAACTGTCGCAATTTCACTATGGATGCAAAGCAACATACCCGTGGATGCATAGAATAAAGAGAGAGAGATGGTCAGTGCCGATATCTAGTTTCAGTGCAGACATCAAGTGTAAAGGTGTGCTTATAAAAAGACTAGCTTTCCCCAGCAAAAGAAAAAAGTTTAAAATTTGAAACAAAGTTCTCTCGATCTACATTTCTATCGTTTAACTTTTATCTCTTTGCGCCGCTCTTTCCTAAGCTTCTGCTGGTGCGATAGAAAAAGAAAAGCCCGTCACTTTAAATGCGGCTAAGCTTTACAGCATATATTTTTAAAATCCTGTAAATTCATAATTATTTTTTTTGTTGCTTTCGTTTATGTTTTTTCAAAGCTAATGTCAATAGTGGCGCCGCTGTGCATTGATTTTCTGCGCGCTTTATTTGTTCGCTATGTAAACCGCAATTGGTGCTGGGATATGGAAAAAACATTTCCTCAGGTAAGTAGAAGTTGGTCTTTTAAAATTTGTCTCTATACGAAACGAATTAATTGGAACCACTGATATCGCTGCCACGGCCTATTATGCCTATAGTATGGCGATTTCAAGATAGCCGAGAATATTTTGACTCTAATTAACAATCAAGGACAAGTATGGATGGGTATATTCTTTTCACCGGGCCTGGTGCTTATCAATCTGGGTAAACTGGTTATTATGATGTATTTCCGCTCGTGGATTGTTCTCACTTGTAATGTACCGCATGAAGTTGTATTCAAGTGAGACACGAAATATATGTTAAGCAATGTAGTCCTCAAATTGATTTCAATCATTTTATGTTACCTCTCGAGCAGGGCGTCGAAATCGAATAATTTTTATTTGACTTTGCTGTTGACAATGCTGTTTCTGTGCGTGCTTCCGGTAGGTTACGCTATTGTTTGGCTACGCCCATCGTGGCATTGTGGACCATTCTCTGACTATAACCGTATATCGGAATTCATTACAAATGCTACCAGGACTGCGTTACCCAAGTAAGTATGGGGAAAGAACTTATTGCCGAAATAGAAAATTAATATTTTTTTTTTTTTTGCTTTTTGGTTTTATTTAAGACAACTTCATGACCCTTTAAATTACTTGACTTCCTCTAGTACTGTGATACCATTGCTGCTATTGCTCATTCTGATTATTTATTATTTGGTCTCATTAACGGGAGCCCTACGGGAGGCCAATCAAGACTTACGCACTCAACTGCAAAAAGAGCGTGAAGAAGAAAGGAAGAAAATTTTCAAAGTGACGGAAAATAAAGCGTCCGAGCAAACAACGATTAACTTAACGAACCGTTGGCGGAAAGTTCTGGAGGCCTCATCTCCCCTCACTCCCACACAGCCGATAGATTTCGAAAGTGAAGAGTACAAGTCTCAAGCACGTAAAGGTAAAAAAGTTTGCGATCATCATATAGTCTGTGCTCGAGATTTTCTTTTAATTTATTTTTCTTTCTCGCAAAGAATTAATTACGCGTATAATGAAGAAAGCTTTACGCAAAGGATCCGCGACTTCGGATGAAGATTCCTTTGTAAAACCGTATCGGGATGATGACGATACAGATACCGAACATCATGACTCCCTGCCACGCGATGAGGAAGCTAAAGATAAGCCTGCTGCTGCTGTTGTTGTTGTTAACAAATTACAGCAAATTCGTAAAACACGTAAACCCTCTTTGGTAGACATCGTACAAATTGCTAAAAGTGTTGAACGGGAGCGTGAGAGAGGTTTAGCAAAAGAGCTCCATCCAAAAAGTAGATTCAAAGTGGAGAAATGTGAGAGAAATGCGACAACGCGACAACAAACAACGCAAGACAATACTAACGATCCCGATTTAAATATGAGAATAATTAATGAAAGGAGAGCAAGTTTAATGTGCCGTCGCCGAGGGGAAGAGAGGCAAGGTTCAAGCGAGCGACTCAAAAAACAAAACAGTTTAAAATACAAGCAAGGAATGGCCATTGAATTGAAAGAAGTGGTAGTAGAAAATTTGAGAACAAGGGAAAACGACCCTTCAATAATAGAAAATTCTTTAAACAATAACAACACATCAAGCAGAACGCAAGCTAAACAAAATGATGAAGAGATGAGCGAGGAGAGAGAAAATGTATTAACGATAACAAGCAATGACGACCAAAACATATTAAATGTGGATGCTCCTAATTTACAAAAACAAAAACAAAAACAATCAAATTCGTTCTCAAGGAAAAGTAATCAAATGGAATCAAATGAATCCTATAAGATTATTGATGAGAAGTCGACATCGCTGAATGAGGGAAAGAACTCACCGCCCCCTTTAGGGCAACTGATGAGCTTGGGCGATAAATTGAAATTTAAACGTAATAAAAGCAAACCAACCTTAGAACCGGACATCTTCAAATTCGAGACAGATAAAGTTCCACAGCTTAGATCTTCTTCCTCCCATATTCTGGAACCGCTCCATCGCGGCAAAATATGTCAAAATCGTACCGAAACTATGAGTGTGTGCGCTCAAAATAATCACAGAAATTATGGCAGCGATATGTTGGCCAATTTCTCAAGGCAGGGACGTAAAAGATTTGGATCTCTGTTAACCTTAGTAAGAGAAACGGTAAATAATAACAAAAAAATCGAAAATATTCCAACTCAAGCAGAAACTGCCATTGAAATACCTACATCCCCGGGATTGCAGATCAGTGAGAGAACAAATTTTCCTGAAAAATCCGTCATTAGTGTAACGCCAATTAAAACTTTGCCCAGTGCAACGTACAATGCTAGCGAAATTCATTTTATGGCAAGAGCTCCGTTAGAGAGCCCAGAGGATTTGGAACCGCAGGCTTTTAACTCTATTATAACAAATCGTGAGAGTATATGTTCCAGTCGTAATCATACTTATGAACGCCCTTTGCATTCAGCTACCTGTCCCCCTACCTGTTCCCAAATCTCCAATTGGTCGGATAATATACCGACGATCACGATCAGTCCAACCGGTGATTTAGTAGAGAAAGCTTCCGACACTAATGCAGAACAACAATGTGAGTATTTAGCACTCGGACCAACAATAACTCCACAAGAAGACGAATCCAATAAATAATTGAGTAATAATTTCATAAAAACAAAAGTGCCTCATAAGTATTTTTACCATTTTTGTAGCATTTAATTAGTAATTGTTGGCATTTGATATTTAAATGAACTCAGTAGATAACTGCAATTTTCTTCTTTTGCACGATTGTCATAAGTTTTATGAGATAAATTACAAAATAATTGTAAGCTAAACATTAAATAAAATAATTCTCAAGCGGTTTATAAGACGAACAGTTTTTGATTGAAAAGGTTAGCAGGTTAACGAGTAAGAAAATTATATTCAATCGAGACCGAATCACCGTTACCCTAAACTAAAACAGAAAAAGTAAATGTTTTAAAAATAAGAGTTTTTGTCGTTCGTGTAAGCATATGGGTGTTGTAGGCGTGTCCTTTGAAATCGTTTGCAAATTTTTAGCTAACGGGAGAATGTTTACCACAAATACTACACAGTTGAATAGACAGACAGATGGACAGATGAACATGTTTGAAGAAAAAATTTAAATTTTGATACACTATAGCATTGCGTAGGCATGGCCAATTTTTTTCCATTTTTGCACAGGTACTATAGCATCGCCCATAAAATATGCGGTCAAAGCCTACAACGCGCACACACCCATTCGACGAAAATTTTTATTTCGAAAATAGAAAAAATCAACCGCGTCTGCTCCCATATTACAGAAAATGAAAATTTACTTCTTTCACTTTTTTGTCTCTTCAAGATAGCGGTGATGGGTATAAAAAAGTCAACCACGATCGAATATAATTTTCTTGCTTGTTTAACTATCCATTATCCTGAACGGAATTCAAAATTTATTTGATAGCGATATCGTTTCATATTTTGAATTTTGAAATTAAGCCCCCAAAGAGTGCATTATGACACAAAGGAAACATCATGCAATCTTTCAACTAAAAGATTCAAAACAACTACAAAATACACTAAAATATTGACGGCGATCTAGAAACCGATCCGAACCGAACTGTACCTGATACGCCCACATAACGCCACTACAATGCGGTAAGTGGTTTAGGTTGATTATCATGTACTACTTGTTATGGTGCAATAGAATAAAATATGGGCAACACTCAGAATAATTTAAGACACGCCCACCTTCTTTTATATCTATCGAATCTTGAATCATTCTCTGAACCAATTTAAACTTATTTTACTGTTCGCCTGTTCAACCTAAAAGTCAGTAATTTGACGTGTTTTCGCTCAAGAACTATCCGTACTGAAAATGGATTGGATCAGACCATGTAAAGCCACATTTAAAACAATTTTTCATCAGGAAAAATTTGTAATTTTCAAAATTTCTCTTCACGATTAACTGAATAATAGTCTCTCCATAATGTTATAGATTTGTGGAGTGCGTACATTTTGAGCCCCTCTCCTCCCCGCCCCCCTCGTAAGCCTTTACTTCGCTAAAACGTCTCCTTTTCTAATGAAAGCTGACCCATAATAATAAGTTGGCATGGAAATGAGCAGTACCAAATTTGGGCCACACCCCATATAAGGGTTCATAGGAAAAGTAAGCATTTTCATATGACATTAAAGTTTAATTTTTATACTTACCACCGCAGGATGAAACTAAGCGTGCCCGTCTGTTCGTCTGTCCGTCTGTCGATTCCTTGTAATGTCTTCTCCTCGTCGCAGAAATGATGCTTCAAATTTGGGAAAAACACTGGAAAGTCTTACATACTGGCTGATACTGAAGATGGGAAAAATCGGCAAAAGGACGCGCCGACAGAAAAACGTAAAGCGACAACACTTCTGTTTTCAAAAACGACAAGTGGGCATTTTGCTCATCAATCATAAATTCCAACAAAAAATATTTGCATATTTTATTCCAGTACAAGGGTAGCGCGCATAAAAATTCGACCACAAGCGAATATAGTTTTTCTACCTGCTAAGGTATTGTCTTACTTGTTTTCCAAAACTGTTTAACTTGAAGTGCAATCTTTTAATCCTTATGTCAGTCATTCTTGCTCAAACCTTTGCATCAAAGATTTGGATCAAAGCGTATTTTAGTGATCTTAACAAAGAGAAGGTATCGAAATGTTAGAGGACGATTGAACTGATCACTTACATCTTTAAAGGACCCGCCTGCTTTGATGAATAAAATCCAATTTTGCAAAAAAAAACTTAAGTCGGAAACTTTTTACACAACCGCGTAAGTCCTCATAGCCATAGGGATGAAATGCAAACTCCTCGAGGGGTAAGCTCAAGTGGCGAAAACAACAAATTAGATTTAACTTAATATTCAGGAATTTTATCGGATTCTGAAAATTTAATAATAAGGAAAATTTGAAAAAATGCTTAGTTCAGAGGCCGTTGTTGGTAATGTTCGCTAATGTCGGTAATGTTCGTTCTATTGAAGCAGCCCGTCTAATGGCACCAAATGAGAGCGACAACGGTTATTAGGCTTGGTTTTCTTCTTTTGTAATATTGTATCGCGTCCACTTTTCATTACACGTCCCGATTCAACACTACTTTCCTTTGAATCGAGCGAGGAGGATGCCAACGGTTTTCACATGTGTCCCTTTTTGTAAAAAAAAAAAAAAAACTCGACATATAAAAGACTCTTCAAGACTGTATTGTTAACACTTCGGTTAAATAAAATATGTCGTTGGTCAAAATTCAAATATAACGGTGTCGCAAGGTGACGTCGCGGTTGGTCAGATGCTCATGGACAAAGTAACATTTTCATTTAGGGAAATCGCTAAGAACTTAATTATACGACTGATATGCATTTCTTAACTTTGAAAAATAGCCTTGACTATCAACATCGCAGGCCTGCTTTCTGTGGATCGAAATAATGATCGCAGTCACTCAGTGCTATTTTTATAGATAACCGTCAAAATTGCGAAACAACTTCTTGCACAATATTGCTGAATAATTCGGTAAACTTAAGTCGGTACTTTTGCACCGATCCATTCATTGGAAAAATCTCTCATAATCAATTGAAACGATGTGATTGGGAACAAAATCCTTAACCATTTCAGTTGTAAAAACTTTAGACAAACAATGCGCCTTTGATACCGCTTTGATGGCGCAAAATTAAATCCCAACTAAGATCTGAGAATGACCATCAAAGTAAATTCAAAAATTTCATTTCATTTCAATTAGTGTAACGAGCATCTTTGTTTTGCATTAATAATAAACTAAACACCAACGAAAATTGCAATGAAGCTTTTAAAAATTACTTTTTTTATTTATTTTAAACTTTAATTCTAAAAACATTTCATTTATTTATTTAGCATAATTCTCTGAGGCCAATTAGTACATACTAATGGATATTTTTATTTCAATTTTCTTTTTTGTTTCTGAAATTTTGCCCAACAAGTATTAAATACTCAACAATCTTATATGTGAGAAGTAAAAGATCGTCTAGCTATATGAGATCAAACATGTTTTCTATTTATGCGATTGTAGGGTTGCCATGTGAGATAATATTTTAACGAGTTAGAAGGGTAATCACATATGAAACTTTTAGCATTTGCTTTCGTTTTCAGCTGTTATTGCTAAACAGCTGAGTGCGAAAAGGAAACCTAAGCATCATCTACGTGATTATCCCCTAGATTTTGACTTTAAACGTGCTTAAAGGATGATGAACAAAGTTCTGGAAAAAATATGATTTCAATTAAGTGATAAGGAAAAAAAAAAAAAAATGAATAAATAAATAAAAATCGGTCTGGCAAATATTGAACAAAAAGAAAATAAAGATTCACCTTGTAGTCAGCCTCGGTGCCATATAAAGACGCCCTCCATTCTTGCCTTTGGCATCAGTTAAACTTCTTTTTTTATTCTTTCTCTTTACCGCTACCTTGAATATTGTAGCGTGTTCACTTTTCGCCGTACGCCACAAATCGGCAGTACTTTTCCGCGAAATAAGCAAAACGAATCACGTTTTCTTTTTTTTTAACACAACATCCACAATTTTTTTATTAACACCCGCTACGAATTGCCTGTATTCTGGAGATGATGAGAATAAATATTAAAGATTTTTTCACGTGATGTCAAGTGAAGTAAGAGAAGGACTACGCAAATATGTGTAAAGTTTCACTAATTGGGGTGATTACTGAACTATTGACCTATAGAACATGAGTTGCATTTACCAAAAGTAGTGCTTAGAATACATGTAAAATTTAAAAAGTAATTACCGCCCAAAAAAGAAAAAAAAAAAAAAACAAAATTGATTGTATATAGATTTCTGAGGGACCGTAAAATACATTTTTTTGTATTTTGCAATATTAATTAATTAATTAATTGCTTTTACAATTAAAATTATCAGTGCGATACTGTCAAATAGTATAATAATAAGATGGGAAATGTGTATGTTGTGCGATATATAAAGTGTTCAGTGTATCAGAGATTGCATTGAAGACGCATGCGGAGTTTGTATTCCTTGCGAAAGATCTGCGACAAAGTTTCTCTCTCTCTCTCAACGAAAAACAGACAAACATCACTGTGGACTGCAAGTTAGTTCGTTTATTTTCCAAACATGAAGGTCTTTCTATAAATTTAAGTAAAGTTTTCAAAGACCAACAGACAAATATTAAATTGAATATGTGTTCGCCAGCTAGACGCGAATAGCAAGTTACATAAGTGACTGACATAAGTGAACTCGATTTACGTAGTAGATCGTAGATCGAGCGGATTGACTTTCGCTTTATCTTGATTTATCTACACGTAACATAAGCACCTGTTCAACAGCTTTGTCATCGTATATTTTCAATAATTCGTATCTTCTTAAAACCGAATAGCGGATAAACGACTGCTCTCCAATCTATATATTAAACATATTTGCTCTTCGAGAAGGAAAAGTGTTTCTTAGAAGCTATAAACGACTAAATCGACTCGTCAAGTTTTCCGCGTATAGACGTAAAATTGTTTCCACTTCCTGCTGTTTCTGAACATGTGATCAGACCAAAAACATTATGAACACTATACGATCATTAAATTATTTTTTATTTGAGTGATTACATCTACTATGTCAAATGATGCTAATGAATGTGAATGAATCCGAAGCTTGAATCGGAAATTTTAAAAAAATGAAAGGTCAAAAGAAACTGATGTAAATGACACGATTTAACCTATGTACTCTGTATGAACTTTGATGCTGTGATAAGGTAAAAAGCGTGTTATTTTTGAAAATCGCTAAAACCAAATTTAAAGGCAAGATTAGCTTTTAATATAGTGTGGTTACTCTTTTATGATAATATTGTATGTACATCAGAGTGAGTGTACGTACAGAGGCAACTAAATGACAAGATGGTCCCGCACGTTGCTCAAATTTCAAACTAAGAGATTATTACGCCCTTTTTGTGTGCCTGTCATCAGTAACAGCAGCAAGCCTGTTAATTACTACCAATTTTACTGCTTGCTCTCTCATTCTCATCATTTGTGTATGGGCAAAGATTCTGCTAATAGTTCCTTGATGGAACGTCACATTCTCTCAAACGTTTGTAAAGCAAAAACGTATACGATTGTGTAGTTTTACATGAACGTGCACTATGGTATACGTATGGCACGTATAAGTGTGTAGGTATGAAAAAAGCCAAACAGTAGCAGATATAATTCGTCTTCTTTTCACAAATTTCAACGGAAAGTTTCATACCCTGAATTATGAAGAAATTTTTTGTTTATTAAAAAGAGTGATGTTGTGATAAGTTATCGTTTTGTAAAATATTTTCTAGAATGTTCTACAAGATTCTACAATTGTCTAGAATATTCTGCAATTTCTTCATAATTCCTTATATTTCTTCATAATTTAATTGAAATTTATTAAAGCAAAATGGATGGGTGTCAGATTCAAAATTCTTCAAAATCAAATAAACGATCGAAAGAAAGCAAATCGTACTATCTACCTAACTACTGTTCGTACATACATACATACATACATAAAGCATAGCGCATATTCACTTAAAAACACAGAATCGTGCATGACTCTGCTTTGCAAACGTTTGAGAGCATATGACTGCATATCCAGAAACTATTAACAGGGCTCTGATTATGCATGGTATTAACTAGGTTTCATATTCGAGCTTCGACCTTTTTAGTTATAAGTATGCACAAGCTGTGCAAAAAACAATCTCCCAGAATTATCAGAACCGGCGCAAGCAAAATTGCTGGCACTTTACTTGAGTGTTGGTTTAGAGTTGCATTCATAAGAGAAAACAGTTGTAGATTGAAAAAAAAAACAAATTTTTTTACTTACAATTAGCTGAACCAAGACACGATTTTAAATTTGTGAAAGATATTTAAATAAATTTTTTTGCTTCATTTTTTATTCCAATTGTCTAATTAATAATGTCACCAAATAATAAAATTCGCCAATTCGCTCATAATGAATTATGTTAGGTCGGTTCTTCCAGAGATAATCGTAGACATTTTTTAATCGCAAATGTTAACTGCTGGGCAATTTCCGGAAATTATTCTTGCGGCGCGTAAACATTATATGTTTATGATCAAAACTGCCTACACTTCATTATCCACAGCTTATTCGAATTTCAGGAAATTCCACGCCGCGGAATATGTGTAAGTATTCGCATTAGTTGCAATTTTAAATTTAGTTCTTTTTTTTTTGGTGTTTTCTGTTAAAAGTGCTTGGCATTTCACTTGATTTTGTTTGTTAAAAATTTCACATAGTTTTATTTTTATTTACTTTTTCATAGTTTCGTCCATCAAATTTACGCCCTCTTTTGCCATAATTTTTTCGAAATAAACTTCGAATTGCGAAAGCCAAATGGTTCTCAAGGTACGCCTTTCAAATTAGAGTTAGTTAACAAAAAAAAAAAAGAACACAATTTGTACCCAAAATAATGAGAGAGTGTGAGAGAGCGAGAGAGAAATTGTGCGATAGTTAACAGCGTTGCTCCTGCTACTGATAATGGGAGACACAATAGATACAAAGTCCGTAATAATCTCCCAGTTTGAATATTGAATGAAATATTGGACTATCTCGTCATTCAGTTGTATCTGGCATCTGTATCTCACTCTACTCTAAAACTCTGAAATCAACTCATAAAAAACATATTTTATCTCTTTACACAAATACCAATGCAGAAAAAACTCCCAAGTAAACTCGATACTAAACAGAATAATATTAAAAGAACAAAAATAAAAGAAAAAACTTGCGATCAGAAATTAAACANAAAAAAAAAAAAAAAAAGAAGAAAAAAATTTACATAAACGATAACAATGCAAACAAGAGTAACAATTTTAGTTGAGTGTTGGATGTCCTCGTTAGCGGTTGATTTTCGAAATTGAAACGGGCGAAGAGGAAATATGTTAGTAATAGAAAAGTAAAAGAAAAAATTAAATAGATAAAAAATATATGCAGTAAAGTGAATAAAAAAGATCAAAAATGTCTTCATTTCTTTTGTTTTTTTGCATTCGCATAAAAGTGATTTGTTGATATAATAATAATATTAAAAAAAGAGAAAAGCTCGGCCAAGTAACAAAAGTTATGCTAAGTACTTGGAAAAAGACTTATCTTAGATTTGTTTTTACGATGAACAGATGAACTAATCCATTTGCTTGCTTAAATGTAGTTCAAAGGAAATAATTTTATTTATTTTAAATATACAACACATGCAAACTGTGTATCTTGTAACTTGAAAATGTGAAAGATGGAGAAAAAAGAAACAAAGATTGCATAAAGTATTTACAAGAATTATAGAAGGAAAATAAAACACATTTTTTTTTTTTTTTTTTTTTTGTATTTAACCCCATAATAATGATGAGCGGCAGAGAGGAAAAGAGCATTTTTAGAGAAACTCTCTCTACCCATGCACACACCGACATACCAAATCATAACAGAGATCACATTGGCCCAAACATAAGAGGAAGCGGCGCAATGTGTGTTACCTGCTCATGGAAAACTAATAACAAAACAAAAAATATATTTCAATAAAAAAATATTCCGCAAATAAAAAAAAAACAGAAAACAAAAAATAAAATTGAATTGAAAAAGCCTGATCGATAATGGCATTCGAGAGGACGCCCGCATTTCAAAGGAAGCAATATTTTTTTAATTTAATATTTTGGCCATAATCGTAGAACGAATAAGAATAGAACCCGATCTACTCTCACGATCTATCTATTCAGCGTAATTAAAACTTTCTTGAAAACAAAGCTCGTTTCGGCTTTACTAGGAAATGAATATACAATTGAAGGTTGGCAACTATTGCAAACACCCTATTACCTATTGGTATCAGCATCTTTTTACTGAGATAAACATGTTCTCAAACTTGCAGCCATCTTGGATTACTCCCGAAAAACTCGGAACTTAGCCAAAAAGGAAACAATTATTATTTAAACAATGTAGGTCACGGGCTTCGCTTCAAAACGTATTCCATTTAAGGCGGTTCATGTATGCTAATGTCCAAAACATTAATTGAAACACCAAGTATGCCTAGTTTCGGCAAATGCCTAATGCCCAAAAAGTTGCGAAAAGCTTTCAAAATCTTTCTAGTTAATTATTCAATTATGTACGATCTCGTTTAAATTAATTAAGCGTCCATTGCGTCACGCTTACGCCAACAGTACAGTACAGGAGTACTTTTTACAAGGGTTACGTTCTTTTTTTATGGTTTCTTTCACGAAGTGATAATTTGGTTTTTAGGCCAAAGGCATTCCAGCGAATATGGTAACCGGTTAATAAAGTCTAAGGAGTGCTTCACTCGAAGATCGCAACACAAAAATGAAGAAAATCTCAACTCATTCTTTCAACATTTTCACATCATTTTATGACCACAACATTAACCGAAACATTTCGGGCGAATATTATTGTAGTGCTACAGGAAATATTAATGCGTAAAATTTTCTGCCCAAAGTCTAAGTAAATATTAACGGTTTTCTATTTTCATGTGCTCCTCATTAAATGACGTTATTACTCCATTACTACCAGAGAACGCAACACAATCTCTAACCCTTGTATAAAACTGAGCTCTTGCGCGCTTCACATCGACCCATTAGCGTAGGTCTCCCGCTGACTTCGCTTACAATATTTTTTTCGATTTTAGCTAAATTTCTCTTGTGATCTGTAGCAAAACGGTACGAAAGCTACGTTGTCCTGAGAACGAATCACTGGTGTCCGATATCGATAAACTCTAACCAAATGTTTCCCCATATAAATTATAGCATCTTGATGATGGTGATTTTATTTCCCACTTTATTTCCAAAATACATTATTTAGAGTTAGCGTTTTAGTAATCAAAAAAAGCTGTTCCTGCTTTACGAGTACACGTTTTTTCTCTGCCAACTTTCCAGGTTCCGTTTCTGTGTTCTCTTTTTATTTGCCTGAACGTATCAGCTGATGGAGACGCGTGCGCCTCATGTGTTTGGGGTCTTACTCCTATCACGCTGCTGCTAGCAACCTTCTTAACGCGTTAACTCCCCCTTCATTTAAGTGGCGGCCGTCCTCGGTCTTCCTTAAGAAATTTCTGCGACAGACTTAATGTTGCTCTGCTCACGTTTTTTCTGTTCATTTGCTTGTAGGTAAGATTACGGTGGAGCATGTCATAAAAGCGACAAAAGTCTTATAAGTCTTATAAGAGCCATTTTTGCTTGTCTTCACTGCTCTGCAATGTGGCATAAACCGTTCACGTTCACGTTCATTCGATATACCGATCATAGGCATGGATATTTTCTTACGACCTGAGAAATTCATTAAGGAGAAAGACGTGATATCAGGTTTCTTCTTGGACTGTTGTTCACCTTTTTTTTTTTAATTCCACTTTCCATTGCGTAGTTGATGGCCGTGGGTTGCGTTGTTTTACCGAAATATGGAACGGAAACAAAACAGTTATCCGGGATTTTCGAAACTTAAACGTAAGACACTTAGTTAGACTACAATTTTTGGAAATTTAGATCTAAGATACTTAGCTAGACTACAATTCAATCAACCTCGTGATTACTGACAGCCTAACATTATGCAATTCATTTATGGCAAGTGAACGTTTCAAAACAGACAACGTGAGTAAGTTTGTTCCCTTTTAGGTCTATGAAAATTATATTTGTTACTTGAATTCATTAGTAATTTTTTAATTATTAATCCGATATCATTAAAATCATCGCCTATAAGCTTAGTTATTATAAACTTCAAACGTCAAGCAGGTCTCTAGCAGGTCTAGTGCAGGAGCAAATACTACCATTAACTTGATAGCAAACGAAAAAATTATTTGTTTCAAATACCGATCTTAGCTGAAAAAGATTTCAATAAACGAGAGGCAAGTTATCTTAAATTGTCCTTATAGACCATCCTCCCTTTAATTAGAACGGTTGTCCTCATATCTGCTTCTATTATTGATTCCTCGTAACGGGGTCGTATAACGGGGTCAATTTATTACTCAGTCTTTTATTATTTTGATATGCCTGTTCTTCTTCTTCTGACCGAAATTCAAATGGTACCACATCTGTTACCATTATATACGGTATAGGGTACTTACTCGTCATCATTTGTCTTTTCCGAAAATCTATTAGTAGAGCTTTCTTCTTCTTGGCAACAACGTAAACGGGGCTAATGTAGTGACCTAGGTGACCTACAAATTTCATCTGCTAAGAGTTGATTTAATTCAGCATTAACGAAGTCCGCTTCATCCATCGGATACGGGTACAGTTTTGAATAGATAGATGTGTCGTGAACCATTCGTATGGTAACCACAATATATTATATGTATTGTAGGATAGTGCTTGGTTAGGATCAGCAAAAGCGCTAAATCTAGTTTGCCTTGCATTTTACCGAGGACAGTCGCTGTCCCTATTCATAAATCTTCACTTCTGTCCTGTCTGTTGAAAAAGATGTTAATTTATTGGACAGTTCATCTATCTTTTTATAAAACACAGCCGCGTAAGCTTTACACGAATTGCACTTTCTACTAACTTCGACATTCGGGTTGTATTCACTATTTTAGTAATTAGAAAACGTGTCCCTCCTTCACGGGTAAACATCTTTCTTCCACCAACTTTTGAACCTTTTTTATTCACCTCAACATATCAGCTGATGGAGATGCCAGCACCACACATTACACATTGTTTTTGGGTCCCTACTATTAACACACTGCTTGCGGCAGCCTTCTGGAACAACAATTTCCATTAGTGTGTTAACATGCGCAGGCATTGTTTATGGGGAAACTATGTGAAATGTAGTTAGCAAAAGTCTTAGCCTTTTACCCTAATGTTCACAATAGTGGGCGTGCTCAGCAAAACAGATGATAGACCATATTTGTAAAGGAAATAAGATCGACCCGAAATTCCACGCTCAGCAAAGAACGGGATCTCTAATGCGTTTTTTTTTTTTTTTTTTTTTTTTTTTTTTTTTTTTTTTTTTTTTTTTTTTTTTTTTTTTTTTTTTTTTGATATCTCGCCTATCCCTTGGGTAAAATGAAGTACATTGCTATACATACGCAGAGTTATATAATACAATATAATACCATAAACTGCGCAAGTATTGTATAAAAGTATGATTCGATCGACACATAGACGATATACGATATACGATATACGATCTGCAGTATATCGTTGCGATAAAAATGCGCCTTGTTTTACAATCAATTATCGTATAAAAGGTAGTCGCAAATTTTGCAGACTTGATTCACTTAAGTGCATACATCTCTTCTTCTTCTTTTTATTAGAGCTCCTTGATATGTGACTCAGTTAGTCTTTCACGCGTGTAGCGACCTTTCGAAAATTTTCGAAATTCACGAAACGAAAATGTCTCAGAAGAGATATAGACATCTTTAAACCGATCAGTGTTAAGATTATGTTATTATTTTTGTAGTCATTAAATACCAATTAAACGCGGCCTTAAATTTTAGGTCAATTGCAACAAGTAAGTAGCTTCTCAAAATTTCCCTATAGAATTTTAATACAAATTATAATGCACTAGACGCACGAACGTCTTCGTCACACCACTTAGAAATAGCAAAAATTTTGCAATAAATTTTTAATGAAACAACAAATTTGTAAAAAAAAGAAAAAATATTTTTTAACTATCGAAGGTCAACTTGCGTTTGATTGCGTTTGTAAATGCATGTCAAACTTTTGGAAATTTCCAAAAAAAAAAAATATTAAATATATATAAAAATAAATAAAATATTGAATATATATGTATATATATATATATTTATATATATAAAGATGAAAACAAAAAAATGTATATCAATTATGACCCTTTTATATATTTTAACAACTCAAGCACGCATTAGACCCAAATTCTTATCTCAAAAGGAACTGAATGTTTTTTTTTTTTTTTTTTTTTTTTTTTTTTTTTTTTTTTTTTTTTTTTTTTTTTT
>KK502410.1:1109919-1142225 GCA_000688735.1 Glossina austeni | reverse complement strand
TTTTTTTTTTTTTTTTTTTTTTTTTTTTTTTTTCTTTTTTTTATTTTATTATAAGTGAGAGAAAAGAAACAAAAAATTTAAGAAATGTAAATGCTATAGCCTGAGCGGCCCTATTACTTGACACTCTATAAGACGGCGGTATGTTTATTTATAATATTTTAGTTTTTTTTTTTTTTTTTTGTTTTGTTATTTAATCGAATAAAAAAGTAAAGGGTTCGAATTTGTGATAAACTATTTTCATGTTAAAGTTGAATTAAATTTCTTTAAAAACTGCTTGAGTCGTAATGACTCAAGAGTTAAGAATGCATGCAACTCTATAACTAGAGTTGAAAATTAATGTATAGTTAAAGTAACTGGTGCTGGACGGTTCTTGATATTTTCAAAATTATTTACATAAATTCAATTTATCTCGCTTAGGTACTTAGTGTAGGGTAAAAAGAATAATTTTTCATTTTAAACCTACGCAGGCATGTTTGTAAATCACATCTATAGCGGATGTTGTGTATAGAAATCGTATCGTATTGTATTCATTTGTATTTAGTTTCAACATTCATTTCATTTCGTCTGTTGTTCTTGTTGTTGCTGTTTTACTTCCATGTATAATATTTCAAGTGCTGAAAAAAACTCGAATAAATGAACTCTTTGACAATTTTTATGTAGTTTACTGTCGTTGTTGCTGTTGTTGTTGTTGTTATTGTTGTTATTATTATTATTATTATTATTATTATTATTATTGCTGTTGCTATTTTCATATAATTTCCTTCGCTTCCATTCATTCTTATCAGTAAGAACACGAAAAGAAAGTAAAAGATCGCATACTTTGTAAATATGAATGTAAAGTTATTTCAATAGTTTTAAGATTAACTCCCCGTTCTTTCCTTTTCGTCTTTCGTTCTTCTAAATCGAATTTAGAATATCTATGTTGAATTCCGATCTCTTCTTGTGCCTAATAAAAGCTATAAAATCATTGTAATAGTGAACACTGGACGATCGGGAAAGCATTTCTTCTGTCAAATTATTATTTCATTACTATCTCCTTCACATACAAGTCACAAGCTTCTAACTAACTAATGCTGACCGAAATCTCTTTGCCTTTACCTTTATACCCTACACCAGTTGTGGTACCGGGTATATTAAGTGAGTGCGATCGTATGTGACATCCAGAAGGGCTTAAGATAGACCCAAATTTTATTTCACCGATCAATTCAGAATCATAATCTGAATTGATCTAAGCCTGTCTGTCCGTCTGATGTCTGTCCATGTAAATGTGTTCATTTGTCCAAGTTACAGGTCGCAATTTTTGAGATATTTTAATGAAATTTTGTACAGTGACGTGTTTTGATCCAAGAACAAACGCCATTGAAAATGTTTCGGATCGTTTCACTTTTTCTACCACTCCCCTTATAACGGCCTATTCTGCAAAGTCGTTACGTGAAAAAAATTGTAATTTTCAAAATTTCTCGGCAAAAGTAGCTAAGTCGTAGTATTTCGGCATTATAAATCGCTTTGATAACTCTCTGCCGACTGTGGCAATTTTTGAACTCCCTCTCATATAACGAAAACTGAAGTTCATTCGACAAGAAGGTATAATTTTAAATGCTTCACGATGAAAATTATATCATAATAGTAATTTAACATAAAAGGGTTGGTTAACTGTGTCGAATTTGGACCATTTTGACCTATTCTTTGGATCCTAACAAGGATTTTCCCAATAATTGATCTTTTATATAGCAGAAAAGTCTAAGTTTTAACAAGTGATGATGGAAATTGCCTACAATGGCCTACAATATTATAATGCGTGCAAAAATGAACTCTATGCCTATTTTTGGATCCTGTCCTAAGTAAAGATTAAAATTGTACTACATTAGGCTGAGTTTTGAGATCGCTTGTCTATAAATACGCACATGAAAGGTATGCCTCTATATATACAAACAAACAAGACGTAATTTTTGTGTTCTATAATTAAAATAAGAATTGTGTTAGACAATGTGGTGTAAGGTATTTAATGGTCGACCTTGTCCGACTATAATGTTCTTACTTGTTTTATTTATTTACTTTATTTACCATTTTATTAAAATTAATGAGCTTAAAATAAAAAAAAATATATAAATATTTCCAAGTGAAGGCTTTATTAGTTTTTATTTTTCAAATTTATTTCAATACATAGTCAGCCGCCCAATCTTTTTCATTTCATGTATACGTACAATATATGTGCACAATTTTGAGCGTTGTAGTTTTTAAGTAATGAACAAGGCAACCAATTTTTTTTTTTTTTTTTTTTGCCTTTCAAAGCAGAGGAGCTTTTAACGTTGTACAGTTTATCTTCCACTTTGCGCGTGTCCTCCGACCGATTTGGCTCACTTTGACTACAAACTTGTGTGTAAGAACTCCTTCTAAATTATTGTAAAATTTCATATTGATCAGAAATATATTCAATTTGTAACTTCTTTGAAGCTTTCTCCTATATATATATATATATATAAGGACAAGTCCTGAGGAGAACATTGCACGACAAGATCTACTCACTTCGGATATTTATCAGTTACAATATCATTCATATCGTGTACCAATTTATGTTTTTTTACGATTTGGCAACACTTTCGAGGCGATGGTGCATAATGAAAGCTATATTTACGTACTTCGCCTTATGACGCTTTGGTAAGTGCCGGCGAACCGATTTGGACGAACACCTGATCTGTATTCAAAAAAATGCAAGTTGAAACTAAAAACTTATCAATCTTTTGCTGATAAATAAGTAAAAAAGGAGATGTTGTCACTCTTTGATTAATTGTCAGTGGAGCGGTGCAAATAGCTCTGGAACAATATAACGCATTTTCATTCATTTCGATTATTTACGAAAGTGTTTTATTAATTTTCATCGTAAAGCTCTACGATCTTTTATTCAATTTTTTACTTGTAGTGGTAAAATGGTAACTAACTTTGCACAGTTCCAATATTATCCTGAGCTTTCAAACAGATTTTTTGAGGTATTTCCGTGAAGAAGGGCGGACGTGGCTGAATGAATTCCTCTTCTCCCTCCGATCCGTACTTCTATGCGGTACGCACGTTTGACATCCGTAATATATCCTTTAGAGTGTAAATAAAAGCGCGTTTTATTTAGTCTATGCTTGTAAGACCTTGAAAAGTTGTATAAAAATAAACCTTAAGTATTACATACACGTTTACTGTAAACTAAGGAATCTTTACACTGCTTCGTAATTAAATGTAGAAATGCGTCGGAAAATTATTCACTGAATTAATTAAAAAATATATATACATTTTTTGGATAGGCGCCGTCCAAGGGCAGGCAATTTCTAACGATAATCTGACTTTTTTTTCGTTACTAACGATACCCATGCGTTAATCGTGCGGCGTACTGAGCGATGGATGTGGATGTGTAATGGATATGAAACAGATTTGGTCCGACTCAAATATAATTCATTTTCTATATACATTGCACAAAGTCAGACGTAATGGCCGCTTATCATCATCTTGTCACAAAATGTGCTTCTCTTAGATGGTATAATAAAATGGGCGACAAGCATTTTGCTTTACATCATTCGGAATGAGATATCTTTGCTTCGCACACATTTTCTTACATACATTTATTTCCATTCGGTACTCGGTAGATGTACTTCATTTTGAAATCCAAATATTCTCGTCTTTTTAAGTAATATTTAAACAAACAGCTGACAGCTGATAGTCAGCGACTGAGTTTTTTATGGTTTTTTTGCATCACTTCACAAAATGGGTTTTCTCTGTGTAAGTGTTGTGTATTGGGAATACCACTGACCTGTTCAAATATTTAGTATCATTCAGATGCGTATGTATGTTCGACAGGCAACGATTATGTTGTCGCCGTTTTCAACGGTTTTACAAAAGTTCATCGCAACGGCAATGCTTGAATCTGATTATTTTTTTAGATATGTCGTGCATTCCCGATTAATCAATATTTCAGTATAAACGATCCGTTGTTCTCTTTTGCCAAACTTCTTGCATTAATTGTGAAGTTTCAATGTAACCAAAAAATCCCTTTAACCGAAAACTTAATTCATTTTGGAAGGCTTTCAATAAACATGTCGCCATTTGATAACCTGGAGCGATATTGTTCTATATGTTTACGTGCTCCTCATCTCATTCGACATCTGCGCATATTTTATATGTGTACTGTTACAAAAATCACACATTCGATGATTTCGATTTGCAGGAAAATGAAAACTAGATGAATTTTGAAGAAAACAAAGTCTAAAAAAATGGTAAAGGCACACATGGCACACATTCATGACGCTGCACATGGCTCATGCAGCTGGTGATTAACACAAGTTCGCAGCACATTTCGTCGAAAAAGTGATTAACACAACAATGTCGCAGTAAAACTAGGTACTGGTAACTTGCATGTAAAAGGACCAAAAGCAAAAGAAAACTTTGTAAATAATTCATAAATAGATCTCCTAAGAATTACAAATAAAATCTATGCCTTGCTACAAATCACAACTCATTGATGATGACGAATGTAATCGCAAAACGACACTTTACGCTACAATACTTTTTATTATAATTGATATGAAGGGTGTGCTGTGCAAAGTTCCTCAAAATTAAAAAAAAACTCTTATTCAATATATTTCTGTCGTCATAAATACTTCTTTGACACTTTCGAAAAAAAAAAAAGTTTAATCAAATTATCAAAAGATATACATAGCATGTTATATATGTTTACATATTATTATTATGTGATTATGACTTGGAATGATTGTTGCTCGAAATTGTCGAAGAATGCATTCGTAAGGAGGTCTGCTTCGCTCACCCTACACTACGTTGTGGTATAACGTGTGTGAAATTTATGCGGATTTATCTAACACCCAGATCAACTTAGCCAGACTCAACTTAACAGCTCGCCCGTCCGTCTGTCTATGTCCTGTTTATCTTTTATTAGGCTTAAGTAATGGGTCACACTTTTTGAGATAATCTACCAAAGTGTGCCACATTGACTTTAACTTGACTTAACTTTAGTTGGAACACGTTTACGAACGTTGTCCATGCAATGGCTCATTTCGAAAAATCGCTGTATGAAGAAAATTTGTAATTTTTTGGAATTACAAATTTTCTCGAAAAGTCATGCTTTATATGGCAATGTCAAATTCTTAATGTTTTATAATCAACCTCGGTCTATAGCGATAATGCACCAACTATTACATATTATTTTTATGCGATCATACTTTTCATGAAAACACTTATGTTGGAGGATACTTCCAATGCCAAAACATCAGAAACCTAATTTTTTTGTCAAAAATTATATTATTTTTCAGATGCTTCCGTTGTAGAGGACTACAAATTACAGAAGAGATTGCTTTTCATACATCTCCCATACAGGGTGCACCCTAAAAAATAGATCTATGTGATTTAAATACCCTACAGTTAATTTATTATAGGCCAATTTTCATCGTAAAATATTAAAAATCAGACTTTTTTGGCATATCAAAGCTTGATTTTTAACGACAATCCTTGGATAATCAAAACATAGATCTACTTGATCCAAATTTGCCACAATTGAACTTTATATTACTTACACATTAATTTTTATCAGAAAATATTAAAATTGGAAATTTTTGTCATGTGAAGTCTTATTGTTTATTAGAATCTTTATATGGGATGGGATCCAAAACATAGATGTAAGTCTAAATTCGGTACAGTCAATTCCTATGTGAAATTAGTATGACCATGAAATAGTGAAAAGTACGCGCATCAGAATGGGTATATGTTCAAAAAATTACCCCAGCCGATCCACATTTTTCATAACACAAACTGCTATTAAATGATTTTTGTTCTCTCAAAAAAATACTCTGATCTGAAATATTGTTCGATCTTCAATCAGAATAGATCAGTGCGCTAAAATTCATCTAAATATCTCAAAAATTGCGATCTGCACGTTCAAAATATGTAGATATGGACACACCTAAGAGAGACTGAGGGGCTAACAAGCCTAAATCAATTCAGAAAATGATTCAACAACTGATTCTGAACCGACCTGTGGGATAATGGGTTGGTTGGTCTATTTCAAGTTCTTCTGGATGTTATACACATTCCCGCACAAACTTAATATCTCTTTGAACAACATGTGGTGTAGGGTATAATTAACTATACCTAATTTAGACAATGCAAGCCTAGTTTTGAGTTCCCATCACACGTATATTATGTAACGGTATTTTATCACGAAAATAATGAAGGATTGTATTCTAAAAGTCGATCCCGCCTGACTGTAACGTTATTACTTAGTATTTATTTAAATTAATTAATGAGTTTGCTGATCAAAACGAAAAGTTATGTTTTTGCCTTGTAACGTTGAAATTGAAACAAACGAAAGGCATGATATTTATTAAGACCTTCCCTTTATTTTGCGGACAATTAAAAAGTTGTTTAGTCAACTTCGAAATGGTCTGTGAGAAGTTCTACATATTGAGTTCGGACAAAGAACGTTATAGAATTTATGCTAATTTGGCTCCAATGCCCGTAATACATTGAATTTATTCGATTTCAAGATTAAAAAAAAAAAAAATTGAACAAGTAAGAAAAGTAAATCCGGTGGGGACGGAACCTTGTATACGCATCACCGTTTACCTCAAAAAAAGACAAAAGAACAAGTAAAAGAACAAAATTCTCATGCTCTATAATATGGAGTGGACGCAATTGATTTGTTCTATTTTCAAAATAAAAGGTTTTGTTTTGGAGACATGTGGGCTTTGTAGACGTGTCCTTTGAAAAGTTGAGGTGAATTCCAAAATCTTTTACAAATTTGTAGAGAATATCTTCATTTCCGCTAATGGGAGAATTTTTACCACAAATACTACACAGTCGCGCAAACAGACAGATGGACAAACGAATAAGCGGACATGTTTAGGTGGATCCTGGCCAAAAATTTGCATACTTTATGGGGTTTCTGATGCTTGTGTCTACGCGTTATAAAAATGCTTTCAGTTTACGTGGTGCTGCAAGCGTGTCCTTCAACCGATTTGGCCCATTTTTAATACCAACCTGCGTACAAGAACTTTCAATGTTTCTGTCAAATTTCAATTCGATAGCGTCGTTTTTACGGCCAGGAGAATGTTTAGAACAGATGGTCAGATGGACATGCTTAAATCGATTTAGAACTTGATCCTGATCAAGAAGATATATGTTTGTGGGGTCTGCGATGCTTCCTTGAGCGCGTTGCAAACGTTTTGACAAAATGAATAGACTCTTCATCCTCCTGTGATGGGTATAAAAATAAACAATTTTGATGAAATCTTAAAGATTTTTTATTCCCACCACATAGCTGAAGTTATGCTGCCGCTCTGTAAACGAAATTTCTTCAGCATATTTATGATTATTTTTAATTATAAAAAGTCTGTTTTTATCTTACAATAATACGAAGACGACGCTATTCAAAAATTCTGGTTAGGTTATCCAGAAATGCTGAACTGAACTTTTATGGACAGTTGTACATAAAATTCGGAAAAAAAAGACATATATTATTGAGTAATAGATAATATATGTCAGGAAACCTGTTGTGTACGATTTCACTTTGAATAGGAGCCGAACTTTTGCAAATTACATATTATTCAATTATATTATACGCCTTATCTAGTGTAAGTGAAATCATATTTTTTACTGCCACTTAAAATATAAAAAAAAAAAAAAAAAAAGGAATTTTTTTTAACCCATTATTCTGAATATTTTCATTTATTAAACTCACTCTTCACTTATTTATATATAGTCAGGCTTATTACATGCATACATGCATGCATACATACATACATACATACATACATACATACATACATACATACATACATACATATATACATACATACATATATACATACATACATATATACATACATACATACATACATACATATATATATATGCATACAAGTATCTATTACGTAAACTAATGTTAAATTCATCTTGATATATATAATTATCTCTGGAGAACAACAATAACAAGCAAAGTAAACAAAAATTTACTTAAAGAGTACATTTAAAAGAACGTTAAAAAAAAAAAAATAAATAAATAAATATATAAATAAAAATGAAAATGAAAATGAAAGAAATACTACTAGTTAATGAATATCGCACAGGCGAATATTCAGGCATAGTCGTGCATAAGCGGGACAATGTTCAATGTTAAATTGTCTAAAAAAATGTTTGAAGCCGTCCGATGATATCATTTCACAAACAACGACAGTTTAATACAGTTTTACTTTACTTTAAAAGATACTTAATACGTAACATGAAAAATTTCAATTTTCTTCTCTTCTTCTTTCATTTTCATGTTGCATGCAGAATATAAAAAAAAGAAACAAAATGAATTTTTTTTCTTTTGAGATTTTTATGGTCACCACGAAAGGATACAAATGCTGCGATTTATGATAATTAACAAATATGCCCTTAGGGCAGAATCAAGATCACGTATAAATTGAAGACAATCACGCCTCTAATAGTCAAAATAACTGACAATTTTGATATTCGTCGGAAATTCGATACAATTCGATGTACGAGCACGTTTCAAAATTTTAGTAAAAAGAAAAAAACATGATCCGCCTAGACAAACACATCCAGCAAGACAGTGTAGTTTATAGCTTATAAGAGGAATTCAGCTAAAATTTCCTCAATACATTTCCTAGTTTCGACCCTTAAGTCCAGGTTTATCAAAATACTTTACAATTTTGAAACACCAATTAGTTCAAGTTGTTGAATATCAAAGATTCGTTGTAAGCCGAACATAACTGTCGTGCTTGCTCTTAATATGGTATCGTAACAAATTTAAAAAATAGTTTATATTAAGTTAATCCATCGGGTTCATAGTATTGAAATTGGAGAGTTTCTTTTTGTTCAGAAAAAGAAAAAGAAAAAATATTGAGAGAATTCTCCTCACTTTTTTTTTACAAATTTTTTTTTATTATTTCAAATCAATTTTACTTAAGCACATACTCACGATCTTCGAAGACTTATAGGCGTGAAACTTGGCCAAAAGGTTAATATTTAATTGCTTAGCAATCCGATTTTTTTTTTTTTTTTTGTTTCTAAGACTTCGCTCAGTTCGGGTGTGGTTGATCGACCGGAGCAGAACGATTAAAAATCTTGATTGTAAACATTTGTTTCTCAATTTCTTCGATCGCGAGCGTATGGCCAACACAGAGCAAAATTAAGCGTACTTAGTAAGTAGCTCGTGCCGATCAAGAATATATATGGATGGTAAACTGTCTGCATAAATTCTTAAAGTCCTTCACTTGGAATGTGCACTAATAGTCTAACCACGGACCACAGCCTGTGGAGGAACTATACTTATCTTCAAGCTTGTTCTGTAGAACTTTATTGGGGTTATATCTGGTATGCTTCAGTTTTGAATTACATGCACAATAAATAGACTGAGGCGTAGACGGACATAATTGCCTAAAATAAATGCTGCAGAAAGAAGGCTACATCCCCATTCTTAACCAAAGAGAAGCACTTTAGCTATCTCCGTACTTCTGTCAGCCTTCTCAAATCTGGATTGCTTAAGCAAAACTTCGTCTAGAATACGAAACTCTATCTTAAATTCGTGTTTTTCATTTTTGCTTACTTAAACTCTTTAATCCAAAATTTTCTCTTTCGTCTTTTTTGTGCAATATATTCTTCTTGCCTTTGCTTTTCAATGCTACACCTGTCTATGAACGGGTAACATGATATTTTCGCTTAGATGGCATGTTTAGTTATCTCAATCATGGGACAGTAATATAATTCTTGAAGGATATCAATGTAAATTATCTACCCTACACAGGTTGCGATGCAAAGGTTCAATGATATCAGGTTCATATGGATGTTTGTAAGAAACAATCAGACTCGAGCTAGATTCACTTTATGTTCTGTCAATTAATTCCGAATCATTTTTCGAAAGTGCTTTAAAGCCATATGTTCATCCAATGTTCATCCATGTGATTTTGGATTCAACGAAACAGCACTTTTCGAAATTTCCTCACGAAATTTCATTCGCACTGATAAAGGAAAAATCATATCGAATATGGATTGGGTCGGATGATTTTAACGATCGCTTTCTATGTGGCGTGTTTTCTTGAAGAAAATCTTCCATTTCCCGTTACTTCTGCATAAAAATCGAATAAAGATAGAAACGAATGTAGAAAATTTTGATGACATAAAACCATGCCTTGCTTGCCTATAAATGTTCTTTCGCCAAATGCATATTTTCATAGCAGCAACATTTAACTTCTCCTCTAGAGAATGAGAAGAGGAGATAATTGCTCCAGAATAGCGACTTGACAATGAGTTGACTCTGCTAAATTTCGACCACACTGATCTATTTTTTGGATTTCCCTCCATAGACATGTTCTAATAAATAGTAAGCTCTTATAGGGCAATGTAGTATATTTTCGAATGAACATGGGAGGAGACGGCATTTACCGAACAGCATTGGCTGACTATAACATATTAAATTTTTTTCAAATAAGTCGAATAAATAAAAATAAAATTTAAAAATTTGCCTAATTAATCCAACTCATTGACTATCCGCCAGGTATGAAACGTAATGAAAATCTGAGATAAATACGAGTCCATTCAGTAAGTAGAATAAAATAGAAAATCTGCAAAATTATTGATGCCTAACGGAATGAAAATTTGTCAAGTTTTCGCATACGAGTATCCAAGACGTCTTTTATGCGAAGATTTTTGCCGTCGTATATGCATCGTTGGATACAAGTAAGTTAATAAAAACGGCATATACTCTATATGACGTCATTGACCCGTTAAGGGTTAATCTACAACAAGTATAAAGAGTTCCGCTCTGTTAATTATTATATGTGACGTTCATCTGGACGAATAAATGAAATACTACTTTAAACTAAGTGTTTATTGCAGCATGATTTTACTGAATAAATAAATAAAATTGAAAGTAAAAAAAAAAAAAATATATATAAAAAAAAAATTTCAAGAATAATTTAAATAAATCTTTCTTCAAGAACTAATTGTTAAGATTCCCGTAATCATTAAGAAAAAAGCAATAAAATGAAACACATAAACAACAGTTCGTCGCACAAGCCACCGTCATATTTACTGTTATGGTTACTGATCTCTTTGTTATTATTTATGAGATTTGGTACAACCATCGGTAGCAGTCATAGCGGTGCCACATTTATGCCAGCCTTAGAATGTTATGATCGTTACAGCAAACCCCAGGTAAATGCTATTTATATACATATATATATATATATATTTTGCCCAAAAAGTATCGGGAATATTTATATTCAAGCAAATCCATTTCACTCGAAAGAATTTCATGAATAATCCCAAGATTTTGAAAGATCTCTCTTGGGCTGGTATTTTAGAAAATTTGTTTCTTAATGTTTATGCCAACTTTGCTTGCTAGATACAATTAGCGATGTCTATAAACAATAAATAGCTGCTCATCATTGCGCACAGTTTTGAAAGACTCTCTTTTTCTGAAGTGCTGCAGGGGACGTACCATCATGCAGAACACATGAATGAGAGAAGTGGAAAGTTATCTTGACCATGCCGTTTTTTCCAAAAAATAATTGAAAATTACTTGAAAATTTTAGCAGGCAGTTAGTTATAGGCAATGAGGATCAATCAGTTACTAATAAGCTGACAATATTTTTTTATGAAAATTTAGTTGAGATGAAATTTTACAATCACGTACCCTTCCCCGATTCCAAATTGTCCTATTACTGCACTCAAATAATTCTCCTAGTTCTCGATCCTAACGACACAGGTACAGATGATAACTAGCACGGGATTTACTTAAATTGAAAAAGCTTTAATTGAAAAATTCTGTTTCGGTTTCTTTTTTCATATAAATATGTAGCTATGAAATATGAACGAAAATATGTTAATAAGTTAGTTAACATCCTTATATGCAAGTTTGTTTTGCGATATCAATTACTTGACGCTATAAATTCATGTCTGAGACAATTCTCATACAAATAACATACAAACAATGTATTGTTTACTTTTATATTCACGTATAAACATATGGGGATATGCTAGTGTGGCAATGAAATTATGAATTGAATTCAATTGAAATGAGATACCAATGAATTTATCATAAACGAAAAGATGAATCCACATTTCATTAATAAAACTGCTAATGCTGGAACAATTTTCACAAATCATACATATTTACATGCATATATATATATATATATATATTATACATGTGTATAAAACATTTTTATTGGAGAAAAAAGGCAGAAATAATATCGTCAAGTTTTTGAAGCTAATGCCCGCAAATATAAATATAAATATAAATGCCAAACGTGTGCGATAAAAATATCGATTTCCAGATTCCAGACACATTTCTTCTTATTACATCAAGCATACGATTGATTTGATGTTTAAGCACAACACACTAAAAAAAAAATATATATATATATATGAAAACTGAAATCAAGACAACTCTTCTGAGTTAAGCGCCATAGTCGACTACGCCAACTCGTCATAAGGACGAATAGACAGACCGGCAGGAGCGACCTATTTCGTAGATGTATTTTAAGCTCTCACCTTTCATACTCTATAATCTTTCGTCAAAGCTAGCACAATGTAAGCGTTACGGCGATAGAAAGAGGGAGAGAGATAGACAGAGAGAGAGAGAGAGAGAGAGAGAGAGAGAGAGATTAAACGAGCTTCAAAAACCCCATAAAGATTATAAATTCTTGACCAGTTGCAAAATTTGGAATGCACCTAAACATGTCCGTCTGTTCGCCTGCCCATCTTTTAAACTTTATTTGAAAGTAGAAAATATCAGCTGCACCCACTTTATGTTATAGAGCACGAAAATGATGTTCTTTTACCTCTTTTATCCATTTTCGGATAACGATGATGGGTATAAAAGATTCGCTCCTGACCGAATTTAATTTTCTTACTTGTTAATCTTCAACTGGTACTCTCAATGTAATCCCACACATTTTACCTTCAAACGACTTTTCCCTATCGCCATTGCAATAAATCCCTAATAAGGAAATGACTAAAGCAGAAATTGCATTGAGAATGTCAAAGACGAAGAAACTTTTAGTTCGTTGAAATTTGAAGATCTAGAATAGTATGCGAAGCAGAGATTGGCAAAAAACTCAAAGTTCAAACAATTATTTAAATTTTAGTTCGAAGTATTCGAAGTAAAAGCAAACTTATGAAAAACGTATGAAGCGTACAATGATTTTTTCAAGATTTTTCTGAATTTTTAAGTGCTGATTAATTGATCCCTTAATCATGATCTTTTAATTTGCAGAAATGTATGCCAGAGTTCGTAAATGCTGCCTATCAACTACAGATTGAAGCGACCAATACATGCGGTGAACAGGGCGATAACCATTTCTGCGTGCAGACAATGAATTCGAATCACAAAAATTGTGAATTTTGCCGGTAAATTAAATTAAAATTTTATTCAAATAAATAATTGAAACAATGTTTGTCTTCTCGTTTCTGCACAAACACAGATGGGATGATCATAATCCAGCATTTCTAACGGATTTACACGATCCGCAAAATCCAACATCATGGCAATCAGAAACCATGTACGAAGGCATACAACATCCGAACCATGTTAATCTAACGTTGCATTTGGGTAAGATAGATGAGAAAGCAACAAACAATGAGCAACAAGCAATTCGTTATATTCATTTTTCAATTTTTCATATATATATTTGTTTGCTACGAATTGTAGGGAAGTCATTTGATATCACATACGTTCGCATTCTATTTCGTTCACCAAGACCTGAATCATTTGCCATTTATAAACGCACTAGCGAAACTGATCTATGGATACCATACCAATACTACAGTGCTACTTGCAGAGACACTTACGCTTTGCCAGATTCCCGAGCTATACGCAAAGGCGAGGGAGAGGCTCATGCTTTATGTACCAGCGAATATAGCGATATTTCACCATTAAGAGATGGTGAGATAGCGTTTTCAACTTTGGAGGGACGTCCCAGTGGTATACATTTTGAGCGAAGTGCAGAATTACAGGTAAATAATATGAGAGAATACGCGCTACTGCAACACTCTTGAGTACAAAATATTTTTCATTTATTCATGTATACGCTCTTTTAAGGAATGGGTTACTGCCACTGACATACGAATTACACTCGACCGTTTGAACACGTTCGGCGACGAGCTCTTTGGCGACGCTCAAGTACTCAAATCATATTTTTATGCCATCTCCGATATTGCAGTGGGAGCACGTTGCAAGTGTAACGGTCATGCTAGTAAATGTGTGGCCAGCACCGGCATGAATGGTGAACGTAAACTGGTATGCGAGTGTCGTCACAATACTGATGGCCCCGATTGTGAGAAATGTCTGCCACTATACAATGACGTCAAATGGAAAAGGGCCACCTCAACAGAAGTCAACGAATGCAAACGTAAGTGAGCATATGAAATAAAAAGCCTTAAATGGCAAAAACAAGTGTGTCTATGACTTTTGACTGAGATGCGCTGCCGCAACCACTATTTAAGATGATTAAACTACCGTTAGGAGAACGAAATGAGCTAGTTAGGTAAACACCAACAAACAAGTAAGAAGTGGTCGTAGTGATAAATGATAGGATGAAAGTCAATCTATTTTTAATGTTCCTAAGAGTTTGTTATAGTTCAGGTCAATGGGATTATGAACTAAAAACAAATAAAATTGATCTTTATCCCGCACAATGGTATCTAGTGAATTGTAAGTGCTTTAAAGATAAATAGATACAAATCCGGCATAGAATCCGCCTCATTTTTTCCTCAACTTTATCATATATTTCTTTTAAATCTTTTTCTTTCAGGGTGTAATTGTAACGGTTTCGCTGATAAGTGTTTCTTCGATGCTCATCTCTTCAATTTAACGGGCCACGGTGGTCACTGTTTAGACTGTCGCGAAAATCGTGATGGTCCAAATTGTGAACGATGCAAAGAAAATTTTTACATGCGCGAGGATAATTATTGCATACACTGTGGCTGTGACCCAGTTGGTTCACGTTCTCTGCAGTGCAACAGTCAAGGCAAATGTCAATGTAAGCCAGGTGTCACTGGTGACAAATGCGATCGTTGTGAAATGAATTACTATCAGTTTGGGCCACACGGCTGCCAACCTTGTGGCTGTGATTCAAGGGGCTCATTTGAGAATGTGCCATCCTGTGATACCGAAACTGGCATTTGTCGTTGTAAGGATAATGTGGAAGGCAAACGTTGTAACGAGTAAGTAATTGCCATCGTTCTTTATTATTTAATAATTAAGCGTTGCGCGTTTTCAGATGCAAACCTGGATTCTTTAATCTTGATTTAACAAATCGTTTTGGTTGCACCCCCTGTTTTTGCTATGGTCACACGTCGGAATGCCAAACGGCTCCTGGTTATTCGGTGGTTTCAATTGCTTCCAATTTCAATAAACACAAAGAACGTTGGAGTGCGGTGGACTTATATAGTCGCGATATGGATATTAAATATAATCAGTATAGTCGAAGCATCGGTACCACAGCTCAAGGCAATGAGTACGTATACTTCCAAGCTCCAGAACGTTTCTTAGGTGATCAACGAGCTTCTTACAATCGGGATTTGAAATTCAAGCTACAGTTAGTGGGCCAAGTGGGACCTAGCACGAGCGCTAACGATGTCATTTTAGTAGGTGCTGGTACCAAGATCTCTTTGCCTATCTTCGCCCAGAATAATGGAATGCCCGATCAAAACCTTAAAGAATATTCGTTTCGTTTGCACGAACATCGCGACTATCAGTGGCAGCCAAGTCAATCAGGTAGAGGCTTCCTTTCCATTCTCTCCAACCTAACGGCCATAAAAATAAGAGCCACTTATTCGGTGCAAGGAGAAGCCATTTTGGATGATGTGGAATTGCAAACAGCTCATCGGGGTGCTGCCGGTCATCCAGCAACCTGGATAGAACAGTGCACCTGCCCCGAAGGCTATTTGGGACAGTTTTGCGAATCTTGCGCACCAGGTTATCGGCACAGTCCGGCAAGAGGTGGACCTTTCATGCCTTGCATACCTTGCGATTGTAACGGGCATTCCGATATTTGCGATTCTGAGACTGGGCGTTGCATTTGCCAACATAACACGACAGGAGACAATTGTGATCAGTGTGCCAGAGGTTACTACGGTAATGCTCTAGGTGGTACACCCTACGATTGCAAACGCTGCCCTTGTCCTAACGATGGCGCCTGCATGCAAATTAATGGCGACACTGTCATCTGTACGGAATGTCCTGTCGGGTACTTTGGTGCCAGATGTGAACAATGCTCCGATGGCTTTTATGGTGATCCGACCGGTCTTTATGGAGAAGTTCAAACTTGTAAATCTTGCGACTGTAATGGTAACGTCGATCCTAACGCTGTAGGGAACTGCAATCGCACCAGCGGCGAATGTTTGAAATGCATACACAATAGTGCAGGCAAATATTGTGACGAATGCCTTCCCGGTCATTTTGGTGATCCTTTAGCCCTTCCGCATGGCCACTGCGAACGGTGTAGTTGCTACCCGCCCGGTACCGAGCAGAATGAAGAAGGCGTATCTCAGTGCGATCAGATTACAGGCCAATGTCATTGCAAACCCAACGTTATAGGCCGTGACTGTGGGGAATGCCAACCGGGCTATTTTAACATTATGTCAGGCAATGGTTGTGAGAACTGCATGTGCGACCCCGTAGGCAGTTATAATTCTACCTGTGACCGTTTCACTGGGCAATGTTTCTGCAAACCGGGTGTAGTGGGCCTACATTGCGACCAGTGTGCCGTTTATCATTACGGGTTTTCCTCGGAAGGCTGCAAACCATGCGAATGTGATGACAGCGGTTCTAAAGGCTTTCAGTGCGATCAAAATGGCCAATGCCCCTGTAATGACAACGTAGAGGGTCGACGATGCGACCGATGCAAAGAAAATAAATACGATCGACATATGGGATGTATTGATTGCCCAGATTGCTATAATTTGGTGCAAGATGCCGCTAATGAGCATAGGACCAAACTGAAAAGTCTCAGCTCTACTTTAGATGAGATTGCTCGGACACCAGTAACCAATGATGAAGAATTTGAAGCCAAGCTGAAGTCAGTGCAAGAAAAAGTTGATATTTTGCTAAGCGATGCGAAGTATGGAGCTGGCGACGGTGGTCAAACCTATGTAGAAGTTTTAAATGATTTACATAAGCGTTTGGAAGGCATAAGTACACATTTGGACAGTGCTGATTCCTTGCAGGATAACGCAAACGAGGAAATCGAAAAAGGACGCCAGAATCATACGAAGGCTCAGGACATTATTGATGCTGCCAATAATGAAATTAAGAACGCCATGAATATGCTTAACGATGAAGGCGCCTTGGCCCTAGCAAAGGCTCGAAACAAATCTGTTGAATTTGGTGTACAATCGAATCAAATATCTGAAATCTCTCGAGAAGCTCGAGCATTAGCCGACCGTTTAGAATCGGAAGCACAATTTGATTTGAAAAATGCCAAAGATGCCAACGATGCCGTCGAAAAAGCCTATGAATTAGCTAAAAGCGCAATTAATCTACAACAAAAAGTTAGCGATGAGCTGAGGACTGAAGTGCGTTTAGAATTGGATACGGTTAAATTGTCTTTGGGGACTACCGCCCAAACTACTAAAGAAGCTTTGCGAAAAGCGAATGAAGTTTACGATACTGCCCTAACGCTGTTGGCTGACGTCAATGGTCTGACTGCACCGGATATTGATATCAAAAAATTGAAACAAGAAGCATTGGAAGCAAATGAACAAGCTGATGAACTTCTGAAACGAGTCAATGCTATCTCGAATAATAATGGTGAATTATTTGCAGATTTTGAGGATGAGTATAGTTTAGCCGAAGTTATCTTAGAAAGGTAAGCAAAAAAATAATCGCAAACAACAATTTTAATAATTGTTTATTTAAAGAGCCGATCAACAAAAACTGGATGATATAAAGCTTTTAGAGCGAGCCAAAGACGCTTACGACAAAGCTACTAAGGCCGTCGAACAAGGTGATAATACCCTGAAGGAAGCCAACAACACTTATCATACTTTAGCGGGTAAGCCTTTTCTTCTTTTATATAAATTAATAAAACCAAAGTAAAATATTTAAAATCCAATATTATCGAAAAAGGCTTTCAATCTGACGTTCAGCTTTCATCGGAAAGGGCGCAATTTGCTCTAAAAACTGTGCCGATAATAGAGGAGGAAATTGAAAAAGCTGAAACTTTAATAAGACAAGCAGAAACAGCTTTGGCTGGCGCCAATAAGAATGCCAATGAAGCTAAACAAAATGCTCAAGAAGCTCAACAAAAATATGCCGAACAAGCCTCGAAGGTAAATATTAACTCCTACTAAGACGAGAGAATGACCGACCGTTACAGATGCCAGAATTGCGGAATTCTTAGAATTTGCGCTTCTCTCAAAACAAGGGATTCCTTAAGACATTTTCTATCGCAAATTGTAAACCGCTCTCAACCGCAAACGAAAACAACCGGCGTTAGTAACATTTATCAAATAATGTACATTGTATCCGATTCGATACTTCGTCGATCCATTTGATTTATTTTCTCTTAACTCATCACGCCTTTATCTCTTGCATCTGTCCACTTTTCGAAGCACTGAACTCATTCATTTTTCTGCTGAGTTTAAATAGTTTAATGACGTAATGCACTAATAATTCAAGGTCAGTTTAGTTAGGCAGGACGCAATTGCAGTTCAAGCAGTTGCAGAAAGTAGAACGATGACTTGCAAAAAATCGTATCCATTAAAGTAAATTTAATTGAAAACTTTCTACCTTTTCTTCCTGTTAATCGCACTAAGAATTGCCATAAGCATGTCTTAAGCCGTCGAAGGATATTTAAAATGTCGCTTTTTTTCTTCTCACTTTTTCTAGGATGCAGAACATATACGGAAACGAGCCAACGAAACTAAAGTTAACGCTCGTAAATTAAGGGATGAAGCAGACCAATTGAATCATCGCGTAAAAGTGACCGAAATCGATATAAGCAAACTGGAGGACTCGTCTAGTAAAGACGATAATCTTGTGGATGACGCAAAACGAAAGGTGATTACTTTTCCTTTTCTGATCCTTCATAAAATAAATTAATGAATGATTTTTAGGTCGGCCAAGCTAAGGCCGATGCCCAAGAAGTTAAAAAACAAATTGATAAGGCTGTCAATGAATTGGATGCCATTAAAGAAGAACTTACCAATCTGAAAGATATCAATATCGAAGATTTAAATAAATTAGGTAAAATTATTTTCAAAAAAACTATTTTTATGAATTTGCAAAAGAAAAATTACAAAAAAAAAAAAAAAAAAATTAATTTGTCGCTTTATAGAAAATCGTTTAAATATAGCGGAAGCTGAATTAAGTCGGGCTAATTTAAATGAACGCATAGATAAATTCCGTGAGATGCGTAATACTCAAAAGAAATGGATCGATAAATATGAAAAAGAAGTACAGGAACTTGAAGCGGAAGTTCTTAATGTACGTCTCATATCAGAAGCACTGCCCATGGGTTGTTTTCAACGAAATCGATTAGAACCCTATTAAAGCAAGCAATACAAGCAATCTCTACATAATTTCCCCTACTCTTTGAAACGCACGAATAAATTCTACAATTATTTTTTATGCATTTTTAGTAAATTCGAGTATAAGTGCCTATTATTTAAAGCAGGAAGTTTTAGTGTTTTTAAAGCTTCCCTAATCTTAATTTCATTCACATTATTACAAAACTCGAGGTATTAAAAGAATTGCAATATATCGAATAAATGCAAATTTCTCTTCTTTTCCGTAATTTTAAGTTTTAGTGTTTTTGTTTTAATTTTTTGCCATCTTTTCTTTGATCAAATATAAGCTTAAGCAAATATTTTTTATTAAATATATAATTGCAATGTACATGAATGTGCCAATATTTAAATAAATGTGTAATTATGTTTTCAAAACTATTTATTACCGTGGTTAACAAATAAAGCAAATCATCATAACCTATATACGTAATATTCGACTTTTATACCATACCCATCAGCAAAGGATGAGGAATATATTCATTTTGTCAACATGTTTGCAACGGCCCAAAAGGAAGCATCAGAGACCCTACAAAGTATATATAATCTTGATCACCATCAAATCCTAAATCGATTTAAGTATGTCCGTCTGTTCGTCTGTGTAAAGCCTGTTCAAAACATTCTCCTGGCCGCAAAAATGAAGCTAACGATTTCATATTTGGCGGAAACAGTGGAAGTTCTTGCAGATATTGAAAATAGGCCAAATCGGTTGAAAGAGACGCACCACAGCACCACGTAAAATGAGAACACCTATGTTTATCAAAGGGAATAAATTGGCTTTTTTCTCATTACTCGTAAACTACAGCCAATAAATGTACAAAAATTTGAACGCATATTCTATGGCCGATAGCGTAGCATCTGTGCACAAAAATGGAAACAATTGACCACGGCTATCCAATATTGTCGTGTATTAATAATTAATTATTTTTTCAATATCTTTATAACAATCTTTAAAAATCCCATAAACCCCGTACACATGTCCGCTTGTTCGTTTGTCCATCTGTCTGTTTGCGCAACTTTGTAGTATTTGTGGTAAATATTCTCCCGTTAACGAAAATGAAGATATGCTATACAAATTTGCAAAATAATTTGCAATTCACCTCAACTTTTCAAGGGACACGCCTACAATTTTATTTTAAATTTTATTTTAAAAATAGAAGAAATCAACTGCGCCCACTCCATATAATAGAGCCCAAAAATGTTGCTCTTTTACTTCTTTTGTCTTTTTTTGGGGCAAACAGTGATGGGTACAAAGCCTTCGGTCCCGACCGAATTTAATTTTCTTACTTGTTTAGCTAAACGTTGAAAAACTTAACAAATATCTAGATTAAAAGAACAAAAAAAAAAGTCATAGAAATACGAATCAATTTAATTGAACGTTAATCCAATGTATTTATTTTCAGTTCCAACGTTAATCATTTCACGTTAAGGTTACTTTATGTTGAAAGTGCTTCAATGACCGTCCTTAAAAAAAGATATGTAAATCGCAGTTTGAGGCATAAATATTTATTATAAATAAATTCGGAAAATTTTTATTAACAAACATACTATCAATTATCGTATTAGTAAACGATTACTGAGAAACCACAAAATTATAGGGTTTTCGTAATCAAATGAACGACACCAATAACAATAACAATGGTGACAACAACAGCAACAATAGCAATTTTCATTGAAAATATTCGAAATAAAATCACTGGTCTCTTGCGGATTATTTTAAATCGTCCTCAAAACTTCAGCACAATCAGGTCTATCAGGCGATGACGGAAAACTTAAGCCAAGAATTAGAAAAATCACGCTTGTCCCATCAAAAAATTTTAAAACATTTAAAAATAATTTCTTTATCAGTGGGCGTGGACATCCGT
Source organism: Glossina austeni (assembly GCA_000688735.1). Classification (NCBI taxonomy): domain Eukaryota; kingdom Metazoa; phylum Arthropoda; class Insecta; order Diptera; family Glossinidae; genus Glossina; species Glossina austeni. Next base: position 1,120,794 of record KK502410.1, on the reverse strand, counting down.
CAACCAACCAGATTCTGGAATCCCATCAAAATGTAAGTTTGGCGTCGTAACCAATAGAAAAAATCGAACTAAAATAATCCCAAGTGAAACTGAACGTCTTAACTCCTAGAAGTTTTCTTATTATTATTTGAAAGAGACAGAGTGACAACACAAAGTGTATATCAGATTGATTCTGAAATTTAGACAACATTTGTAATAAATTCGTATATTGACAGAACTATGCGAATTCGGTGACAGCTTGAGTATAATTTTTGATCACCACATTCATTCTAGAAATCAAGCGTGATTCGTATCCTTTGAAGCAAAATAATAGGTGCATGCATGTATCCTAATCATTTTTTCACTTGAAAAAGGCATTTGTTGAGAAAAATTGATACAATATATATATATATTTATTAATCGAAATATCATATTCTACAATTTGTTAGCACCTTTCTGACAACATGGTGACACATGGTGTCAGAAGAACGATATTCGTTCGGCTATGTCTGGTGAGTACGCTGGGTGCGGCAGAACTTCCTATTCGACCTGCAACAGTGTACCCTCGACAACTCCTGCAACGTATGGCCGAGCGTTGTCATGAGAGGTCACTAGATTGTCCTCGCGACGGGGACCTTGCATGATCAGAAAGCAACGGGAATTTTACATGATCAAAAACTAACGAAAGTCTTTCAAGATTTTCAAACACTAAGCTGGATTTTATACTATATTGAAAAGTAAGAAGAAACTTGCTCGCTACTACATTTAAAAAGTTGGGAGAATTTTATATTATGTGCAAAGATATTTGGATATCAAATAACGGAGGGTGAACTATCAAGAGGTTGACTTTGCGCCTGTTAGCCGCTATTTGTTCAATTGTCGTCGGTAGACACCTGCAGTGATAGTTTCATTCGATTTTCGCACCTTGTAATACAGTACACCTTGCTCACCCCATCATATGCGCAGCAAAACTTGATGGCCATGAATATTATGCTTCAATGTCGCTGTGGATCGCTCCCCCGGACTAACCCATGAATTTTTGCGTTTGGGATGGTCGCAGCAAACCCACTTTTCGTTGCCAGTTATAATACGCTGCAGAAAACTATTCGTATTTTTTTTGTCTGGCAAGCAATGAAACTGCGATAACGGTTCGGGATGGCATTTTTAGTCAATTTGTGCAGTCGTCACTTTCCCAAATTCTAGATCTTGCCAATCACATGTAAACATCTAAAAAAAGCCGATTCATCAACTGCTAGCTGCTAAGCTGTTTGAAAGTTCTTTTAGAGTTGAAGATGCGGTTTTCGCTCAATAAGTCTTGCAATTCATTGTCTTCGAATATTTTTGATTCTCTACGCCGTTCTTTCTCATTGACGTCGACATCACCGCTTTGAAACTATTTAAACCAAAACTGACAATTGAGATATGATGGCGCAGCGTCAACATAACCTACTAAAAGTGTTTGATGGGCTTCGGCGGTAGATTCCGTCAAATCAAACCACAAAAAGTTTAATATATCGAAAATTCAGTTTTGAGTGTTCCATGATTAGCGTCTGTGTACACTGAACAACTCAACAATATTAGATGGGAAGTTGTTATTTTATGTGGAGAAAGGTCAAAATCAACGAATTTAAGCGTTGTGTACATTGAAAGTTTGCATTACTTTATCGTTTTCACCAATGAATGTCGCTGATCAAAATATTTGCAAGCATCTGATACATTGTTCTACGATTAGGGAGTAGATACCTTTGAAATTGAAGCGCTGCAACGAACTGAAATCAATATGGGCTAAAGAAAAAAAGAGAAAAACAACTAAGTAATTAGAGGCACTTATAAAATCTCTAAAATATGAGACACCACTCACTGATTTAGTGTTCAATTATCTGCATTATATAAAATGTCCGCCTTCAATTTTTTTAAATTTCTATTTTAGACTGACTGTAGCTTTGGTTGTGAACGGTTTTATAGGCTTCATAGCCGATTACAATTTTATTCGTAATAATCTAAATGAATCGATTAACGTTTATGCGGATGTAAGTAAGTTTTTCAAAAATGATTTATCCTAACTCGGATTTCTTTTTTCTGTTTTCATTCAGTCCCTTCTTATATCGATGCAGATCATTATATCGAATATAAAATTAATACATTTAATCTTCAAGCAGCATGAGTTTTACAATGTTATCAAGATGGCTGAAAACTCTGAGATTTTATTAAATCTAAGAGAATTCGAATTAAGTAAGTGCTAGTCTTCGTCAAGCGTTATTTATTGTATGTGTGTTTGTAGAGATATTTAAGTACCAATTATCAGAGAATGAATTATCCGTAGTCAGAACGATATGACTAAATAATGTTTTACCACTTCGCTACGTTCGCCTCCTTGTCCGTCTGTGAGTTATTTGAAATAAGTCATCGGTCATTATAAATCGTTTATCTGTTACGAACAATTTGAGGTTAGAAATTGCATTCTCCTATGACCGAGAATAGTTATTCAAAGCATTATCCATTGCTTGCTACTCACTTTTTTCCGTATTTCTGCCAAAATATTAATTCCGTGCCGAAGGAGCCAATAGTTTTTTGAGCCCGTCTACGTAAGTACGAATATTTCGAGTGTGATCGCAAGAATGAAAGCTTTGCTCAGCCAAACCATCAGCTATTGGCTGGAAAAGGTATTAATCACAGAGTGAAAAATACGAACCCAAGGTGATAGCACATTCCAACTCAGTGCTGCTAGTGTTCTCGCGGGGAAGACGAACCATGTCATGCGAAAAAGCCAAGCTATAATAGCTTCCCAAACATTGCGATCGTTTCCGACTTAATAATCGACTCAATTTCATCATTTACACTTGGTGACTCTCTCCAATCAGGGTTTCGTTATTTACGAGCATCCGTGATAATCGCATTCAATGAAAATGCGGAGAATATTCGGCATGACCACCAATGCCATCAACAAACTCTCTTATCTGTAGCAGGTTTTTTTTTGTCAATATTATAAAATACATTATATCTAGTTTCATCGTCTGCCAGGAAGCGTTTCCGAGCTCTCCTGTGAAGCAGAAAAGGCAGCCTTCCCCGCGTTCTCGCCTGATGAAAAGGTCCCATTACGTGGCAGCATAACCTACATAATCGTCTAAAGCTTAAAGATAGTATTTTCATAGGAAGAAGTTGCAAATGCCCATATTCAATATAAATTCTTCTTCTTCTTCTTCTACTACTTAGCATATGTATAACGGATGCAATTCTAAAAGACGTAGTTTCTGACATTTTGATATATATATGCATATGAATACCCTTTCACAGACATTTTGCAGAAAGAGAAAAAAAAATATCCTTTATATTATATATATATATATATATATATATATATATATATCGATTAGTTTCCACTCATTGAGATGGACCCCTAAGAGAATTGGTTATGGGACATTCGGCAACTGAGGTCACTGCAGCAACCCGTTCGGGAAAGAATTTTATTCAAGTGTTGAAGTAATTGGAGCCCGACAATGAGAAAACCGTCCTGCGCCGAGAAATTTTTAATCCTAACTAAATTTCTTAAAGAACTTGCTGATGTTCTTTATGTCACCGTGAAAAAATAGTTTAAAAACCCATGCAATTAAAAATCGTTGTCGGTAAGATAGGGTAGAAGCAAAGCGTTCGCCCTATGCGCGACTACGGTGCAATTCGATCTTGGATAGGATGAACGATCCGATCATCCGGGTAAAATGCGTCTTGCACTATAAAAGCTCATTATCTGTGTTTAGAAACATCGCACATTTTTCAAGAACAATTTTAATTTTCGCCTAAGTACTGCTAACCACACATCGGAGCACTCGCATTTCAATCACATACATAAATATTTCAACACACATCGATAGTCGGTAAGAAAAAATTCGTCTAAAGTCTTATATAATGCTTTTTCTCTTTTCGTTACTTCTTTAGCTACAAAAGAGCACAAAAATTTGATGCAAAAAGTCAAGGACATTCTTAAGGATTCATGGCAAGATATTCACCGACAATTAAGTTTTTTTATTTACAGTTGCTGTGCTATCGTCGGCTGGTATTGGTTAGTTGCTTTGGCTCAAAATATCCACGATCTTTATAAACGTCCAGAACATTTTACTGTAACGACAAGTAAGTTTGCAAAAAACAAGTGAGAACAAGTTACACTCGGCGGTAGCCGACTCTCGCATACCCATCACTAGGCTTTTCGCATTCTACTCTCAAAGTTCTTTTATTTGATACCCATATCGCTGGTATTATTAAGAAAAATGTAATCGCGGTGTCCACGGTATTCATTTTAGATTTAACCCGTTTTCAGGCAGATAGTCTATCTTCATTTTTGAAGAATGTGCAAAATAATTGTAAACATTTTGTCTTGCTTGCTCGTCTTGATAAATAAGCATAGAGCCTGAAAAAAGTGGGAAAAAGAAAATTTAACCGCTTTTAACTTTGTGTGGGCATGGACGATTTTTCCCAATTTTGCACGTAAAGAGTAGAGTGTTTCGCAAAGTAAATGTCGAAAATTGCAGCCTTTTAACTTTTATAATTACTGAACAACGAGCAAAAACCCGAAAATTTTCACTCCGCGTTCACTCCGGGCTTCTACTCCGACCAATTCGGCCCGTTTCCAATATCAGACTGCGTGCAAAAACTTCCAAAGTTTCTACCAATTTTGAAGTCGATAGCTTTAATTTTTGCGACCAGGAAAATGCCAACAAAAGACACCACACAAACACACAGACGGAGAGACATGCATTACGAAAAAGAACAAAATGAGTATACACCAATCTGACAGTGGTGGGTATAATAAGAAACTTTGAAAGGGATCGCAAGCATTGCAATCATTGCGTCGGGAAACACATATCAGATGGCAGATTAGAAAGTGAGACGAAAAGGAATCTCGCCCTGAGATCGAATGCATAAACTTTACAGGATGGCTAGTATTTTAAGTTCGAAGTGTTCCAAACAGATTGACGAAATTAATACGCTTGGTAGTAGGTATAATAAGTAGAGCAACTTCATTCTATACGTATTGGATAATGGGTATAAACATAAGGGAACATTTTGTAAAACACATTAAATAACAAATGCATTAAATTCATTCATTTCGAAGCACATCCTGTGCAATATCCAGTTTGGATTAATAAAGGTCCCAAGTTTATCATACATCCCCTGCAGTATATAAATTCTGCGGCATGCAATCACATATCAGGTTTCGGTAAGATTTGATTTTATAAAAATTGATTAAAATTGAAATAATACTACAATAAAAATATTCCACTCGCCGTGGCTCAGGGGCCGTTTGCTACGATGGTATCTACGTAGTTCTGGTCGTACATTGTGCAGCCTTGGTGCACGTTTTAAGAGTATTGGTGAAACACTCTACCACAAATGAAATTCCACAAGCGAGGAGAGTTCAATATTTATTGGGTTGCATCAGATTCTATCAAAAAATCTTTGAGTAAATATATATACATATATATATATATATATATGTTATTTATCATGTTTACTACGCTACACCAAGAACTTGATAATGAAATATGAATGAATTTTGTAGGTTTTGAAGTGTTCTCTTGAAATGAGACAGAGCCGGTTATTTATAATATTTTTACCCTCAGACAGAGCGCTCTCTATATACATTTTAAATAATTAAAGTTAAAAAATTCTGTTATGTAGATACGAATACGTTTTGTGTCCGTCAGTAAAACGTCCATCTGGCCTCTTCTCTTTGAAATGTGTCTTCAATTTCTACGTTTTAAGGATATATCCGTGAAGACAGTGGATTCTATCGATTTCGGAGTCAATAACTTTCGATTTGTATTTAATGCGATAAATACTAACTATTATGAGGATTTCCTTCCTTAAGAAGACGAGTCATTGTAACTGAGTTGTTTTTGAATGGTTGTCCTTCATGTCCTTTCTTGAAGTGTTGCGTGGAAAGCTCGAAATTTCAAGAAAAAGACGTTTCTTTCAAGCAAACAATTTTCTTCCAGATATATCTAAAAGATTCAACGCATCTATTAAGCCATTAAAAAAGTTAAAGCTGATTTTCTTAAAAATTTGCAGCAACTCCTTCGCTTAAGTACTTTGCAAAATTCACAATTTTTCAGTGGTGTAGGGTAATAAACGATCGGACCGGATCGATCGATCGTTTGTAGTGTGCATTTATCTAATTGCACTTTCCATTTTTAGATTTTATTCGTCGATCGATGGCTTGTTTCGCACCGTCAACTTGACCCAATATTGTATAAATGCAATTATATTATGCATGATCATATTTCAGGCTAGTATAGGCTTGGAAGCTGAAGCAAGTCTGGTTGTGAAAATGTTTTTATATTTATTGGCTATTGGATTCCAAAATATTATGTATTGTTATAATGGGGAAAAATTGATTACGCAAAGCAATTCATTACCTATGGCTTGGTATAGTTGCTGTTGGTATAATGAATCGGCGGAATTAAAATTTTTGGTCCGAATGATGATCTTAAGAACTAATCGAGCTCTCTACATGAAAATGTCGGGCTTTAGTACAATGTCTTTGATGACCATGTTAACGGTAAGTAAACGAGAGTATTACATAAAATTTCCTAATCGCACTTAGGAAAAGGAATCGTAATTTATTTTTCTACTTACGGCCTTGTAGACTACGAACTAACCCCTCAAAACTATGAATACAATGCGTCCTCTGCACACTAAAAGTATTTATTTCCGGCTAAAGTATTCGATATCGTATAAGAATCCATTAACTCTCTTGGTTTTTCTAGTGCAGAGAAGTACAGACAGATAGCGAGATGTATTTAAATTTCAATTGTGAGAGTCAAACTCTAAGCCTATTATGTTACAACATATTTTTGATATTCTCTAATCAACGCTTTTCGCATCGGTCGTCGGCTTTTTCGCTTCGCTACTTATTCAATACCGGGTCATCATTTTAATATTAACTTACGACAAAGTCCTAAACTAGAAGTTTAGAAGAACCGTTACTTGTTGTGTATAACATCGTGTCTCTCTTTTGTCGGGATAGAACAAGCATCAGTTTAAAAGAGAATACTGAATAAGTGAAAAGTGTGGAGTATTGTAAATTATTTCCTACACACTAAGTATTCAGTGTATAAGTGAAGCGTTTTTGTTAAAATCTCAATTTAATTACAATTGAAAATGTATTCTATTCAAAGTACTATCGATCATTAACCGATATTTTTTGTCATCTTTTTTAATAGCATTAGAATTCTGTGCTTTGAAACTGTTTTTCTCATTACAAAGGTCCATTTTTCCACAAGGTATTCATAAGAGCGCACGAATTGCTTAGAGAGACTGTCATTAAAATATTAAATCATGAGAAGAAATGCCTGGTGACTGACTATGACCGGAAAGCGTAGTGTATACTGAGTTATACAATATCATATCCTGATGCCTGATCGTGCTGAGGAAAAAGCTTTGTCATAACTTTTGACATATTGTAGACGTTCTGCCGTTAATTACCGGCTCTGGTGATGGTGGTAATGTTACTCAGTAATAATTTCATTGAGTGAGAAGTCCGTATGAACGATTCTTGTTAGCACGAAGAGAAAAATAAACTTTTATTTTGGAAGCGCTGACCACCGCGTCCGATGACCGTGCGATCTTTCTACCACAACAGCTGGCACCACCTGTGTGAGGGCTTGTGTCAACGCCGAGATCATCCCCTCAAATATAAGATGGATTGGATGGATGGGTAGGATGGGTAGAATGGGTCAATGGTAATGGTTGCTCTGGTTTGTATTTTAACTTTTCTTACTCTTCGTACCATTACGGCAAGACTCAGCCGCAATTCTCTTCGAAAACTCGTCGTACTGCAAGCATAAAAAACCAATTTTGTGTACACCTCGTCATACAATCTGTGACATAAAGTGTATAGCTGGCACTCTGACGCCGAGCAGGCACATTTCTATGAAATACAGCATAATCTAATTACACGCTTTCTCATAGGCCTTAAATGATTCTCACCTTATTAACAAGACTTACATAATTTTATATTAACAAAAAAACACTTTCCTTATGTCAAGTTTAACAATATTTTTATTTATTACGGTTTTGCATATTCTGTGCTATTGAGGGTGAGGATGAGGATGGGGGACAACTTTGAAATCATTTTGCACAACGGAGAAAATTTGTCCCTTAAACATAAAGTATTTGACGCAAACAATAGGTTAGAGAAGGTATAGCGCAGTGAATCAGAAAAAAAAAAAATAACTTTGGAAATTCAATACTAACTTCCCTTACCAAGGAAGGTAAACACATAGAAGTGTATTCAAAAATTTCCAAGCATATCGAAAATTATGATCTCATTGCTTTTCCGATATCCGCAGATGACCAAGACTGAATAATGTTCAATCGGTAAGGTAGAGAAAAGCACTGCAAGAGTTTTCTACCCAGTCATCGGCTAACATATAAGAACAAGAACTACACGGACGACCAATTTCTCTCGATAGAGCGAAAATATAAATGAAAGAAATGAATGCTTTAAGATCCAGATGCCCACTAGTTTTATTTTGTCTTCATGAAAAGTACATTAAAGTGCTTTGTCAAAAAAAAGGAAAAATCGAGAAAACCGAGAAAAACCCGCATTGCGTCGCATAGAGAGAAGAGACCTCTAAAAAAAAATATAGACTTATAGAATATTCAGTCATGGTAAGGGTCTAGGCCGTTTAGTCCGCCTCTCTCTTTGCATGTCCGTCTCTTCGTCATCACAAATCCGATTTGCATGTATGTCTTTTTAATATTCAAAGTTCTCTCTTTCTCCTCATATACAAAATTTTTATTACGAATACTTCCCGTTCTAATGCCTTATATTTACTTTATTGTAAACTCTTTACAGTTATATCAGACAAGTTGCTCTTATTTTTTACTCTTGAAAAATGTCAGTGCGGATCGATGAAAGCTTATGCCGTTCAGCTCTGCTCTAGCAAAATTAGCAAATTACTAATGATTTTGTGAACTTGCTCGTCATATAATTTGCACTTAGTTCGCATGTTCGCATGTCTTGTTCAAATAAAGTTAAATTTATTATGCGTGAAAAATTCAGACGATTTTTTATTACTTGATTTGTGGATTCTAAATAGCAAGCACTCTAGACGCAACATGCAACGGAAACGAAAACATTTGATTCAACGACTCAACGACATGACAGGTCCGCCAATTACTGCTTGCACTTAAATGTGCCGCAACAAACAAAACATATCCAGACGCACGCACACACAAATCCACACAAACTTAACCTAACCTAACATATCAAAGGTGAAAAGGTGACTTCGTTACTAGAAATCGTAAAATGCTTACACAATGAGACTTAAGAAATAGCTCCTGCCACAAAGATTCGTGTGTACCAGTAAATCTAGGCTAACTCAGATAAATATCGAGATAAAAACCAACAAACGCAAGACAAACAAAGACAAGACAAGTGTACATTGCATCTATCTGCATAATAGTAGGAATTTATTTCTGTTTTTACATTTTTACATTTTCCATGAAAATCGTTACGATAAAAGGCGGCCCAATTCGAAGGTGAAAGCGGATGATAAGCGAATCAGAACGTTGAGAATGGTAAAGATAAAAAGAAAACTAAGCGCAAATTAGCGCTTAATCAAAAAAAAAAAAAGAAGCCCTTTGTAAGACAGATGATGGCCGCCAGAGAACCATCTCTCTGTAAGATAGTAAGAGCAGCTTCTGTTCTCAGGGGTAATGCGACCAATGAACCGGGCTGTTGCAAAGACACTAAGTCCATTAAGGCGACTATTCACTTGAGCGTGGTCAGCCGTGAGGCAACTTCCTCGTACCTCGTTTTCTTGCTACAAAAAACCTTTAGTATATGTCCGTTAGGCAAGCGAACTAATTTATTACTTAGGCACAGCTGTTAAGTTGTAACGGCTCCTTGTATCAGCTTAATCGTCAAATGGAACAATGTACCGACTCACTTGTACCGGCGGTATTTAGGTCTATTGCTGGAGTAACTTGAGCAGCGCGAAGTTAAGAAAGACGTTTAAGGAGATAAATGAAACCATGATTCCTGATAAGAGTTTAAAGATATGTTCGAAAAGACTGTCCGCAATGTCCGCAATGAGATATCGACGCAACAACAATTTTTACGTTGGCCATTAAGGCTACAAAGCCATAGCGTAAATTTGTTCTGCGAAAACATGGGCTCGTTTAAATTCGAATAAATTAAGGCACAGTAAGTACCATAACCGAATACTTTGACATTTGACTTTTCACCCTCCTTGACTTTTCATACCTCCACCTAAAAAACGAATAGAAAAGAAATAAAACCAAAAAAGAGAACAACAATTTGAAATATGTCTATAAAATAGCATGGCTTGCGATTCTCGAAAGGCATGCAAACTAACACACTGAACACATTCCCATACATATACAACTACAAGAAGGAATTGTAATTGTGATTTTTCGTAATTATACGAGACAATTAAGATCGCTTCAAGTATTCTTGGCAAAATCACCTTATGATTAAAATTTGAATTTTGAAAGAAAAAGTCACAAGTATTTAAAGAATATGTGGTTGCATTACGCTATCAAAGGTAGTGAAGGTAGGAAACACAATTCTGCACAACCAAGAAAGGTGTCCCACGAACATATCGACACATCTACTGTTAATTGAAGCAAGGAAAAATATTTAATAATTTGAAACCTTTTGCCGAAATGCAAGACCGTGGGAATAGAACATAACATTCTGACGTTTAATGATCTCCCGACATAATTGCTTTTCGCGAATGCGTTGCCTTTTAATTAAAAATATCTCTATACACCTAATTCTCTTTTTACACGAATTTTTTTAACACAAGTTAAGCAGAAAAAATTCTCTTTTTACACGAATTTTTTTAACACAAGTTAAGCAGAAAAAATTCT